>JAGFNQ010003467.1:627460-1064975 GCA_024364735.1 Boesenbergia rotunda
GCTTGAAGAAGAGGGTCGAGGGTCCTTTATATAGGGCTGGGGGCGCCCGGGATGCTCGGGGCGCCCCCCACGTGGCTTTCGATCCGGCGAGCCCTCTGGTCAAGGCTGATATCTGCTTCTTCGGGATCACCTTTGACTGGGGCGCCCGACGCGCGCGGGGCCCGGGTTGACCGGTCAAGGCTTCATCTTCTTCGCGAGGATGAGCTGCTGCAGCTGCCAGTGGCGTGGCACAGTGGGCGCCCGCGACACGCGGGGCGCCCGACGCGCGCGGGGCGCCCGAAACATCCGGGGCGCCCCCAAATGTGCTGCTGTCGGGGCGTTTACTTGCTCTGCTGACTTTGGTTGACTCTGGGGCGCCCGAAACATCCGGGGCGCCCTGCTCAGCTACTGCCTCACTCCTTTGAGGCTCTCTGAGCTGCAGAAACACAGTCCTTCGGTCCTGCATCCAGGGTTAGTCCAAAACAGCAATTAATAAGTTAATTTTACACAGCCTTGGCTGTCTTGGTTCTGACTTTGGGTCTCCAAAATGGAGCCCTAGGTCGAACCGACGCCTAATGTTCCCTCTAGGGGAACGCGTCCTCACCTACTCCTCTCGGGAGAGTTTACCTGATGCCAACCGGATCCTCCAGTTGGACTTTTGCCCGGCAGTCCTTCGCCAGGTCTTGAGTTGCCAAGCTGCCCTTCGCTTGGTGCCTAGCAGCCCTTCCTAGGTCTTTTCTTCTGGCAGCCCTTCGCCAGTGCCTAGCATTCCTTCGCTAGGGTTTGTCTATTCTGGCAGTCCTTCGCCAGAGCCTAGCAGTCCTTTGCTAGGGCTTTTCTTCTGTTTGGCAGTCCTTCGCCAGTGCCTAGCATTCCTTCGCTAGGGCTTTTCCTGTACACTCAAGAAACTTGTTAGACAACAACTAACCCTTAACTTTTTAACCCTTTTGCCAATATCAAACACAGGTTTGACTTGGGTGCAATTTGCACCAACAATCTCCCCCTTTTTGATATATGGCAACCTAGTTCAAAAAGTTAAGGAAAAAATGCTGAAATTGAAATCCTAAGTTAGATTCCCTCCCCCTGGAAGAAATCTCCCCCTAGATTTTTCAAAAGTAGGTGGTTTGAGTTAAGTACTTCGAAGATTTCATGTTATGATAATAAGTTGGGAAATCTGCTAAGTTTTTCGAAATGATGTTCTAAGTTTGGAAGACTTTAGAAAATTTTAGACAAATTTTCAGTTTTAGAAACATTTCAGACTTTGGAAAATTTTCAGTTTTGGAAAAACTTCAGACTTTAGAAAATTTTCAGTTTTGGAAAAAAATTTTAGACTTAGAAAATTTTCAGACTTAAAAAAAATTTTAGACTTAGAAAATTTTCAGACTTAAAAAATTTTAGACTTAGAAAATTTTCAGATTTAAAAAAAAATTTTAGACTTAGAAAATTTTCAGACTTAAAAAATTTTAGACTTAGAAAATTTTCAGACAAAAAAAAATTTCAAAGAATAATTTGAGCAAAACTTAATAACACTTCAGAGTTAGAAAATTTTTTAAGAAAAAAATTAAGCTTAGAAATAATTCAGAGTTAGAAATTTTTACAGGATAAATTTAAGCTTTGAATTTCTAACTTTGAGGTTAAACTTTTTGAATAAAGGAAAAATTTGAAAAACAACTTTTTGGGTTCCATCTTTCCTTTCCAACTCTCCCCCTTTGACATATATCAGAAAAAAACACAGAACAATATTTGCAATAATTAAATAAAGTATTTGCTGTACTGAAACAAACTAAGACCTAAGTCTGGTTTCATCTTTAGGGATCTGTCTAACCCAATTAGCTACTTACTAACTGTTATGAACAGTAGCTTTTGCTAGGGTTAGTCAAGTTAAGTGAGCTGTTCAAGTTAGATTTGTCTAAACTTGATACTTAACTTGATTGCTGTTCATTTAGTGCCCCAATTGCTGCCGATGCACTGACTTAAAGCATCTTGAATTGAGGCAAAGACCTAAGCATCTCAACCCTTTCTAGGTTATCACTCAAAGTACCCTAAGGTGCTTGTGAGATGCTGGCTTCTAGATCTATAGGTGCATGCAATTCTAGGGTTAGAGCCTAGTCTAAGTCCATTTCGATGAAAACCCTAGTTTTGAAGGGGGTAGTTTTGAAATAAAACTAAGAAAAAATTTTAAAAGAAACTTTTTAAAGTAACATTTAAAAAACATTTTAAAAGACATTTTAAAATCAAAAATCAAAAACCGAATGATTCTATTCTACTAAGCATAACCCTAACTTAATTAAGTCAAAAGTAAACAAGCCAAGCTAAGATTAGCATAGTTCAAGCAGAAGTCTAGTACAAGTCAACAGAGGTCAACCCTACTCAGTAGGGGTAGTCAAATAGGTACATGTCCAAGTCATCTAAGAGGAGGGACCAGGAGGATCAAATGGGCCCGGCTGCCATGCATCAAATCGTGCCATGATCTCATGGTACTGTGCATTCCAGGCTTCTCTGTCGGCTGAGAGGGTACTCATAATGTTGTTGTAGTAGCCTAAGTTTGTCTCTTGGTCTTCAATATGGTTCGCTTCTACTTCTTCTCTGAAGCTCTGGACGTGCGCCTCGAGTCGTGTAACTCTCTCGTACAAGGTCGGTGGAGCGGGCTAATTTACCTCTGCTGCTAAGTCGGCAACGTCGACCTCGACCTCCTCGTCGGCAATGTCCTGTGCGGCTGGTCGGCGTCGCCAAGTCAGAACCCCGGTGCCCGAGACCTCTACACCGGCTAAAGAGAAGTTCCTAAATCCTATCTCATCGAATTCGGTCATCGTGGTAATCTCGCCGTCAGCGATGTTTCGGCCGTGGTAGTGGAGGATAGAGGTGATGACGTGGCAGAAGGGGGTGCGGACCCGCCCCTTAGTGGATACACTAGAGGCATGTAGGATACAGTGGAAGAGGTGAAGGCCTATATCTATGTCCAGATGGTGGATAAGGGCATAGAGAAAAAAAGTGTGAAAGGGTTTCATGGTGGCTGTGTCCCTAGTGGACAAGGGAAGGATGCAATGGACAATTACTCTGTAGAGAGCGTAGTCCTGAATTGGGAGTTGGGTAGAGTGGAACTGCCCGTCTGCAGGGTCCATGGCCTCCCCAAAGAAATAGTTGTACAAGGTGTTCAGGTCAATATGAGAGTAGGGGGCATCGAAGGGCAGGTTCCTTGGAGGGTAGCAACAGAAGATGGACTGAGATGGTCGGAGTCCCAAAAATCGGTTCAGTAGGGTAGGAGTGATGCTCAAGGGCATTCCTTGAACGGTAGTGACGAAGCTCAAGTGGTCTTGCCTAACTATGTTGTTATAGAATTCTGCACATAGGGTGTTGTTGATCGAATGTGTGCAGAATACGAGGTTATCCAGTTGATAGAAGTTAATTGCGGACATTGCGACTGGACAGGATTGGGAGAAGAAATGACGGTTAAGGTAACTTGTTTTAATCGGAATGTACGAGGTTTGGGCGAATTTGTTACAAAGTGCTAGGTTAGGAAACCTAGGGTCGGGACTGGGCTCGTTACCGGGGTTCGACTGAACTGCTCGGCGTTTTCTAAGTGTAGAAAAAAATAAGTGATTAAGGATAAAGAAGAGACTTAAGGAATTTGCAAAAAAAATATGTAATTTAAGAAAAATTAATTGCACAACTAAATTTCATACCTTGGAGGCATGGTTGAGGCAAGGGAGGGCTTAGGTTCACTTGATCCACAAGAATGAGGCAAGGGGAAGAAGGAGTGTGAGATGTGGTGTGGGAAATGAGGGAGTCTCGGGTCCCTTTTATAGGAGTTTGAGGGGGGGCGCCCGTGAGGTTCCGGGCGCCCTCTACAGGTCGTTTTGCCTCGGGCAGGGAAACGGTCTGTGGGGGCGCCCGACAGGTCACGGGCGCCCTGGCCAAGGCTGGTCAACTGCAGCTTTTGCTGCTTTGGCTGGCGTGGACGACAGGTTTGTCGATAGGGGCGCCCGATAGGTCACGGGCGCCCACGTCAAGTCGGTCAAAAGTAGTTGATTGCAGCCTTTTGGCTGCTTTAATCAGCGTGGGGGACAGAAGTGTATAGGGGCGCCCGACGGGTCACGGGCGCCCATGTCAAGTCGGTCAAATGCGGCTTTTGCTGCTTTGACTGGAGCTGGTACCTTGTCAGTGTTGTCGGGGGCGCCCGACTGGCTACGGGCGCCCTCAGTAGCAGCCTTTTGACTGCTTTGACCAGGTTTGACTGTTTGACTGTGTTTGACCATTTTTGACTATGTTAATCATAGTTTGATTCTGTTAATCATAGTTTGACTATGTTGACCACAGTTTGACCATGATTATGAAGGCACAAGCAAGGTGGTTTAATTTGAGCTTAATTTTCCTGTCTCACTGAATCTAGGGTTTTCAAACACGTTAACCTTAAGGTTTTTGTGAGACAGGTTTGAGGGTAGAAATTAGTTTGAAAAGGAATTTTATTTTGAAAAGTTATTTACTTTTGAAAAAAAATAGAAATTTTGAAAACAGATTAAGTGTTTTTCAAGAGGATAGTAAGTTTGAGAAGTAGAAGTTTTGAAAAACAGATTAGAATCTATAATTATTTGAAATTTGAGTTAGATTCGAATTTGACAAAAGTTAACTTGAATTTGAATTTCAGAAATTGACTTCCAGGTCTTGGCGAGGCACTAGGCCTTCTTTGGCCGAAGCCTTATGGGATCATCCACCCTTTCCTTGACAAAGCCTTTTAATGAAATTTCATTTTCAAATTAAATTAGGTCATTTTCTGGTCTAACTACCTTGGGTCTTGGATCGGTAGCTTCGGCTAGTTCCGCCAAATTGGCTTCCCTAACGTACTATCATCTCACCTCCACCCAATACTATGTTTTCAAGTTTCAAGTAATTTCGTCCTTAAATCTAAGTATTACTTAAATCTAAGCATGACAATTTGCAAGAAATTAAATAAACAAGCAATCAAAAAATTATCTAATTATAAAAATTGTTTTGATTTTGGCTCCCCCTGGACTAAAGCCTCTGTATGGGTTAGGCAAGATGTGAATCTTGTCCTTGGGGATCCAAAATTGATTTGAACCAGTTGGTTTAGTCAGGCACAGTTTTGGCACCCATACCTGAACCTTAGGTCTTGACTGGTTCAGTACAGCAAAGTAAGATCTTTGCCGAGATTTGGTTCTATAACCAAGTCCGGATCGGTTTAGAACAGACTTCTGTTTTCCCAGAATCATGTCAAGATTCTTGGAACTAGAAGTGAATCGTTCTAAAGCTGTTCTTAAGTCCTTAACTTGAGTTTTCAGGGAGGAATTCTCTGATTCAAGTTTTTTTAACTTGATCAGGGGTTCCTTCCTGAATTTTCTCAGTTAAGGAATCAGAATCAGCTCCCTCTTTCAGGAGTTTTACTTCCTGTCGGAGGGACTCGATTCGGAGTTTGGCTTTCGCCAAATCTCGGGATAGATAGGAAATAAGAGAATTCAATTGCGATTTTGAAAAGCCCGTTACCTTTATTTCGCCGTCGTCGGAGAATGTCAGCTTGCTGTCGTCCCGGTCCGAGTCTGAGTCAGTCTCGATTTGATCTGAAGCGGTCAGGGCTAGAAGATTGGACTGAGGTGCTTCTTCTTCTTCTTCTGAGGAAGACTCGTCCCAGGTTGCTTGGAGTGTCTTCTTCTTTCTGTTCTTTTTGGACTCCTTTAGACTTGGACATTCAGTCTTGTAGTGACCCTTCTTCTTGCATTCGTAGCAGGTTACGTTGGGCTTTTGTTTGTCAGTTGCCGGTACATCTTGTCCGTCCTTTCTTCGGCTTGTTCTTCGTGTGTTGGTTTGGTTCTTCAACTTTTTGTAGTAGTTTCGAGCTAGCCGGACCAGTTCAAATTGATCTTTTTCTTGATCTTCTATTTCTGAATCTGAGGTAGATTCAGGTTCAACTTGAGTTTTCTTCTTGGTCGTCTTCCCTGTTTTCCCTGCAAAGAAGGCTATACTTTTCTCGACCAAATTGGAGTTAGTCTGTTCATGCAGCTCAAGTTCAGAAAATAACTCATCTAGCTTAATTTTTGAAAGATCCCTAGAGACCTTGTATGCATCTACCATAGATGCCCACAAGGTGGTCCTAGGGAACGCGTTTAGGGCATACCTTATAAGATCACGATTTTGAACCTGGTGACCTATTGCGTGAAGACCGTTCATCAGCTCCTGGATTCTGGCGTGGAGCTGGGCTGCTGTCTCGTTATCTGCCATTTTGATAGTGAAAAGCTTGTTCAGTAGCAGGTCTCGTTTGCTGATCCTCGTATCTGAAGTTCCTTCGTGGAGCTCAATCAGTTTAGCCCATAGCTCCTTTACACTTTTGAAGGGTCCGACGCGGTTCAGCTCTTCTTTCGTTAGTCCGCATTGGAGAGTCTGGGTTGCTTTGGCGTCGGCTTCAATTTTACGTTTGAGGGAAGTGTCCCATTCTGAGTAGTTTTGTGGTATACCTTCAGCATTTGTGGGAATCATTAGTCCAGACTGGATGATTATCCACATATCCACCTGAGTTTTCAGATGGACCTCCATTCGACTTTTCCAGTAGGGAAAGTCTTCTCCACTGAACAGTGGAGGTCTGGCGGTGCTAAATCCTTCTTGGATAGACATTTGTTACTGGAATTAAAAAGAACAACAAAAATATTCCAAGACTTGGTCTTGGATTAGTAGTGCGGGAAGAAATAATTAAACACAAATTTCAAGGGGTGTCGCACCAACCTTGAAAAAAAACTCGAACGAAAATTTTAAAATAAGAGAGAAAAAGAAATCCGAAAAAAAATTTCAAACTGGTGGTTGCACCAAGTTTGACTTCCCCGCTCTGATACCACTTGTTGGATCGAGAGATGCGAGAGAGGGGGGGGGGTGAATGTCGCAAATCGTTCGGATTTAAAAAGAGTAAGTGCGCAGCGGAAATAAGACACAAGAGAAATGCTAACACGGTCGTTTTACTTGGTTCGGAGCCTGTGTCGACTCCTACTCCAAGGCCGACGGTCGTTGACCGTTTTCTGCGGGCAATTCTATACGTTCGAGAAAGTTTACAATCACAAGTATTACAGAATTAGCTTCGTAAACTTAAATGAATATTTCGTTACCGACGTCCGGTGTAGATCGGAGTATTGGAGCAGCAGGACGTCATCAGAGCTCGAGATGGAAGATTTCTGGAGCGTGTCGTGGAAGCAGAAGAGCGTATGAAAGTCGCAGTGATTGATGCTTGAAGAAGAGGGTCGAGGGTCCTTTATATAGGGCTGGGGGCGCCCGGGATGCTCGGGGCGCCCCCACGTGGCTTTCGATCCGGCGAGCCCTCTGGTCAAGGCTGATCTCTGCTTCTTCGGGATCACCTTTGACTGGGGCGCCCGACGCGCGCGGGGCGCCCGGGTTGACCGGTCAAGGCTTCATCTTCTTCGCGAGGATGAGCTGCTGCAGCTGCCAGTGGTGTGGCACAGTGGGCGCCCGCGACACGCGGGGCGCCTGAAACATCCGGGGCGCCCCCAAATGTGCTGCTGTCGGGGCGTTTACTTGCTCTGCTGACTTTGGGTTGACTCTGGGGCGCCCGAAACATCCGGGGCGCCCTGCTCAGCTACTGCCTCACTCCTTTGAGGCTCTCTGAGCTGCAGAAACACAGTCCTTCGGTCCTGCATCCAGGGTTAGTCCAAAACAGCAATTAATAAGTTAATTTTACACAGCCTTGGCTGTCTTGGTTCTGACTTTGGGTCTCCAAAATGGAGCCCTAGGTCGAACCGACGCCTAATGTTCCCTCTAGGGGAACGCGTCCTCACCTACTCCTCTTGGGAGAGTTTACCTGATGCCAACCGGATCCTCCAGTTGGACTTTTGCCCGGCAGTCCTTCGCCAGGTCTTGAGTTGCCAAGCTGCCCTTCGCTTGGTGCCTAGCAGCCCTTCGCTAGGTCTTTTCTTCTGGCAGCCCTTCGCCAGTGCCTAGCATTCCTTCGCTAGGGTTTGCCTATTCTGGCAGTCCTTCGCCAGAGCCTAGCAGTCCTTTGCTAGGGCTTTTCTTCTGTCTGGCAGTCCTTCGCCAGTGCCTAGCATTCCTTCGCTAGGGCTTTTCCTGTACACTCAAGAAACTTGTTAGACAACAACTAACCCTTAACTTTTGAACCCTTTTGCCAATATCAAAACACAGGTTTGACTTGGGTGCAATTTGCACCAACAAGTTTTAGATGTTATCATGCTTTACTACATTGCCCGAGACGGTCAAGTTTTAAGTGTGGGGGGGAGACAAGTGTATATGGACGAATGCTGGTGTGAAAAAAAAAAATTTCTCCCTACGTAAAAAAAAAAGGGGAAATCTGTCTATGTGAAAAAAAAAGAAAGAGAGATATAAAAAAAAGAAAAAAGAATAAAAAAAAATCTCTCTATGTGAAAAAAAAAAATCCTCAAGCATTCGAGTTGAATTAGTGATGAACAAAAAGGAATATTTTCTTGATGTGTACTCTTTTGATATTATTGTTTAGAAAAATTCAAGAGTTTTGTTGTTAATCCATACATGCACTTTGAGAGATGTGGTAAATGGTTAATGTGTAGTGCATTGAGAATGTGAAAGGATAATTTTGAGTGTTGGAGGCTTGATTGAGTTGTTTATTTTGGCCTATTGTTTGAGTGTATACATTATGTTAATTACCCCAATGCTCTCATATTCTCTTTGATATTCTTTCATGCTCTCTATGATCTTATTTGTTATCTACCATTCTTGTTTTCTTGTAGCACTCGGTTTCATTATTATTCATTGAAAAGCCCTCTTGATTTGTGTACTTATGTTATAGTAGTGGAGAAGTAGAAGATAAGCAAGCATATGGTAGTGGAATGTCATGAATGTTTTGAGAGAACTCCACTTCCATATCTGTTATTTTTTTTGTGAGCATCAGTGCATATATACATCTTGTGAGGTTTTTGTCATGCTTAGTTTATTCAAGTTGATGAAATTACCATGCTTTTGACTTATGTGAGATTTGGAACCATAAATGCATGGATTTTTGAGACTTGATGATCCTAAGTAACTTTATTTTATTATTTCTTTAAGTATTGATAGGGGATGTAATGTTTGGGAGATATGCTATTTTCTTTTAGTTTTATTTACTTGTGCGAGACGCCCAAGAATAAGTGTGGGGGAGTTGATAACCACCATTTTTGCTGATTATTTTAGGCTCTAAAATCCATGTTTGATCCATATTTTATATGCTTAAGTTTGCATTTGTATTAGGTTTCATGTATTCCCTTCATTTTGGCTTCTAATTCTAATCTTTGTATATTTGGGATATTTTTGGCACTAAATTTGGATATTATTTTGTAGGCTTCAATTGATCATGGACCTAGATCAAAAGTGGGTCAGACTTGAGTCAGCATTGGATCCAGATTGAAAGGATCAAGCATCGGATTATTAGGAGCCGTCCATTTCAGAGAACGGCTAGATCTGAGCCATCGGTCATCTTCTGGTCAATCCGAGTTCAAGATAGAATCAATCCTGACCATAGATCAATATCTGGAAATTTCAGCCAATCAGAAGTCATCCGACCGTTGGATGAAGTCAAATTGATCTCAGCCGTCCGTTGCTTCCGTCATTATATGGTTTGGCTGAGCTGTTTGATTGAATCAATTCAAGCTGTTTGGCTGAACCAAGACTGAACCGGATCCCTGACTGAACCAGGCGGCTGACTGAACTGATTCTCTGCTGGGCTGAGGCTGAGCTAACCAGAGCTGGACCGAACTCATTTGCTGGGTTGAATCCATTGAAGCTGCTTGGCCGAGCCAGAGCTGGACCGAGCCACGCGCAGCCACAAACAAAAGGGGGCCAGCCATTGCGAGCTAGGGCAGACGGGAGACGGGAGGCGACAACACAGAGACGAGGCTCGAGGGGTTCCCGACTTCTTCCTCTTCCTCTTCACCTTCTCCATCTCCTCCGGCCATTGCACGATCTAGGGCAAGGGGGTTCCGAACCCTAGCCGGCCGGAGTTCCATCATCGCCGTCTTCTTCACTGAGTTCCATCTCCACCTTTTCTCTGTCGGGGTTCGAAGAGAAGAGAGAAAGGAATTCTCTGTCGGGGTTCGAAGAGAGTTTCCTCCGTTTCATCACCGGCGACCAGAGGCTAGGGCTTTGGGGGTTCCGAGCTTTAGCCGAACGTAGCCGAACGCCATCCACCGCACGCCAACACAAGCTAGGGTTTTGGGGGTTCCGAACCCTAGCTGACATCTCTTCCATCTTCATCGCCATCAGTTCTTCACAGATTTCCGGGTTTCAATTCCGGCAGTTCTTCTACTTCCAGCATCAAATTTTCTTCAGCAATTCCTTCCAGCAGATGTTTTCTTCACAGCATTTTCAGTAGCTAGCCTTCATCTTCGCTCTAGCAGTTTCTTCTTCCTCAAATTTTGCAGAATTCTTTCACAGCAATTCAAATTCCAGCAGTCCATCCGATTTCCAAGTTCTGTGTTCCAATTTCCAGAAGTTCTTCCTTTAATTGATGCTTGTGGATTGATTTTAATTGTGTTTGAATGGTTGAGATAGATTGTTTGTTGAACGTTTGTACTGGATAGAACTTCTCTAATTCAAATTGCACGTTTTGGAAGTCATTTAGAACATGCTCAATTTGTGTTCGATCAAATGCCTCTTAGACAGTTAATTTCAATTGTGATGTTTCCTAGTTGTTAAACTCTTGTTTTGTGTTGCTCTTCCTATTACTTTAGGTTTTACGTCTTCAATTACATGCAATTAAGCTAGGTTAGGGTAGATTTCTTCAATGCTGTAGTTCTGCTCTATGTTTAGTTTCGTTAATGTTTAATTTCTAGTTATCCTTTTCTTCGCTGCAATTGTAGTTAGGTTAAATTGGATTTTATTACTTGCAATGTCTTTCCTTAATTAGATTAGATTTCATACTTGCTCTGCTATTCATTTCATAGTCATAGCTCTCAAATCCAAAACCCAGTTTCATATCCAAAAACCCAAAAGCAATAAGATACGAACCATGAGAATTATCATGCATTAACTACATTCGTTGGGAGACGACTCGAGTTACTCTATGCTACATTAGTTTAGAGGAATTCGGTACTTAAATTATATTTGAAACCGTAACACGACAAAAAACGGTTATCATGCCTCGCCTCCCGCCTGGAAGCTAATTATCGAAGTATACTTTTAAACTACTTCTTGTCAAACCCGAATCTAACAAAAGGTCAGATTAATTTCTTTTATGAATCAAACTCAAACTCATCTCACACAAATCATAGGATCCCTTTGTTTGATAACTTAGATCAAGTGAGATGAATAAGGATAATAAGTTCAAATCATTGATTGATAATTTAAAACTCAAACTTGAATTTAAAATCTTACCTTTTAAATCCAAATTTAAATATCAATTAAATCAAAATTCAAAATTTAAACTTAGCTCTTAATTAATTCAAATTTCAAAATCAAATATTAATTCAATTGTTTTCAAAACTCTTTTTAAGTTTTTTTTCTCAAATTTTTTTTTCAAAAATTTTTTTAAAGTTTTTTCCCAAGTTTTTTTTCAAAAATTCTTTTAAGTTTTTTTTCAATTTTTTTTTCAAAAATTCTTTTGAAGTTTTTCAAAATTCAAATGTTTTCTGTTTTCAATCTTTTTCAAAAATGTAAACTTAACTTAAAATTAACCTTTTCAAAAAGATTAAACTGAACTTCAACTTGAATTCTAATCAATCCTACTTAACTGTAGGAAAATAAATGGATTATCGACAGTGGGTGCTCCAGACACATGACTGGGGATCCCACCAAGTTTACAGAACTCAAGTACAAACGACAAGGGACCGTTGCTTTTGGAAACAACGGTAAACTTAAGGTAATTGGTCTAGGCAATATTTAACTTGAATCTGATTTTATAATTAAAAATGTCTTACTTGTTGAGAACTTCTATTTTAATTTACTAAGTATTAGTCAATTATGTGACACTGGATATAAGGTTAAGTTCTTATCTAATGAATGTCTGATCAAACACACTGACAACCCCGACATCACACTTAGAGGACATAGGCACAACAACATTTATGAAATTAGATTAACCCGACCCTTAGCAAACTGCCTTTTAACCCATAAGGATGAGAGTTGGCTTTGGCATAGAAGACTTGCACACATTCACTTTAGAAAACTACCTACACTAAATGGCTTAGTTAGAGGCCTACCAAAATTACCTAACCTTGAGTCAACCATATGTAATGCTTGCCAACAAGGAAAACAAACTAGATCAACTCACAAACCAACTAATCGAACTCAAACTAAATCAATTCTTGAATTAATTCACCTAGACCTGTTTGACTCACATGGGGTAAAATCAATTAGTGGGAACCTATATTGTTTAGTAATCATCGATGACTATTCAAGATTCACTTGGGTCAAATTCTTAAAAAATAAAGATGAAACATTTGAAATATTTACTCAATTTTGTAAACTAACAGAAAATGAAAAAGGGGTGAAAATTAAAAGACTTAGGAGTGATAATGGCGGAGAATTCAAAAACCAAAAATTTAACCAATTCTGTTTAGAAAATGGCTACCACCAAGAATTCTCCTACCCTAAAACACCTCAATAAAATGAAATTGTAGAAAGGAAAAATAGAACACTACAAGAAGCAACCAGAACAATGCTCAATGAATTCAACCTACCTAAATACCTTTGGGCTGAGGCTGTCAGTACAGCCTGTTATGTACAAAATAGAATAACTATAAATAAAAATTTAGGAAAAACCTCATTTGAAATTTACTATAACAAATAACCTAATGTTAAATATTTTAAAGTATTTGGATGTAAAGTGTATATACTAAATACGAGAGAACACTTAGGAAAATTCACATCTAAGGTTGAAGAAGGTATCTTTTTAGGTTATTCTCTTACCAGTAGAGCCTATAGAGTTTATAACAAAACAACTCTAAGGATTGAAGAAACTATAAATGTAAAATTTGATGAAAAATCTAGTCCAAACAAATCTGATCAAACCATCTATCAACCCATTGATTTTATCAGGTCCAGCACCAACCCAGATGAAAACCCAACTGAGGACCAAGACCATGATCTAATTGAACCTGAACCTGAACCCAACCAAACTAGAACTGTTCGAGTTAGCTCAGCCCACCCAACTGATCAAATCATAGGTGATCCAGAATTAAGGGTTCAGACTAGGTCAGCTTTTAAAAACCTTAGCCAGATTGCCTTAATTTCCAAAATTGAACCCAAGTCTGTAGAAGAGTCCTTACTTGACCCTGATTGGATCATAGCTATGCAGGAAGAGTTAGCCCAATTTGAACGTAATCAAGTCTTGGATTTAGTACCCTTACCTAAAGGTAAAAAGTTTATTGAAACTAAATGGGTCTTTAGGAACAAGCTTAATAAACAAGGTGAAATAGTTAGAAACAAGGCCAGGTTAGTAGCTAAGGGGTTTAGCCAGATAGAGGGACTTGATTATGATGAAACCTATGCACCGGTAGCTAGACTTGAGTCCATTAGGATGATTTTAGGTTATGCAGCCCATAAGGGATTCAAGTTGTATCAAATGGATGTTAAGTCAGCCTTCTTAAATGGTCTAATTAAGGAAGAGATTTATGTAGGTCAACCCCCAGGTTTTGAAAGCTTAGAATATCCTGACTATGTTTTTAAACTTAAGAAAGCTCTGTATGGACTTAAGCAAGCCCCTAGAGCTTGGTATGAAAGACTGTCTAACTACCTAGTATCTAAAGGCTTTAACCAAGGTAAAATTGATCCAACTCTATTTGTTAAGACCTTAAAATCTGATATTTTTATAGCCCAAGTATATGTAGATGATATAGTATTTGGCTTAACTAACTCAAATTTTTTGCAAGAATTTATAACTTTAATGGAAAATGAATTTGAAATGAGTTTAGTAGGTCAATTAACCTTCTTTTTAGGGCTACAAATAAAACAAACTAGTGAGGGTACTTTTGTCTATCAACAAAAATACACTAGAGAACTACTTAGAAAATTTGGAATGGATAATGCAAAAGAAATCAAAACACCTATGTCTACCAATCAGACCATAGACAGTGACCCAAATGACAAACCTGTTCATCTTAAGTATTATAGAAGTGCCATAGGTAGCCTCCTTTACCTAACTGCAAGTCGACCTGATATTCTCTTTGCAATTAGTATGTGTGCTAGGTATCAAACCTGTGCTAAAGATTCACATCTAACCCTAGTTAAAAGAATATTTAGGTATCTTAAAGGGACAGAAAATTTAGGAATTTGGTACCCTAGAACAACCCAATTTGAACTTATTGGATTCTCTGACTCAGACTATGTTGGCTGTAAGTGTAAAATACGGTAAAAAAAATTATAATAATAAATAGATGTACAGAATAAAATAAATATTTAAATATATATATAGGAATACATATTAATACCATAAATAGGAGGTTGAAATTAGACATAATCAGATGGAAAATTTGGAATAATTTTATGGAATTTTTGGATATATTTACGGGATTAATTGGGCGCAAAATTGGTTAGTTATGAATTATTTAAGGAAAAGATTTATTTTCGGAATTTTCTTTTTTATATATATATATATATATTGTTAAGCTTGAACTCATCGCCGATGCGGTCGTGCCTTAGCGCCCGGTCGCCCTTTCCTTCTCCCCGTGGACGCTGATCGCCGCTGCCCACCACCGCCGACGTCGATCTCCCTGTCCGCCGCAGCTCTCCTCCTCGTGCCAATCCCTAAACATGCCGACTCCCCGTCCCTTCTCTCATCTCATCTTCGGGCTGATCGCCGGAGCCGTAGCCACTCCTGCTCGTGCAACGCCTTCTCTCTTGTGGTCGCCAGACGTAGGTTTCCTCCGACGCAATCCCCGACGGCACGAGCGAGCTGAAGCCGACGCCGATCGCTGAGGCCGTTCGGCGACGCCGCAACCCCATTGCGAGAGGGCACTGTCGGTTTTCCAATCGCGATCTCCATCTCTGGCCATTGCTCTGCTAGGTAAGGTTCTCGTTGTGATTATATAGAATGGAATTTCTTGATAGGAACTCTTGAATCGTCTCCATAGCAATCGGTTTTGGGAATTTAGGTTGCTCTGTAAAATTCCTACTGCTCGGGGTTGTTTTGGTATGTCTCGATCGATCTTGTGTGTTAGATTTGGATTGGGTTCTTGCTGTCTTTGTCGTGAGTGTTCTTTTAGAGGTGAGTTGGGATTATGTTGTCCTTCGAATCTGCTGTGAGTTTTGTGAACTGTTCTTATGGGTTGTTGGGTGATGAAGTTTATTGATTTGGTTCGTGATACCATGTTAAGTGGTTTAGGTTGATAGGTGGAGTATTGCTTATAATGGCAATTCAGTTTCTGTTGGGTTAGATTAATTAAAGATTAATCTATTTAATTATAAGATTAATGAATCTCATATTTGTATTGTTAATGGGAATGAAATAATTGGAAAGTATAAACATTTGACTAGTTAATGCATCGATTAATTAAGTGTTAATAGGATGCGGCGGTCGTTAGAAGTTGACCTCTCCAAGCTCTTAGGAATTAGATTTGGATAGATTGGGATTTAGGTTTAGTTATTTGGTTTATAGTAGATCTTAGCCATGATTTATATGTTATGTTTCAGGATTATGATTTTGATTTGGAGCAGACTCTCAGACGTGAAGGCACTTAGCATGATCTACATTTAAGGCGGGTACTTCTCCCTTGATTCTTGTAGTTTCGTTTACCTTAAATGCATGGTCGTTTTACTTCCTGAGTAGGTTTGTTTTATCTTGAATCTATTTGCCTTGTTTTCCTGCTTGATACCTATTCGTGCTTGACCTTTGAGTGATAATTCCAAATTGTTCAGTTATACAGTGTCATCACTTGACTTCTGATCTAAGAGTACCGCGTGTACTATAGAATAATCATTTGACCTATATAGGGTTTTATTTACATTAGATAACCCTACCCAGTAGATTAGTGCATGTTTATTTACTTTGGTATTGATTTGTGCTTTTCGTAAGTTTTCCTTATTTTGGTGCTACTGGTGTTTTCTGTTTCACATGGTTTTGGGTTTGATGGAGGTGGTATATAATAGTGTCATGCATCATAGCATTCAGGCCGACGACCGCGGGCTCCTTGGTGGTTGAGACGGGTCGTCGGGTATATTTTTCCTCTTGTGCCACGCTTAGTAGGAATTGTGTGCAAACAGTTGATACTCCACAGGTGTTAGGAGTCCCCACAGGTGCTTCGGGGTTTTTCATATCAGGGCCACGGTTGTCGTGGTGTTTTTGCATAGCCACAGGTGCTTGGCGCTTGTATCTGGTCCACTCAACCTAATGGTGGTTGGTGTGTGTACGGTGCAGGTCATGACATCATATACATATTGTGCATTGTGCATTTGCTTGTGTTTGTTGCATTTGTTTGAGCTATGATTATTGTATTTGATTGACATGCATATACGGTTATGATTTGCATTTTATATGATCTGGATATGTTCAACAGTATTAGGTGTTTAAGGAGGTGTTAGAGGGGATTTCTGCCCCTACTTGTTACATGGTTTCAGGTATGTTTTATTTGTATGGATGCATTTTGTTTATGTTCTTGATTCCGGAGACTGTATACCCTTTGGCTATCATTATGCTTGTCTTACCCATTTATATACCATGCATTTATCTGTTCTTATACCCGGAGAGTTCCACCCGGAACTCACCACCCCTTGTTCTTCTTTTTGTTTCAGGTAGTCGATAGCTCTGCGTCTCGTGCTGCCAGGAGGGGATCCAGCTGCCAGTCTCCCAGTTTGAGTATTAGATTTATTGGTTTTCATACACTCGTAGTCGTTTTATAGTATTAGTGTCGTTTTTGGTTTTATTATCGTTCTGGATGATATTTGGTTTTTCGTTAGACATGTATTTATTTATTTCCGTTGGATTTCGGTTTGCTGCGCTTAGATATGAAGAATTATTTATTATGTTTATTTATTTGTCAGTTATTTTATTTAACTGCGTGGTTGTGGATGTGTGAATGCCAGCCGAGTGTGGCTGAGCTATATTATTATGGTTGAGGTGTGTGTATGTATAAAAGTTTCAGATTGTCCGCCGTACAGGGGAGGTGCTGCCCGATTTTCGAGCGAGCCCGGGCCTCTGGGGGCGTGACAGTAAGTTAGATAGAAAAAGTACTAGTGGTGGGTGTCAACTACTAGGACCCTCACTAGTGAGTTGGTTCAGTAGAAAGCAACATTGCGTTGTCCTATCTACCACTGAAGCTGAATATATAGCTATGGGAGAATGTGTAGCCCAGTTACTTTGGATGATGCATACCTTAAAAGACTTTAACTTAGAGTTTAAGAAAGTTAAAATCTTTATAGATAATCTAAGTTCAATTAACCTAACCAAAAACCCAGTCCACCACTCTAGGACCAAACATATAGAAATTAAGCACCATTTTGTTAGAGATCATGTAAATAAAGGGGAAATTGAACTTAATCATGTTGAATCTAAGGCTAACTTAGCAGATATATTTACTAAACCGCTACCTGAATCTGAATTTAGCAATTTAAGGAGGTTAATAGGAATGTGT
The DNA here is from genome assembly GCA_024364735.1 of Boesenbergia rotunda. Taxonomy (NCBI): domain Eukaryota; kingdom Viridiplantae; phylum Streptophyta; class Magnoliopsida; order Zingiberales; family Zingiberaceae; genus Boesenbergia; species Boesenbergia rotunda. The sequence goes on from JAGFNQ010003467.1 coordinate 644,980, forward strand.
GTTGTAGACTAGGACTAACCTGATCATTTTTACCTTTTTGATAAATCAACTCACATATTCTGCTTGACACTTAATTTTTTTTGAATTAACTTAATTTTAGTATTCAAACTTCAGTTTTCAATACTAACCTGATCATGTATTTCCAAAATTGAGTTGAATGTTTAAAACTTGACTTCGAAGTTGGAGGACTTAGCCTAAGTTTGACCCCTAGAACTGCATGAACCTATAGATCTAGGTAGCCGCATCTCACAAAACACATTAAGGTTAATTTGCTTGTGTCTGCAAAACATAGAACGGTTGTGAGATGCATAGGACTTTGCCTGGACTTCAGAATGCTTAAGTCTGTGCATCGTAGCAAGTCTGGGCATTAAATACCAACTTCATATTGATCAAGTCAAGTAGTTTTTCTTAGCTAGACACTAAAACTTGACTTGACTAATCTGGTGAACACTACTATTCTTTAGATAGTTAGCTAGTAACTAAAATTAGACATCTAGAATGGACTAAGATTCTTACTTAGTTTAGGAGGAGCTTAAGTCAAAATCTTTCTTATTTTGTGTGTCTTTCAAATATGTTGGTTATTTTTGAGAATTTTACTTAACCTTGAAATTAGTTTTCAAACTATTCGTAAATTTTTTTAAGCCTTTTTCTCTCTTTTGAAAACAGTGTTGAAAGAATTTTTTTTGAAAATTATCCTTAGCTTTCACTTATTTTGTTTAAACTAGCTTTATGAAAATCGTTTGAAAATATACTTTGAATCTAGCTCGTTAAAACCATGCTTGAAATTTGGTCTTACAATCTTATCCTTAAACACTATCTTCAAGAAAGAAATAAGAACACTATCTTCAAGAAAGAAATATACATGGGGCGAATTTTCTTTACAAAATACTTATTACCCCTATCTTCTACAAATGCCTTAACCCTTGAAATATTTTTTTTTAATATTTTCACCTATTTTGAAAAACTCTTGTAAACATGTTTGACTATTTTGTTACTCCTTGAAAATATTTTGGAAAATCCTTTTTGCTAAACAATCATTTTCTGTGGTTTCAAATACTTAGATTTTTGTCTCTAAGCATTACATCTATATCTTTTTTTTTTAAAAAAAACATGATTTATTGAAGTCAAATTTAGACACTTATGTTTTTAACCTAGTCCATTTTATGTTAAATTGAGAATTTGACTTCCCCCTTCTGGATTAGTTCAGAACCTTGGTCTGTTTTTTAAGCACCATTTTTACTTTCTTAATCCTTGAGTGCTTATTATTTGTTTAAGACTTGGTTGCCTAATATCTCTTTATGTTGATGAATGCCAAAGGGGGAGGGTTATACGGTTAAGAGTTAGAAATTAAAACAACCTAACTTTAACCTGTTTGTCATTCATCAAAACTTGAGTTTGACCGTTAGTGTAAACTACACCAACACAACTGAATTAAACTCAAAAATATACCACTAATTCTCAAAAATAAATTTATTAATGGTACGCTAGACAGACTCTCTACCGGATGGGTAATTCTGTAAAATTACTCCTCATTATTTTTTAATTTCAAGGTTAAGTAAAATTCTCAAAAATAACCAACATATTTGAAGAACACACAAAACACGAATGAGTTTTACTTCGTTCAGAGCCTTCGGCGACTCCTACTCGAAGGCCCAGGTCCCTCGGACCTTTTCTGTGGGCAATTCACTAAAACTCTCTACCGGAGACCCCCGGTAGAGTAGGCGAATACAGAAGATAGAGAGTGTGACAACCTCACACTCTCTAATAGAAATGAGTACAGATAATGCAGTAATAAAATCGTTACCAAAAACAATTATCTGAATGAGTTTAGATGTTAAAGGTGGTCTTCCAGCAGTAATTGGATATAGACGAGTTGGAAGACAGGCCGTAGCAAAAGAGCGTGGAAGCACCGAGCGTGAAAGCGTGAAGAAGAGATGATGGCGTGTTTTTTTTCTGTGCTAATTCTCATGCTTTTTATAGAGGACTTCTCGAGCTTTGAGTTTCATCCAGATCCTATTTTTGTGCAGCGTTTTATCCATCATTTGAAGTAGCACAACTCAATCTGCTTTATCCATCATTTGAATTTCTATTAACAAAAATAATAGGAATAGAAATTCATCTTACCCAAGCTGTGGATAATAATAATAGGAATGAATTTATTATTATTAATAAGAATAAATTTATTCTTTAATAAAATTTCAAATTAAAAAATAATGAGGAGTAATTTTGCAGAATTCACCTGCAAAATCAACTTAGTCCATATACCAAATAAACCCTATAAACCAGAGTTAGTATAATAATAAAATGGACTAAAATGTGAAATATTCAAAGGCAATTAGATCCCGTCCACATCCGGACCAGGATCTAACCAGGACTCAACTTAGATCACCCAAATGGGTCTAAGTTGGACCGCGCCTAAAGTCCCAAAATGGGACCCGTCCTCATTGGTTCGCTCCTCCAGTGACTTACCTTACTTACCCTTTGTGCAGTTTTACTTGACTTCTTGACCTACCAGGACTTTTTGTCAGGACTCAACCACCCTGGTCTTTCTGCCAAGTCTCCACCAACTTGGTCTTCAGCCAGTTGTCAGGCGAACCTAACTTTAACCTATTTGTCATTCATCAAAACTTGAGTTTGACCGTTAGTGTAAACTACACCAACAAAGGTAACCCTTTCCAATAAAGGTTCCTAAATATAACAATACAACTTTATTACATTTGAAGTTTAGCTCATAACCAGCACGAACTAATTTTGACCCGCTAATCAAATTCCGTCGGACCGCTGGAACATGATGCACCTCATGCAGTGACAGGACCTTCCCTGAGGTAAATCTCAAGTCAACTCGTCCAATCCCTAACACTCTGGCTGCAGAATGATTCCCCATGGTTACGGAAGTGCCTTCAATTACCTGATAAGTAAGGAAGGCAGAGCGATCAGCACAACAGTGCACATTAGCACCTGTATCAACTAACCACTCATTGGGTTGATAAATCAAATTTAGTTCGGGGTTAATGGAAACGAACTCATTGCTGGTGCTAGTCACAACATTGACCTGCGCCTTGGTGTTGGGCACATTGCCTTGGTTCTTCTTCTTGTCCTTCCGTTCAGGACAGAATTTGGCAAAATGTCCAACTTGTCCACAAGCCCAGCACGGTCTAATCCTATGCTTCTTCTGAACCTTTGGTTTGTGTTTTATTTTGTTTTTCATTTTTTTTGTTTTTAACTTGTTCTTGTCAGAAGAGACCACCACATTTGCCTTTGGAGCAAAATCCATAGGCATCCCTTTATCATCATCCTTATGTTGCTTCCGATGTTCTTCCTCGATATTTAAGGCAATCATTAAATCTTCAAGAGAGATTTTACCTCTCCTGTGTTTAAGTGTCATGCCAAAATCTTCCCAACTCGGAGGCAGCTTTTCGATGATAGACAAGACTTGAAGTTTCTCGGGTATCGACATTTCTCCATCGGCAAGACCGCGAATCAAAATTTGAAATTCATGGGTCTGCTCAATGATAGATCTACCCTCAACCATTTTGAAGTTTAAGAACTTCCCCACAGTGTACTTCTCTAAACCAGAGTCCTCGGAGTTATATTTTTTATCCAAAGATTTCCATAACTCTTTGGCCGAGGTTGTAGAGCAGTACACATCAAATAGTGCGTCTGAGAGGGCGGACAGGATTCTCCCATGGCAGAGATAATCCCTCTGTTTAAACCTCTCAGTGGAAGCACTACGGGTAGGTTCTTCTTCATCAGGTGAAGGAGGATCCGATTCTATAACGGAGAAAAGCCCCAGCGTAGTAAGCCAAAATTTCATTCGTTGTTGCCAACGTTTGAAATTTTGCCCGGAAAACCTCTCGGGTTTGGCGCTAGCCTCATCAGACTCCGACATTCTAACATTTAACATGTTTACTTAGGTACAGTCAATTCTCTAAGATTGTAAAAATAATAATAAAGCAGGCACTTAAGTAGACAATAAATATAGATATGCAGGAATCTGATAAGAAAAAGAGCCGAGTTAGAAATAGTTATCCGGTTGAAGCGTCGGCTTGCCGACTGCCCTTAGAGAATTGATTGCGTCCCTATGGTGCAAAGGCTCCCGGCAAAATTCTCCCAAGATCCGACAACCATGCGGCGTTCATAGGTGCACTCCAAGACGAATGCTGCCTTCCTCAGATCGCACTAGGCGAAGCCTCAAGACCCAAAACCGACCGAAGAAAGCGAAAAGTGAAAGGAGTAAAGCGCCAATCGCTTAGTGGGAGAAGGAGAGAAGAAAGCAGTGAATGAGATACTCTGCCTTCTTCCCCTCCTTTTATAGATTTGAAGAGACAATGAAGTGTCTCTTCGTGCTTGAGGGATCGCGGTCGCGCCTCGCGAGGCGTCGCGCCGTGCGCGACGCTGAGGAAGGTCGCGATTTCTCAAAAAAAAGAATAAAAGAAAAAAAATAAAAGGAAAGAAAAAATAAAACCAAACCAAATTGGTTTAGGAATCAAACCGAACCGAAATCTGCAAAACCAAACCGGGCCGCCCGCAAGCGCGAGGCTCACGGGCTAGGGATTTGCACCCCCCCTGCGCGCGATAATCGCGTGCGTCGTGCCCGGTTTATGGATTTCCGGCCCAGACCCTCTGAAACCACCTGGTTTAGGCTCAACCCGCGCATGCGTGTAGGTCCCCCTAAGCCATCTAAGCATGGTTGGAATGACTTCATATATAAGACATTCCAACTCCGATAGCTTAGCAATGTGGGACTAAACTTCCTTCAATAAATTTGAAATTCCAAACAAAATTCAACAATAATTTAATAGTAGGAGAAGAGAGAATTATCTTATTCAATTATTTTACCAAACTCCTTATTTATATGATAGGTAGAGTGATATAAAAATGGACCGTCAATTATAACACTCCCCCATAATTAATTGATAGAGAATCCATCGCTGTCTCGTTAAAACCTTATCAATAAAACTCAATGGGAAAACCCTAAATGGAGGAAAAAGAATACAATAGTAGATACTCCTTCTGGTTTCAATCACTGAAAACCTTTTAACTAATGCATCCCTATCTTGTGCATCGATTTCTTGAGTGTAGACGTCGACAATACTTTTTGTGAATAAATCAGGTGCTTATCACTAAAACGAATTTGTTAGACATCAATGTCACCTTTCTTTTGGAGTTCATGTGTGTAGAATAATTTTGATGAATTATGTTTTGTTCTATCCCTTTTAATATAACCTCCCTTTAGTTGTTGTTGATTTGCATAATTCTTTAATATGTAACGTCATGGATCTCAACCATATATATTATCAACTTGCTTCATACATCGCAATGATTTCAGAGTGATTTGACGATATCATTATTAAAGCTTGTTTTGCTGACTTTCATGATATAATAATGTTTTCTTGTGTAAACACATAACTTGTTTGGGATCTAACTTTATATGGATATGAAAGTTGTTTGGGATCTAACTTTATATGGATATGAAAGATAACCTACAGTAATAGGGTAATTTATAACAAAGTTTTCATGTTGTTGATTCCTAGGTGTAGTGTTTCTTCCCCTGTGCTGCCTATTGGTACTAGTGGATCGGAGTAGAATTGACTCGCAATACGGAACCCATATGTGTAATCTTTCGTTAAATACTAAAATCAACAATTGAAGCATCCGAGGCTGCATCAATCAAGGATACACGACAAAAGGAATTAATAGTTTGTTCGAAAACCCCTACAAACAAGGAACTACTCCTTACTCAAGTTCCCATTAAGGACCAACGATTCATTCTTCCTTTTGTTATTTTTATTTTAAGAATTACTTATGATAAAATTGCATAAAATGAAAATATGAGATTTTTGAGTAGTCCACTTGATGTCCATCCGATGGATCAACAATGGTTATTTCATATCCACCCTTTTCTTTACGTATTATTCTACTTACTACACCTGCTGATGTAGCATTATAGATTGTATTGTTACTTTTGCTACCATCAGGATAAATCTGACCCCTTCCTCTATTCCCACCTACATATATGGGATATTTTAATAAGTGAACATTTTTCTTCGTAGCAGGGTCGGGGGAAAGAATGGGAAAGATTATTTCACTATATTTCAGACTAGGAATAGGACCTATCACAATAATATTACTTTTATTAGGATGATAACTCTAAAAAGACAAATTTCCAATCTTTTCTTTCAATTCGGGAGAAATACAATCCGGGCTAATTCAAATCCGTCGGGTAAAATGAGAACAACCGCTACATTCAACCCCCCCTTTTACCAATCTGTATATATTGCTAAAATAAATTTGATCTTATCAAATAAAATAATTCCATGTCTATTATACCATGAAGGTAACAAAATATGTGTTTTACATCATTTAAATGTTTTTGGATTGGAGAAGAGCAATATCTTACTAGAAGGTTAATAAAAAAAATGCAATATCTAGGTGAGTGTAATTAGTAATATATGATAATGCACCAATTACACTAAGATGGTACTTCTGGACTAATAATATTTTCTCCATTTCGAGTAAATGAAAAGGATCTTTGTTTTAGTGTCAAGTGATCTAATAACCATTGGTGAAGGCAATGGATGCCCATTATCTGTATAAAAATATTTTAGTATTTTTTTTCTATGAGGACTTAATGAATAAATATTCCTTTCGGTAAATGTTCAATTTGTAATCTAAGATAAAATTTTATCTTTCTTGAGTCATTCATCTCAAATTCACTTTTTAAATAATTAGCAGTCTTGTTAAACTCTTCGGAAGTTCTTATAAGATTTATATCATTAACATATATTACCATGATTACAAAATCTTCTTTTGTCATTTTTTATAAAAACATACAGACAAATAATATTATTTGTATAATATTCTTGTAATAAATATTCACTTAGGTAATTGTACCACATGCACCCTGATTATTTTTATCCATATAATAATTTTTGCAATTTTATTGAGAACATAGTCTTGGGAGTTGCATCATTTGCTTTTGATGATTTAAATCTTTCAGGGATTTTCATGTATATGTCATTATCAAGTGAACTATATAGATATACAGTGACCACATCACTAAAAAAACACTCATATATGACTGATTTATTAGGAGCAATTTTAATATCAACCTTGGAAATCGAATAACGAAATCGATTTGAATTAAACTGTTTCTATCGTCTTACCTTTTCGAAACTGTTTTACAACCACTTTTGTTGAATAGCTTTAGGACCAATTTAAATAAATCATTACTATAAATCGCTCTTAATTATAAACTATTAGAAGCAATCTTGAAATTATTGATATTAAGTACTTTTAGCATCGATTTTGTGTCAAATGATAATACTAACTATTTCTGTTGGTATAACTTCTAAGAATAGTCATCATCGTTCATACTAAATACTTTTAATATCATGTGGTGTAAAGAACCGTTATAAAACATTTCTATTACTCTAATATTTTAGAATTAGTTTTCAAATTGCACCTATTGCATAGTTTGAGTGTCCATTTGCATAAACCGTTCTTAATGAAATAACTATTAGAAACAATATTAAAATTTCTTGTATCGAATATTTTGCAATGGTTTTGTATCAAATGCTATTACTAACTATTTTTATTACTCTACCTTCTAGGAGCCGTTTTCAAATCGCTCATATTGAATACTTTTATCAATGTTTTGTGTAAATTACTATTATAAACCACTTCTATTACTCTATTATTTTAGAATTGGCTTTGAAACTGCACCTATTACATAGTTTTAGCATCAATTTATATAAATCACTCTTATAAACCACTTCTATTAATATAACTATTAGGAACAATCTTGAAATTGCTCATATTAGATAATTTTTGTTTTGATTTTGTGTAAAACGTATGCCGTAAAACGTTTTTATTATTCTAATTTCTAGGAACATTTTACAAATGACTTCTATTGAATATTTTTAACTATAATTTGTCTAAACTGTTATTATAAATTGACTGGATTACTCTATTTTTAAATTTGATTTTGAAACTACACTTATTACTGCATAGGTTTAGCATCGATTTGTATAAATCATGACTATAAGTCATTCCTCTTAACATAACTATTAGGAGTAAACCTCAGGCTGCTCATATTAAATATTTTTAGCTACGACTTTATGTAAAATATTATTATAATCCACATATATATTGTTCTGGAAGGAATCGGCGGCGATGACCGATTACCGAGATTTCGCCCATGTGGAAGTCGCTGTGGAGGGGAGGAACTCTTAGCCCTACGAGATTAACATGAGCGTTAGGGGATACGCCGGCAGGGATCCGGCGGAGTCCACTCCGACGCTCATGTCAGTGTCCGTCGAAAAGTAAAGGTAGCGAGAAGAAAAAAATGTAAGTAGGGTTGAGAGAGCGTAACCCCTTTACCGGAGGGGTTGGACTACCTTTTATACTGACGTCGACAGACTAGACGTGTCTCCTCGATTGGTGCCACGTCTCCGATGCTTAAGCCACGCCCCCCTCTTTCGGCGGTGACTGGATATCCTTTGAAACGGTTTGCACCGTTATCACCCGTTGCGACATTAAGGGTCGTGCAGACCTTTTCTAACGGGGATGATTATCTGCACAGAGAGGGGGGGTCAGTACCCGAGGTCGGTCATTGCGGGGACTCCACCTCCCAAGGTGAGCTCGGGGTCTTCGGGCGCTATAACTCCCAAGGTGCTCTCGGGGCCTAACCTCCCGGGGTGCTCCTGAGAGAGGTCTTCGGGCTACCCTTCCCGGGCGCGTCTCCTGAGGGGGACCCCGGGGCCCGGGAAGGAAGGTCACTTCGATCCGTTATGTCGCACCCCGTGGCTTCTTCATCCTCCGTGTCAGGCACGAACTATTCAACCCTATCACAAGTCTCTCCCTTCAAATTTGATCGAAGGAAGTGTGGTTGACTGATCAGACTAGTGCAAAGATGAAGAAGCTGCGGACCTTCACCTTCCTTACTTCCCCTGTAGTTGCAAGGGGCCTTTAGATTATAATCGTTATCCCGAGTTCCGAGAAATCCTCCTTAACGGTCTCATCCTTTTCAAAAAAAGGATATTCCGACTCTTGAGGTATTATAATGATGCCTGTCTCTTCGTTATAAAGGCGCATGGTCCTTTTCTGAGGGCGACAGGGTACCCTGGCGAATGCCTTATTGCCACGTGTCCCAACGGCCATCTCCACAAGTTCGTGCGCCGCCTTGGCCGGCTCGCGACAAGCGACTGCCTGTGCACAGCGGTTTCTTGCTTTCCACGTGTCTCTTCCCCCTTGCGTCCAGGCAGGTGGCCGCCCGAGTATAAGAGGGGAAGGTGCAGATGTTAAGCCTACTTCCGACTCGACGGATGGGTGCACTTCGTCTTCTTCTCTTGTAAAGCCTTGTTTGCGCGTGAGTAGTTTGTCTCCTTCTTGTCTTCTTTCATAGGGATCATGGAAAGCTATCACTCGGAGTGGTATGAGTCCGCCTCCTTGAGAGTGAGGTCAGAGGCTTTGCAGGCGGCCACCGAGGCCTATGACATCCCGGCCGAGATGGCAATGGTTATCCCTAAAATAAGCCAGACGCCCATGGAGCCCCCTGCAGGCATGTTAACCTTCTTCTTAGGGCAGATGGAGTTAGGGTTCTGTTTCCCTATTCCTCTTTTTTCACGAACATAACCTCCTATTTTGATATCCCCCTTCACCAGATGACTCCTAATGCCTTCGCCCAGATGGGAGGGGCGTATATCGTCTTCAAGCTTTTTGATTTTCCTCAGAGCCCTCATCTCTTTCATTCTTTCTTCGTCCCGATAGGGTCTAGAGGGGTCTTCAGTTTCGCAGCCCGACCGGGCCATAGATTTTTAGGGGGGTTTCCTTCCTCGCATAAAGGGTGGAAGAAGAAATTCTTCTTCATTAGACTGTCGTCCTTACCCTTCAGTCCCCTGTGTTGGATAGAGGATTTGCCGGCTCCTCCTATTCTAGGGAACTTTCTCCACAGTCCGGTGTACCAGCGTTCTAAGGAGGTACTCTCTGGTATGGAGTTCAGCGGCCCGAGGCTGGTGCAGAGTGAAGAGCTTATCTATCAGGCAGGCCTCAACCATAAAGTGACGCGAATCAGCCCTTCCCTGGGTATGTTCATCTTTTTCCTTTAATGGCTGTTGGTTCTGACTGATATTCTCTCTGTCTGGCTTTTGCAGAGGAAGTCATGTTCGCCAAGGTGATGGGCAGACTCATCAGATGGGAGGAGGCCAACAAGGAGGCATTGAATCCTCCTCCAGCCGCTCCTAACGCTTCACCTGCCCCCGCCGAATCCCCTGAGGGGCCTACTGTCTCGTCACGTGGGGTCGCTTCACCCAAGAGGGTCGAGGCTACTGTTACATCCCCACCGATTGTGAGCTGAGGGCCTTCTGATCAACAGTTTGGCCCTGAGACGGATCTTTCCTCTGGGGGTGGATCTTCGCCGAGGGATGCCCGTCCAGAGGGAATTAGCGAGGGGACCTCCCCTCCTATTGTTTCTTCAGTCGTCCGGTCTGCTGGGCGGCAGAAGAGGCGACTCCCCAAGGGCTTGGGCCATTCATGGAAAAAGTTGTGTTCTGCACGTTCCTCTCCTCTTCCCTCGGTGCCCGAGAAAGCGGCTCTACCTACTGAGGTAGTAGCCTCTGTACCTGCTTCATCGGTCCCTGCTCCGAAGGTGGACGTCCCAGCGCCCCCGGCCTACTCCATTGACCCGTCTACGTCTTCCAAGGGTAAGGAGGTGTTACATACCCAATACCGGATGAGACTGGACTGCCTAAAGTAGAAGTTGGATGCAGCGTTGGAGGCCTCCATGCAATCCTTCCCCTCGGTGCAGTTCAAGGAGGTTCCGGCCGAGGGGGTCGTGTCCGAGGGGACTTCTAGCTCCGAGGAAGATGATTCCGGCCCCTCCAGTTTGCCACCTGAAGCCCCCACCATCGAGCGACTTCCTCCCCGTCCAGGTTCGCCGTGGCCTGAGGGGCGAGGGAGTACCTCTGGAGGGGCGGCCGTACACGTTTCGGTGGGTCCACTCACCACTCTTCGGGGAACTCTCCTGAAGGTACAAATCACTATTGCATTGGATGTTCTCTTGCCCATTACCTGACTTCTTGGCGCAATGGCAGGCCGCTGAGGATTGCGTGATAGCCGGCCAGGGCCTGTATTCCTGGCCCCGAGTTGAAGCCCTGCTCTGCTGAGCATTGAGGGCGGAGGCTGCAGCTAACCACGAGCGTCGGGCAGGATTGATGCAGGCGGGGGTCAGCAGGGCTCTCCGAGTGAAGGTCGATCACCTGATAAACCTCTTGCAAGACAAGGAGCAGGCTCTTCAAAATTCCCGGCACAAAGAACGCCTGTCGTCCGAGAAAGCTGCGAGTGTTACCAAGGACCTGCTCCAGACGACGCAGGAGAGAGACCAGCTCCAGGCGAGGGAGAGAGAGTTGTTGGGCGACATCCAGCTCATGGTAGCCTCAACTGAGAGACTGAACTCGCGCAGTCAGGATCAGGCGCAACAGCTCAGTCAGAAGGAGTCTGATCTTCTGATGGCCACTGACCGCGCGTCCATCCTGGAGGATAACCTGGCCCAGGCTCAGTCAGATGAGCGACTCAAAGAGGCCTTGGCTGAGCAGGCGGAGATGTTTGCCGAGCTGGAATGTTGAGAAGTTCCTACGAGGCTGCTAAGGCTGAGCTCCTTACCCTTCGAGTTACTAAAGCTTCTAGCTCCGAGAAGGCTGAGGCGAGCTTCAAGGCGAAGTTTCTAGGGTCGGCTGAGTTCCATACCCTTGTAGCCGACCAGGTAATGCAGCGCCTACAGCAAGGCTTCCATGGGGCTATCGATAAGTTGAAGGAGGATCAGCTCTTACCTCCTGATGCCGACCCGCGATTGTGAGCACCCCCTGAATTAGAGAGAGGTCTTTTCCCAAGGGCCCGAGCTGACAGAGCCCCACCTTCATCGGGGGATCGGGCCTTATTGTAGCAATTTTGGGTTAATGCGATCACTTTTACTATTCTGGGTGTATGTGCTTTGGCCCAATGTGTCTCACATCTTCGCTTTACAGATTTAACGAATGGAAAGGTACTTGTTTGTTTCGAGGCTGATTCAGGGTGTGGAACCCTTGACAATTCTACAGGTCGAAGCTCCACGCCTGCATTCATGTCCATGGGGGGGTCCCTGTCGACATTTCCTCCTGGAGTGTGTGGGCGACTCCCGAACCGTCGCCTCCACAATATTCACAATCTTATTGAATGGACTCATAAAGAGTCGCGGGTTCCTAGGTGCGGCAGGGGCACGTTAGTCGAAATGACGCTTCGGTGCCTGTTGCTGTTTTAGCGTTCTCCCTGTATTAACTGCACGGAGAGACATCCATCACTATAAATAGGGGGAGAGGAGTGTACCGTCTCCTTCATCCCTTTTGTCTGCTTTCTTCTTTGTGGCGTGATGCCACCTCTCTTCCCTTTATCTTCGTCGGTGTCCCAGCGGCCTAATACCGGAGACGCAGTAGTGTTCTTGGCTGAGGGACCCCTCCGAGGTAGAGTCTTTTGTATCGTTACCCTCACCGGGGAGCATGGTGGAGATGAGGTCCAGGGTCTCGCTGAAGATCCTGGAGGATGTGGGACTCCTGGGCTATCTGAGGAGTCCAGAAAAGACCTTATGTGGTCCGCCAGGGGGCATGGAGGAGATGACTCATCCTGCTGATCACCAAACCCTGGTTGGCCCGTGGCGGTGTACCCTGTTGAGGCAATCGGCCCTTAAATGATTGGAAGATCATGGTTTTGATGTGTGTGTGTGAATATGTTTAACATTAGAGTGTTATGTTGTATTTGATGTGTGTGATTGAGTTTGCAGGACTTGGAGAATTACACATGGTGAACATATCCGAGGGATGAGAGCCGAGGGAGGAGGACTCCAAGGGCAAGCCGGGAAGTGGACTTCAAGGGCACACGTGAAGGGTGGCATGGAGGCAAGCCAAGGGAGGCTTGTGTGCGTATCCGAGGGACGAGAGCCAGAGGAAGATGACTTCAAGGGGCGAGCCAAGGAGTGAACCTGAAGGCATACGTGAAGGACTATGTGGAGATTGGCCGAGAGTGAGTGGGCAGTCGACTGGCCAGAGGGCAGTCGACTGCTAAAACTCACAGAAGGTTTTCAGCCTTTTACCAGTCGACTGGCCCAGAGGCAGTCGACTGGTATACCCCAAAAATTAGCCGTTGGCTAGCAATTAATGCTAGGCCAGTCGACTGCCCAGAGGCAGTCGACTGGTGTGGGGCTGGACAGACTGCGAGTTTGTCCTGTTCTCCTATATAATGAGGACCTTTTTGCACGTGAGCGGTACGATTCCGTACTATAATGAAGTGTTGCTCGTCTGAAAAGTGTTCTCAACTTCCTCTCTCTCATTTTACTACATTCTGTAAAGAGGAAGACCACCACTGTAAAGGTTTCTCTACCTGAAGGAGATTTTTCATAGTGGAAGTGGTGCTCGTGCGTGGATCCTTGGATTAGTCACCCATCTGGGTGGATACCAAGTAAAGTATTGTTGTTAGCATTGTTCTTATATTTTCTTTGCATATTATTGTTTCCGCTGCGCTAACAACGTTGTAGAGATTCAACCGAAAAAGTGCTATTCACCCCCTCTAGCACGCCAAGTCGATCCATCAGTTGGTATCAGAGCCGGTTCATTTCGGAAGAACTCACCGTCAACCGGAGCAAGTGGAATGGCGTTTCAAGAGGGATACAACACTGCACAACCACCCTTCTTCGACGGGAATGACTTCGCGTACTGGAAAGGTAGGATACAATATTACCTTATGAACGATATTGAGAATTAGATTAGCATTGCAAATGGTTTCGATGCACCCGTCGATGAAAGAGGGGAACCGACACCGATGAGATCCTGGTCGAAAGAGGTAATGAAGAGGGCACAGTCCAATGCCAAGGCCACCACCACACTGCAGTGTGGGCTCTCAAAGGAGCAACTCAACAAGGTAGGGCCGTTCAAGAGCGCCAAGGAATTGTGGGACAAATTGGTGGAACTGAACGAAGGGTCAAACGAGTCCAGAAGAGCAAAAGAAGGAATTGCTCGCGGCCCAACTCTAATCCTTATCCATGAAGAGCAATGAGACTGTCAGCCAGCTGCATGGAAGGGTGAAGGAGGTAATCAACAAGCTCCACGTGATTGGAGAAAAGATCAAGAACCGGGATATCATCGGTATGTCTTACAAGCCTTCCCAAGAACTACCTTGTGGGCATCCATGGTTGATGCCTACAAAGTATCAAGGGATTTGTCCATAGTTAAATTAGATGATTTATTCTATGAATTTGAACTGCATGAGCAAGCTAACGTCTCGGCCAAAGAGAAGGGTATTGCTTTTATTACAGAAAAGGAAAAGAAGAAGAGGAAGGAGAAGAAGAAGGTAGTCTATACCTCCTCATCCGACTCAGAGGAATCTAGCGCCTCCATGGATAGCGACTAAGAGGCATTTATGGTAAGAAAGATGCGTAAGACTTTCAAAAAATTTTCTAACAAATCATATGCTAGGAAAGGGTCCAAAGACAAGGGTAAGGCCAAGGATATCATCTGCTACAACTGCCACCAAGAGGGACACATGAAGAACGAGTGCCCTCAACTGAAGAGAAGAGATGACAAGAAGGAGGAGAAGAAGAAAGGTGACAAGAAGAGGTCGAAGGGAAAGGAGAAAGGTGCCACCAACCTCAAGGCAACGTGGGATGATCCATCATCCTCGGAGGAGGAAGAAGAGCAAGTTTCACACTTTGCTCTCATGGCTATGAACAACTCAGATTCATCAGATGATGAAAGAAGTTCAAGTAGTGATGAGAGTGACTCCTCCTCTTCATCATTCGAGTCAGAAGCTTCGGTAAGTGAGGTATACCACTTACCCTCCTCTATATTAGTTAAGATTATTTCTAACACTAACATGAATTTAGCTAAAGCTAGAAGTAAGATTAAAGAATTAAAAGATGAGATTGTCATGCTTAGAGTAGAATCTACCAAACTTAAGGAAGACTTACATGCTAGTTCTCTTACATCACATGCTTCATGTCTTGAAACTAAAAATAGGGAACTAAGGAAAAAGGTAGATGACCTCACAAAGGCACTTAGGAAATTCCAAGTAGGCTCTAGCAACCTAGATATGATAATTAACAGTCAAAGGGCCGTTTATAACAAGGCCGGTCTAGGATATAGACCAAAGGCAAAGGAAGTGACCTTTGTCTCACTCACGGGTAGGATTGGTGCATCTAGGAGACTAGGGACTAAGGGAAACACAAAGAGGGCATGGGTACCTAAAAGATTTTTAAATGATGCTTATGGATCCAAAATTTGGGTACCAAAAGAGTATATTTTTCATGTTGTATAGGTAAAGGTGAAGGAGGCCTCAACTATGTGAATAGTAGATAGTGGATGCTCAAGACACATGACCGAAGATGTGAGCAAGTTCACTACTATTAGCTACTTAAGAGAAGGGACGGTCTCCTTTGGAAATAATGGAAAACTAAGAATTA
Source organism: Boesenbergia rotunda (assembly GCA_024364735.1). Taxonomy (NCBI): domain Eukaryota; kingdom Viridiplantae; phylum Streptophyta; class Magnoliopsida; order Zingiberales; family Zingiberaceae; genus Boesenbergia; species Boesenbergia rotunda. The sequence goes on from JAGFNQ010003467.1 coordinate 660,461, forward strand.
TTGGTAGGGGCACCATTGAGGTATCTCCCACAATTTCTATATATAAAGTACTCTTAATTAAGGATATGAAGTTTAACTTACTTAGTGTGAGTCAGTTATGTGATGCGGGCTTTAACGTTGAATTTCATGCTAGGAAGTGCATAATAAGACATAATGAGTCCAATAATATCATATTAGAAGGGTATAGAGAGACCAATTTGTATTATCTTGATCTTGCTTATGCTACTAACAATTTGGCTGTGTTTCATGTCTAAAGAAGAAGAAGGGTGGTTGTGGCACCAGAGGCTTGGACATGTCAACATGAGAAACATTGCAAGAGTAGCCAAGGAAGAGTTGGTGAAGGGGCTACCTATGATCAAGTATGAGAAGACCAAATTGTGTGATGCATGCTAAGAGGGTAAGCAATCAAAATCATCACACAAAGGTAAAACCCTAACCACTACTACTTTACCATTAGAGCTCTTACATATTGATTTATTTGATTGTCATAGTACTCCCTCACTTGGAGGGAGTAAATATTATTTAGTTATAGTAGATGATTTTTCTAGGTTTACATGGGTTTTCTCTATGAAACATAAGGACGATACCCTAGAAATCTTTATAGGATTTAGTAAAAGGGTAGAAAATGAAAAGCACCTCAAAATCAACCGAATTAGGAGTGATCACGATGGGGAGTTCCAAAATTTAAGTTTCACACAATTTTGTGTAGAAAATGGATACAAGCATGAATTTTCATGCCCAAGGACTCCTCAACAAAATGGGGTAGTTGAGAGGAGAAACCGAGCCCTACAAGAAGCTGCTAGGACTAACACCGCTTGTTACATTCAAAACCAGGTTTTAGTACATAGGTTTCTAGGAAAAATACCCTTTGAATTATAGAATGGGAGAATACCACAAGTCCACTACTTTAGGGTCTTTGGATGTAAAGTGTATATCTTAAATACCAAAGATGATCTAAGGAAGTTTGAGTCAAAAGCCGATGAAGGAATTCTAGTTGGGTACTCATCCACTAGTAGGGGTTATAGAATTTACAACAAGAAGACAAAAGTGATTGAGGAGTCCTCAAATGTTAAGTTTGATGAATCAACAAATACTTACCCTAGAAAAGCCTCAATTGATAAGGATATGGAAGAAGTCCAACCCCTTACCCAAAGAATCCAAGACTTACATTTGGAGGACAATGATAAAGGGGGAGTAAGAAGTAACCTAGAGGACGAGGAAGAAGTAGTGAATGAACCCACAACCTCTAGGCCCTTGAGACATCATCAAGATCACCCTATTGATCAAATAGTGGGTGATGTCACTCAAGGAGTAAGGACTAGGTCCTATTTTAGGGACCAAACTAGTTAAATAACTCTAATCTCTCAATTAGAACCTAAGTCTATTGATGAAGCATTAGGAGATGTGGATTGGGTCTTAGCCATGCAAGAAGAGCTAAATTAATTTGAGAGAAGTGAGGTTTGTGAGTTGGTTCCTAGGCCCAATGATTGCACCATTGTAACTACAAGATGGGTCTTTAGGAACAAGCTAGATGACTAAGGTAAAATCACTAAGAACAAGGCTAGATTGGTAGCTAAGGGGTTTAACCAAGTTGAGGGATTAGATTATGATTAGACTTATGCCCCAGTAGCTAGATTAGAATCTATTAGAATTCTACTAGCCTACGCCGCTCACATGGGTTTCATATTGCACCAAATGGATGTGAAGTCGGCATTCCTTAATGGGATCATTAAGGAAGAGGTCTATGTAGAACAATCCCCCGGGTTTGAGGACCCTAATTATCCAAGACACGTTTACAAATTGAGAAAAGCCTTATATAGATTGAAACAAGTTCCCCGGGCTTGGTATGAAAGACTTTCTTCATTTCTAGTGTCTAAGGAGTTTAGGAGAGGAACAACTGACCCTACATTATTCCTAAAATCTAAGGATAAGGACATATTTGTTGCCCAAGTGTATGTAAATGATATCATTTTTGGGTCAACAAATAATGACTTCTTACAAGAATTCATCAAGTGCATGGAAGATGAATTTGAGATGAGTCTTGTAGGAGAGTTAACCTTCTTTTTAGGACTTCAAGTTAAACAAACTAATGAAGGAACACATATTTTTCAAACCAAATATGCTAAGGAAATGTTAAAGAAATTTGTCTTAGAAAATGCTAAGGTAACATCTACCCCTATAGGAATCAATGTGAAAATGGATAGTGACCTTGAAGGGAAAATGGTAGACTCTAAGCAATATAGGAGCATGATTGGTAGCTTACTATATCTAACCGCTAGTAGACCCGATATACTTTTTGCGATAGGTATGTGTGCAAGGTACCAATCTTGTGCCAAAGAGTCCCATTTGGTTGTAGTTAAGAGGATCCTAAGGTATGTTAAAGGTACCCTCAATGTCGGACTTGGTATCCTATAACCCCTAGTGTTGATCTAATTGGATACACCGACTCGGACTATGCGGGTTGTAAGCTAGATATGAAGAGTACTAGTGGAGGGTGTCAATTCCTTGGGTCTTCCTTAGTTAGTTGGAGTAGTAGGAAACAACCATGCGTTGCCCTATCAACAACGGAGGCGAAATATGTGGCAATGGGTGGGTGTATTTCCCAACTCCTTTGGATCATGCACACTTTAGAAGATTATGAGTTACATTATACCAAGGTCAAAGTCTTGTGTGATAATGTAAGTGCAATCAACTTGACCAAAAATCCGGTTCACCACTCTAGGACAAAACACATTGAAGTGAAACATTACTTTATTAGAGACCATGTGGCAAGGGGAGACATAGAACTACACTATGTTGAATCAAAGTCGAATCTAGCCGACATCTTTACCAAGCATTTTCCTGAATCGGAGTTTACATCCTTAAGAAGAGGCCTTGGAATGTGTTTTGTAGAAGTGTAGAATGAATTTTGGGATATTAGATTTGAAAAAAGTGTGCTTGATCTATTAGGGTGATACATTTGGTTCACTTGTGCTTATGACACATTGTTGAATCAATAAAAGATCAAAATATGAAAACTAGACCAACTACAGGGAAGGTAAGTGTTTAATCAATGGACACTTTGCCCAAAGATCATAGTTGGACATTTTAAACCTTTGAAAACCATTTATACTTTATATGCTTTGCCATGTTTTTAAAGGTTATATGATTACAAAATTAGATTGTTAGTTTGATACAAAACTTAGTGGTTTTCAAGGATTTTGGATTTTTATCAAAAGTCATGCATGTTTGAAATTTTATATGGACTAATACTTTTTCTTGATAGAGTATATCATTTCAAACATGTTTGCAAAGTTTTTAGAATTTTTGAAATTTTCTGGATTTTTCTGGAGGTTTCTGAATTTCGACACAGAAGCTGAAATTTACCACTGACAGAGTATCAGTCGACTGCCTCTGGCACGTCTGGTTTCAGTTTCTGTGAGAATTTTTAGAAATTCAATTTTCTCTCATTTGATGTCATAGGGTTTGGTTGCTTGAGGCAATCATTTTGATGGTGTCAAAGGGGGAGAATGGGTGGTTTAAGTTAGAATTTTAACCTGGAATGGATGGTTTAAGGTATTTTGTCTAACTTAGACCTTGGATGATTAAAATTGGGAGAAGACATGGATTAAGGGGGAGGTTACCTCTTAGGTTTTAATATGTCTTACATTTTTAATAATGTTTAGTGTTAAGTGGAAACGTAACTTGAATAATGATTAGAATTGAAAATGGGAGAAGACATGGATTAAGGGGGAGGTTATCTCTTAGGTTTGCTATGTCTTATGTTTTTCAATTGCTATCTATTGTTACTGTTATTGTTCGTTGTTATTTATTTCTAAACTTAAACATATTGCCACACATCAAAAAGAGGGAGATTGTTGAGGCAATCGACCCTTAAATGATAGGAAGATCATGATTTTGATGTGTGTGTGTGAATATGTTTAAGATTAGAGTGTTATATTGTATTTGATGTGTGTGATTGAGTTTGCAGGACTTGGAGAATCACACATGGTGAACATATCCGAGGGCCGAGAGCCGAGGGAGGATGACTCCAAGGGCAAGCCGGGAAGTGGACTTCAAGGGTACACGTGAAGGGTGGCATAGAGGCAAGCCAAGGGAGGCTTGTGTGCGCATCCGAGGGATGAGAGCCAGAGGAAGATGATTTCAAGGGGCGAGCCAAGGAGTGAACCTGAAGGCATACGTGAAGGACTATGTGGAGATTGGCTGGGAGTGAGTGGGCAGTCGACTGGCCAGAGGGCAGTCGACTGCCAAAACTCACAGAAGGTTTTCAACCTTCTACCAGTCGATTGGCCCAGAGGCAGTCGACTGGTATACCCCAAAAACTAGCCGTTAGCTAGCCATTGGCTAGCAATTAATGCTAGGTCAGTCGACTACCCCAGGGGCAGTCGACTGGTGCGGGGCTGGACAAACTGCGAGTTTGTCCTGTTCTCCTATATAAGGAGGACCATTTTGCACGTGAGCGGTACGGTTCCGTACTATAACGAATTGCTACTCGTCTGAAAAGTGTTCTCAACTTCATCTCTCTCATTTTACTACATTCTGTAAAGAGGAAGACCACCACTGTAAAAGTTTCTCCACCTAAAGGAGATTTTTCATAGTGGAAGTGGTGCTCGTGCGTGGATCCTTGGATTAGTCACCCATCTGGGTGGATACCAAGTAAAGTATTGTTGTTAGCATTAGTCTTATATTTTCTTTGCATATTATTGTTTCCGCTGCGCTAACAACGTTGTAGAGATTCAACCGAAAAAGTGCTATTCACCCCCCCTCTAGCACACCAAGTCGATCCATCATACCCCACGCGCCATCTTCTTCCGAATCCTCATTTTTCCTGAGTTTCGTGTAGAGGAAGGTGTTTATGGGATGCATCGTCACTAAGAGGGGAGGGGCTACAACCGCTGACTTTTCTCTTTCTCTTTCTTCTTTTCGTTGAGAAATTGCGGTTGCTGTTCCCCCTCTCCTGTTAAGGCAATTCTTCTTTGGGTCTTTACACGCTCCGGAGAGAAATTACAGTTGCTATTTCCCCTCCTCTTTTTTCTTCCTTTTGAATGTTGTACTCGACTGCATCTCTACGGGGAAAAAAGGGGGGTCTTCGAATGGGGTCGAGCTACCCATGTGTTACCTCAGGCATCCCTCTCCGTCCCCAACTACTCGGATGGAGTACCCAGAAGGTGGAGAAGAGTCAAGGATCCTGTTGACGGGTTTCCGCGTTTGGCATACATAAAAGGTGGTTCCGAGCCTAGCGACCCTACAGGAATGGAGCTGTAGAAGAGAAAGACCCAAGCAGAAGAGTGATTTCTCTTAGCAAATTGTATCTTGATAATTCTCTGAGATGTTTGTTCTCCCTGTACTTTTCATACAAATAATGCAATATTTTTGTTACCCCGTGTATGTGTATGCCTGGATGATTCTTTTCAATGTTTTGTTTAGGTTCCCCAGGTCGAGCATGCTACTTTATCATTGCTTCCGTAGCCCCCACTTATCCTGGGCGCTCGGGAGATTATGAGGCACCCTGGTCTGCGGCCTTGGTGGGGGGTTTGGATCAACCCGGATCAAGCCTAAGCACCCCGGACATCGACGGCACCGAGAGGTATTAGGGTTTCGGATACTTGGTCGGGTGCGTATGTCCCAGACCAAGCCTAAGTATCCCGGGCATCGACTGCACCGTGAGGTATTAGGGTTTTGGATACTTGGTCGGGAGCGTATGTCCCAGACTAAGCCTAAGTTCCCTGGGTATCGGCTGCACCATGAGGTATTAGGGTTTTGGATACCTGGTCAGGCACGTATATCCCAGACCAAGCCTAAGTACCCTAGGCATCGACTGCACCGTGAGGTATTAGGGTTTTGGATACTTGGTCGGGCGTGTATGTCCCAGACCAAGCCTAAGTACCCCGGGCATCGGCTGCATCGCGAGATATTAGGGTTTTGGATACTTGGTCGGGCGCGTATGTCCTAGACCAAGCCTAAGTACCCCGGGCATCGGCTGCACCGTGAGGTATTAGGGTTTTGGATACTTGCTTGGGCGCGTATGTCCCAGACCAAGCCTAAATACCCCGGGCATCGGCTACACCGTGAGGTACTAGGGTTTTGGATACTTGGTCGGGCACGTATGTCCCAGACCAAGTCTAAGTACCCCGGGCATCGGTTGCACCGCAAGGTACTAGGGTTTTGGATACTTGGTCGAGCGAGTATGTCCTAGGCCAAGCCTAAGTACCCTGAGCATCGACTGCACCGCGAGATATTAAAGTTTTGGATACTTGGTCGGGCGCGTATGTCCCAGACCAAGCCTAAGTACCCCGGGCATCGGCTGTACAGCGAGGTATTAGGGTTTTGGATACTTGGTCGGGCGTGTATGTCCCAGACCAAGCCTAAGTACCCGGGGCATCAGCTGCACCGCGAGGTATTAGGGTTTTGGATACTTGGTCAGGCGTGTATGTCCCAGACCAAGCCTAAGTACCCCGGGCATCGGCTGGATCGCGAGATATTAGGGTTTTGGATACTTGGTCGGGCACGTATGCCCTAGACCAAGCCTAAGTACCCCGGGCATCGGCTGCACATCGAGGTATTAGGATTTTCAACTCCTCGGTAGTGCATTGTTATCTTGGGGGAAAACATCTCTCTTTATTACTTGATTTTTCTGCGAGGGCACAGAGATACACAAACAAACACTATAGATAAAACGCGAATCTTACCAAGACCAGAAGGGTCCGAGACCGCAGCCGGGCCGGGACCTCCTGAGTTTTTTTTCTTCTCCTCCAGCTAGTCTTCCAGGCCCCTCGGGTTCTTCCGAGACTTTGTTCTGACCTCTGCGCTGTAGCACCGCCGGACACCAGCTGGTCTCCTTGGACTTCAACCACCCGATCGCCTACCGGGAGCTTTATCTTCTGGTGGTAAATAGAGACCACCGCTTGGAAAGTGCTAAGCGCCGGGCGGCCTAGGATGGCATTGTAGGAGGAGGGTGTGCCCACGATCAAGATAGGAGTCCTCCGGGTTCTACGAGTCTATCACTGCCCAATGAGAGTGATAAGGTGATTTGCCCTACCGGCTGTACTCGATTCCCCATGAAACCAAATAGAGGAGTCGAGACCGGGAGCAGTTCCTCTTTGTCTATCTGCATCTGATCCCAAGCCGCCTTGTACAGGATGTTCACGGAACTCCCTGTGTCCACAAAGATGCGCTTAACCTCATAGTTAGCAATACGGGCGATGATTACTATGACGTCTTCATGGGGAGCTTCTACTTCTTCAAGGTCAGATGGCCCAAAAGATATTGTAGGGTCCGGCTCCTGACTCCGGCTCGTCCTGATGGAGTAGTTTTCCAATCGTCGGGTATAAGACTTCCTGGCCCGATTGGAGTCCCCTCCAATAGGCCCTCCGGAGATGACTCCCACATGACCCGAGGGCGGACCACGCATGGGGGCTTTACCCTTCTGGGGGTCTCTTTCTAAGGAGAGAGATCTTCAGGGTGCAGGCCCCCGACTCCTACCTCGCGATTGTGATCGAGACCGAGATCGAGCCTCGTTTCCCCCGGCATGCTGTCGCCGAGGAGAGAAACTTCGCCTTGGAAACCTTCTGTGGTATCCTGACTTATTCCACTTTCTTCGAGGTTTGGTGTTTGTCTCCTCACTGAACTTCTTCTTCAAGACGTGACACTCTTCAGTGGAATGTGTCGAGCTGCCATGGTAACCACAATACCTTGGTGATGGCTCTGGCTGCTCGGTGTCTACCGTCTTCACCATCCGGCGCCTACCAGCCCACTGGTCCTTCCCATGGTGAAGTTCCTTTCCCCGGGCTGGGGCCGGGGGCTCCCTCCTGTCTGATCGGGGAACCGCCGGAGGGGGGGGGGGCTCCGACAGGATCTTTGCGACGGATGTACTATACTTCTTCTATATTGACATGCTTGACGGAGCGTCCCAGCAAATCATCGAAACTGGCGGGGGGCTTCCTTACCAAGGATCGGAAGAAGTCCCCCTCAGCGAGCCCTTGGGTACAGGCACTGACGAGTATCTCTGATGTTGCACTAGGCACGTCCTGCACCACCCGGTTGAACCTCTGGATGTACTCCTTGAGCGATTCCTTAGGCTTCTGCTTGAAGGCGAATAGGTTAAGTGTCGTCTTCTGGTAGCGACGGCTGCTCGCGAAATGGTGGAGAAAGGCTGTCTTGAACTCCGTGAAGGAGTTGATAGAACCTTGTGGTAGCCTCTGGAACGACCGCTGAGCTGCTCCGGACAGGGTGTTCAAGAACACCCGACACTTTACACTGTCAGTATACTGGTGCAGGAGTGCCGCATTCTCGAACTTACAGACGTGATCTTCAGAATCTGTCTTCCCATCATAATCAGGGATCCCCGGCCCGCGGAACTGCTTGGGCATGGGGTCTTCAACAATCTCGGATGAGAAAGGTGTAGAGGGGACCTTATGAGAGGTCTTGGGTTCACCCCTCTTCCCCTGTCCTTCTCCGTGCCTCTGGGTACTAGAGGCCACCGAGTGGGCCTTCTCAATGTCTCCGGGAGACTCTCTTTGGGGGCCAGGGGCTGCTCCGTCCTGTTTCCCCACCGGGGTGACGGATCTCCGTGAATGTGAGACAGAGACTCGGGGGATCTCCTCCCTCGCAAGATTCCCTTGTTGTGAGACAGCCTGTTCGACTTGATGTTGCTCCAGCGCCTCTTTAATGGCGTCGGCTACTAAGCGATCGAGTTCCTCCCTCGTAAGGACAAGGGGTTGTCCCTCTGGTTCGGCCATCGGTGCTCCTTCAGGTGCTTTGCTAGTTTCCCACAGACGGCGCCAAATTTGTTCCAGAAGGAATCGGCGACGATGACCGGTTACCGAGGTTTTGCCCACGTGGAAGTCGCTGTGGAGGGGAGGAACTCTTGGCCCTGCGAGATTAACATGAGCGTTAGGGGACACGTCGGCAGGGGTCCGGCGGAGTCCACTCCGACGCTCAAGTCAGTGTCCGTCGAAAAGTAAAGGTAGCGAGAAGAAAAGAATGTATGTAGGGTTGAGAGAGCGTAACCCCTTTACCGGAGGGGTTGGACTACCTTTTATACTAACGTCGACAGACTAGACGTGCCTCCTCGATCGGTGCCACGTCTCTGATACTTAAGCCACGCCCCCTCTTTCGGCGGTGACTGGATATCCTTTGAAACGGTCTGCGCCGTTTTCACCCGTTGCGACATTAAGGGTTGTGCAAACCTTTTCTAACGGGGATGATTATCCGCACCGAGAGGGGGGGTCAGTACCTGATGTCGGTCATTGCGGGGACTCTACCTCAAGAGGTGAGCTCGGGGTCTTCGGGCCTATAACTCCCGAGGTGCTCTCGGGGCATAACCTTCCGGGGTGATCCTGAGAGAGGTCTTCGGGCTACCCTTCCCGGGCGCGTCTCCTGAGGGGGGCCTCGGGGCCCGGGAAGGAAGGTCATTTTGATCTGTCATGTCGCGCCCCGTGACTTCTTCATCTCCCTGTCGAATACGGACTATTCAACCTCCTATATATATATATATATATATATATATATATATATATATATAGAGAGAGAGAGAGAGAGAGAGAGAGAGAGAGAGAGAGAGAGAGAGGGGGGGGGGGGTTGAACTTAATAGAGATAAAATAGTAGCATATAGTCGGCTAGGATGTCTTGGTACGTTAATTGAGTTTAATATTGTAAATCTTATCGGTGGATATGTATAAAATAGTATCGTATATTCATCAATTTAAAAAATTTGGTAAAGTGCTGAATTGCAATCAATATAAGTCTTGAATATTTTATTAGCTTTTTTGATCATATGGGCAACTTCATTTAAATGGATGTTTAATGGGCATCGCTCTCTGATAATGAAAAATAAATTAGAAAAAGAAATCTATCCTCGTGATATTTGTGTAAACCTCTTTTTTATGATCCTCTTATTTGCCAGGATAAGTCCTTGGGATTATGATACAGTGGTAAGATAATTAATTGTTAACTTAGGTATTCATGATTCGATCCCCAGTTACGATGTATTTTGTAAATATTTTTCCTCCAAATGGGGCGCGAACCCTGGGACGTTGGGCTTCTAGACTGTCCACCATGAGCGCTTCCCGATTTACCCTGGTGACCGATGAAAAATTTCTGTAGGACCGGACTGGTTATCCCAGATTCAATTTATCTGCTGCTTAATTCATCATTTTTTTTTCTTATTTGCCAGGATAAATTTAAGCTTCTAAGGTAGTTTTTGAATTATTAATTTAGGTAGAAATTCAATTTAATTTCTATTGTTTTAGTTTTTTCATTTAATTAAGTCAATTAAGGTAATTATTTTTTTTATTTTTTATATATATCTTAAGGAATCACTAGAATCCCTTCTTATTACTCATCTTTTTCTATTCCTTGTGTCGTATGAGGATATTTATCTTTTGCGTTCATTTTTACCTTTGAATGAGATCATCTTAGCTAGGTGTTGATCTTTCTTTTTATTTTTTAATGGTTAAGTTGCTTAACATAACCTACGATAAACCTCTTCATCACCGTGTCAATTATAAGGATAACATCCATTATATCCTAGGCTATTGCCTTTGATGATTACAGTCGAGATGATTAAAGTTGATAGATGGAGTGGTGTTAGCATCTTACTTTTGATAAGTAGAGGAAAACAAAAGTCAAATACAATCAAGTTACAAATACAGAACCCTTGATGCTCTTTTTAGGTCAATCTAACACACATTTTCATAAAGTGTTCAAGGGAAGCTACAAATACAAATAGTGATCAAATCCAAGCTCTCACGGGCTCACGTGGATGATTCATACAGGGGGTATTGTTATAGATAAATCTGAGATCGATTTCCAATAGGTACGAAATGCTCCGTTGGTTGACTCGCCCCCTCCTGCATTCGTTATCGTTATTGGGCGAAGTCCCCGTGGTTTATCTCCTTCCAGGAAGACTGGGGCGCCAAGGTGACATTTTCACCTTTGTCACATACTAGTGCCCAAATTGAATCCCTAGGACTTTGATTTAGTGGTTAGCACTCTAGCAGTTAACCCAAATATAGTGCATTCAAGACATTTTCTTTTAGTGGAATGACAAACCTAGAAAGCTAGCCACTTCAGATAGCGAGTATTTCTCAATTTATTTGGTGGACGAAATATGAGACCATACCATCCAATTCAGAATTAGTCGGCTTGTAAAAACTAGATACCCGATTTAAAAAACTAGTGACCAAATCTAAATCCAAATGAACTAGATTCTACTTTTAGGTTACGTTTGATTAGCTGTAATGTAATCCAGTTTGTAATGTAATAGAGCCTATAATGTAATCCAGATTATATGTTATTGGCATTGTAATCCAGATTATAACACTTTTACTAGTTTTTGTAATGCAGATTATATTACATTACAGTTTTAAAATTATACCAAACAAAGTAATCAATCTTGTAATGTAATCCTGATTACATTACAGACTGATTATCCCTTACTAAACGTAGTCTTAAGGTGATCATTTTCTGTTATGGAAATAACTTATATGTGTGGAAATTTTTAAAAGGAATTTCATAAGAGAGATTAACTGTTTCGGTTGTGAGATGAGCAAAAATTCTCTCCTCACTCCTTCCTTTTGTTTGCTTCGCTAGGTTGAGGGGAAGGTAAGCTAAATTTGTGTCTGCTCTGCTCAAGGGAACAAACATCACATGATCAAGTGGAAGGGGGCAGAGCTGCTGAGGCGTTAGGGATGCGAAAATTCAAGGAAGGTCTAAAAAGGTGCAAATTGAAATCTCAAAGAACGAAAGCTGTAATCGTTGCTAATGACAGTAAGAGTTCTTTAAAAGTCCTAAGAAGTAAATCAAAATCAGTCGCCGATCGAGGAATCTGAAGTTGTAACCCTAAACAATCATTGATCCGGTTAATTTCAACAGAGATGAAATCGAAATCCTCAACGAAATCGAGAAGAAAAGGGATTGAAAATGAATCTTGAGTTCCAGCCATTATTAATCATCGATCCTGCTGATTTCAACAGGAATGAAATCAAAATCTTCAACAGAGTTGGAAATTTTGAATGTTATCCTCAAAAAGAGCAATTTCATTGAGCAAATATGTACACGGTAACTAGAAACATAGAAGCGGGCGAGAGAAGAAAAGGGCTACTGAGAATGAACGGAAAACCTAGTCGCCTATCCTTGCCATTCGGAATCCGAACTTGACGGGAGACGCGGGCTTGGACAGATCGCCGGATCTCCGCCTCAGCATCTGCCGCATGCCGTCGGCGACCTTGTTGGCCGGATTGGAGCTGGATGACTTGCTGCAGAAGGCCATGTGGGCGGTGATCGCCTCCTCGAGGACTCCGGCCGCGCTTCTCCGCTGCCTCTGGCTGAGCTCGTCGCGCACGGCTTCGGCGCACAGCCCGCAGAGCCACTTGCCGTCGAAGTCGGCCTTCACGCTGCCGATGTACTCCTCGGTGCAGTCCTCGCGCAGGCCGCAGCAAGCGCACTTCGCCGACTCGATCGCCATTGTCGCTGCTGCTGCCGCTCTGCGAGGGATTGCGGCGGGGGCATGAGCGAGCAAGCTCGGAATTGGGCGAATTCGAGGCCCGGGGAAGGCCTATTTATATCGTAGCGAAATATTCACTTTGCCCACTCAACATTTAGAGAATTTAATTTTCAACTCCAATAAACTATAGTTTATCCTCTCTTTCAAAATGGCCACTGAAAGTATTAAAATCATAAATTCACTCCTAATTTTAATATCACCAACTAACCAGAAAGTGATGTTTGATAATGCGCATGCATAGAATTTCCACCGCCCAATTATTTATTTCATTAAGTGGAATTAATGATGCTAATAATTAAGGAGAACCGATAACAATTTTGTGATAATTTTAAAATTATCAAAGGTGTATTTTTAAAATGATAATTTTGAAAAGAACAAGAGAAATATATTTCCTAAATACTTAACTATATATTTATCTCTTTTGAAAATTTTTCCAAAATTTTTATTAAGTTGAATTTTACTTAAGTTTTCCCCTCGTTTTGTCACACTTATTTAACTAAATCTTATAATTTTATAACTATTGTCGAAATGTCTCTATTAAATGTCTTCTCATCTGGTCTCTTCAATATCAATATCTTTCCGCAAATGGAATCACAAATTACTAAATGAATAACTTAAATTGTCTATTCAAAAAGGAAAAAGAAGACAAATAAATAAAGTGAAAGAAATAAAAATGATAAAATTATCCTAGTAGCCACTCATCCTCCTTGCATTGCTACGACCCCGCGCGCGCTTGTCGCTCCTGCTCTTCCGCGAATTCAAACACTTGGATCCCTATAAAAGTCCTCCAAATTAGGTTTGCCTATACCAGTAGATTGACTGAGTGAGGGTTAGTCACCTATTAAATTTTGATTAGTCTTAAATTATCAACCCTAAACTACAATGTGTGTTCTTATTCTGTTTTTTGTCTGATCCAATGATTGTTCACATGGAATTGCATATTGTCCTTTGCCAACCAATTAAATTAAATATGCATGAGATTGACTGACTGATTGATTGATTAGATATAATATTTGATTGACACTGAATGACAAATACCTTCCACATGCACCCACATGGTGGACATTGTTGATAGTATTAATTAATTTCGAGTACCAAATCTCTCCCAGCTCGAGCTCAACTCATTCCCATTAGACCGACCCGGCTGACTATGATTCAAAATCGATCGTTGAACGAGTTCAACGATTTCAAAAATATTGATCCTTAATTTTAATCTTTTATGCGATTATGAGTTACGATTCAGATATTCGGAAGTGTCGATTATGATTTGATTCATGATTTCATGTTCAAGATTATTATTTATTGAAAAAAATATTTTTTTAAAAATTATATTGAAATAAATTTTACAGTAATTGATATGTTGAATTCAATTGTCGATTATAAATAACAAATAATTAGTTTAATTTGATTTTTTAAAATTTTTAATCAGAACAAATAAATCATTAATAAACGACTAACATAGATTTGAGTCCATCAATACTTATCGTATTCGAATTAGTATCATCAAGTGATAATACAAATATTTTAAAAGTTAATCTATATTTTTTTAAAAAATTAAATATAATAATGGAGAGATGTTATAAGAGTGTATGCTTGATTAAAGATTCTTATACTAATAAACACTTTTTAATTATCTAGTAGTTATCAATCCAATGAAAAATTATACTCATATATAAATGAGTTTGTCACAGGTCACTCCAAATATTATAACATAAAAAAATTTATTATTTAATTTATTAAATTCTTCAATTAATTTTCTCCTTTATCTTATTAATTTATAATTACAGCTCAAGAAATATAGGCTGCTTGATAAAACTTAAATCAGCATGATAATATATATAATTCAATGCAACGGCGGAACTAAAAATTTTATAGCCCCTGGTCAAATAAAAAAAAAGCCCCAGGCTACCTTTCTCTTTTACACGTTTTTTCTTTCCCCACCACAAATTCTTGCTCCAGCTCCTCCTCAACATTGTCGAGCCCCTAGCTAAAACCCAAGTAGGCTAACACGTGGCTCAACCCTGGTTTCAATGACCGTATGATTGAAATTTGTAAGAGACATTGTTGACCCAGTCGCGAAGTAAGGTGGACTTCCCAAAAATAAAATGATCCTTCGGGGAGCATGAACCGTTGAGGTTGGCCACGAAGCTCGCTGTTGATCTGTAAGACAGGGACCGTTATAACCCGCCGGGAAAAGTCCCCGGCATGACACTCCGACAGTCAAGTCAGTCCTCGAGAGTCAAGAGTGGCAAGCAGAAGAAAAGCAATAGAACAGTAAGAATACACTATTGCGCGTACCTGCGAGATGCGGAGTGAAGAGGCTTATATAGCCGGGGAAGCTGACAGCTCCTGCCCCGCCTACCACCTTTTGTTATATAGCAAGGACAAGGTGATGCATGCCCAGAGATGACAGGATAAAGTAGCGCATACCGGAATAAGGAAAGGAGCGCTGTCAACTTAAATGCTATCGTCGTTCGGCGTCACTCGGCCTGACATCAGTGTAGGTGGTCGTAGTACGAGGGGGGGGGGGGGAAGGTATGGCAGGAGGATCAATACATCAGCGGGATACCCGTCGTTTGGGTCAAAATAGTGTCAGACCTGCGCCGACCCCGTACTGCTTCTGATAGTCTTATGTCAGGGAGTGGTTGTTCTGTATGCTAGGGCTGACTGAGGGCCTAGAAGGAAGGTGCCGACTGAGGGCACTAACTGATGAGACCGACTGAGGGCCTAGAAGGAGGTGCTGATTGGGGGCACTGAATAGAGAGGCCGACTGAGGGCCTGTGATAGTGTACTGAGTAAAAGCCTCCTCTGGTTCGGGCTTATCCCAGGAGTGTGGGCCGCCACGCGTCGACTGGAAGCCAAACCGAGAGGGTTAATGGATTGAGTTAGGCATCATCTGAATGTAGAGTGTTGATGCAGTCTGACCCTGATTGTTGTTTTGGTGTTGACACCGATTTAAGTTTGATTTAAGTCTAGTTGAATTCGGATTAAGTCCAGGTGGATCGGGAGATCGTATGCTGACAGTGGAAAAGTCCTAGCTTGGAGGGCTAGGTATGAAAAAATCATAGCTTGGAGGGCTAGGTGTGAAAAGTCCTAACTTGGAGGGTTAGGTGTGAAAAGTCCTAGCTTGGAGGGCTAAGTGTGAAAAGTCCTAACTTGGAGGGTTAGGTGTGAAAAAGTCCTAGCTTGGAGGGCTAGGTGTGAAAAGTCTTAGCTTGGAGGGCTAGGTGTGAAAAGTCCTAACTTGGAGGGTTAGGTGTGAAAAGTCCTAGCTTGGAGGGCTAGGTGTGAAAAGTCCTAGCTTGGAGGGCTAGGTATGAAAAGTCCTAACTTGGAGGGTTAGGTGGGAAAAAGTCATAGTTTGGAGGGCTAGGTGTGAAAAGTCCTGGCTTGGAGGGCCAGGTCCTAGCTTGGAGGGCTAGGTTGGATGAAACCCTGGCTTGGAGGGCCAGGTCCTAGCTTGGAGGGCTAGGTTGAAGTCTCGGCGAGTGAAACTGGGCATGGAGTCTTGGTCCGAGGGACCAAGCACGAGTAAGAGAAGGGCTGGAGACTTGTTCTCTAAGTCAGGCTTGTTTTCTTGACTTAGAGTGGATTTGATCTTGCCTGGATTGGTCTGGTGACCGATCAGGGAAGTTGGCACGGAGTTCCTTCGTGGATCGGTCTGGTGACCGATCCAGCTATGTCTGATCGGTCTGGTGACCAATCAGGGAGCATACAGTGAGTTTGAGAACCTTACTGCTTGGCTCCTGATCAGTCTGGTGACCGATCAGGGAACATACAATTACCTTACTGCTCGGCTCCTGATCGGTCTGGTGACCGATCAGGGAGTATACAGTGAGTATGGGAACCCTACTGCTCGACTCCTGATTGGTCTGGTGACCGATCAGAGATACTGTTCGGATCATTCTGGTGAACGATCAAACGTCGTGGACTTCTCACTATAACCGATCAGGTTGGAGCCTGATCGGTCGGAGGGTGGCCTGATCGATCACCAGTTCGATCAGGCCACACCCTGATTAGTCTGGGGACCGATCAGGAGCTTTGGACTGCGAAGTTGGGAAATCACCCTGTAAAGGGGTGGATCAGTCTGGTAACCGATCCATGACTTGGGAACGGTCTGGTGATCAATCTCGGAGAAGTCGCGATATCTGATTACACGTTGGGGACCGATCAGGTTGGAGCCTGATCTGTCTAAACTCATCCTGATCGGTCTGGTGACCGATCAGGAGTCCCTCTGATCGGTCCGGTGACCGATCAGCAGCTGACAGCTTTAATTCAAAAGCGCTGTCAGAGCTCTGATCGTGTTTTGATTACTACTGATACGCTACCGATACTTGTTCAGAGTCTTCTGATATTTGATCCTCTGCTTGATTTGCTGTGCTTATGATCTGATTTAGTGTGCAGATGACAGGGATGATTCAAACACTCAAGGAGGGTCAATGGGAGACTTTACTTTGAGCAGGTTTGGCTGTTTCTCCTTCTCAGGTTTCAACGAGCAACTGGCGCAGCTGGCGACTGACGGAGGCTCAGCTGGAGAGGAGGTCTTCAGTGGACTGAGTGCTCAGGGAGGTAAGTGGGTTCAGGCTGGCTTAGTGAATGCTGATGAAGCTTGCGACGGTGAGCAGAGCTTAAGTTGAAGCTGATGCAGAGGAGCGAAAACAAGGATAGACAGAAAAACGGGTGAAGTTTTTGCTGTGAGGTTGAGCTCTCTGTGTGTTGCTTTGTGCTTGAGCGTTATTGTTACATCTTTGTGAGCGATCCTTCTTAGTCTCGTGAGCTTATCTTGTATCCTATTGAGACGCTTGTGGAGAGGTTTCTCCATTGAGAAGGAGACGCTGTTTTATTCAGGTCACCGGGGCTTGATCTGCCGACGATCAAGGGATCGCCCACCTCACGGGCACGCCAAGGAGTAGGGGCAAGTTATCCTTGAACCTTCTACATCACGATGTTAGCGTTTGTTTGTTTTGTTCTTCCTTCTCTGTATTTCTTTCTGCTGTTTTGTTTCCGTTGCTAATCTGATCGCAGAAAGAAAAGCTCAAGAGGGGAGTAATTTCGAGTGGTTGGCTACATTCACCCCCCTCTATAGCCATCCAAGTTCCAACAAGTGGTATCAGAGCTTGGAGCTCTGTTCAAGCGGCTTAACATCCGAGAGCTTCAACGATGGCCATGGGAAGAGAAGGGTTCAACACAAACAAACCTCCATTCTTGGATGGTTCAGATTTTCCGTATTGGAGGTCAAGGATGGAATTTTATTTGAAGACAAACATGAGCATATGGTTCTCAGTGAAGGAGGGTTTCTCTCCTCCAAAGGATATTGAGGGAAAAGATCTAGAATTTTCCATGTGGTCGACTGAGCAAATCAAAAAGGGGGAAGTCAATGCCAAAGCTGTTGTCACCTTGTAATGTGGGATGAACAAAGAGCAGCTAATCAAGGTTGGCCCCTTCACTTCGGCCAAAGACCTATGGAACAAACTCATTGAGCTCCATGAGGGAACTCAAGATACTCGGACAGTCAAGAAGGGCCTTCTTCTCAGCCAACTTCAAAATCTGTCCATGGAAGAAGATGAAACTGCGAGTATACTTCATGGTCATTTTAAAGAAATCCTCAACGGTCTCCACTCTATCAATGAAAAGGTAGAAAACTGAGACCTAGTAAGGTATGTTCTTAAAGCTTTTCCTAGGAACGCCTTGTGGTCATCCATGGTGGATGCTTACAAGGTTTCCAAGGACTTATCTTTTGTTAAGTTAGAGGATTTGTTTTGTGAGATGGAGCTACACGAGATCTCTAACACAAGCCCAAAAGAGAAAGGGTTTGCTTTAGTGGCAGGTGACAAAAAGAAAAAGAAGAATGACAAGGAGGAGGAGGAAAGCCACTGTCACGTGGCTCTCGTGGCCTTAGAAGAGTCATCTAAGGAGAGTGACAACGAATCAAGCTCCTTAACCGCGCCTTCATCAACTTCGAATGATGAAGAGGTAATCTCTCCCGAGTTGGATAAGTGCTATAGAACAATAGCATGCCTAACTAAGTTACTTAAGAAATCTAAGACAAAAGTTAAATCATTAAGATTAGAAGTAGAAGAATTGAAAACATCTAAGGATGAAGTAATTGATGACTCACATGATAAGTCCCTTGAGAATGAAAATAAGGACTTAAAGAGCGAAATTGAAAATCTCAAGAATATTCTTGAGAAGTTTTCAACTAGCTCTAAAACATTAGACATGGTACTAAATTCCCAAAGGGCGGTTTACAACAAGGTCGGTTTCGGTTACCAACCTAAAGAACCTAGTGTCATATCATTAATGTCAAGAACACATTTTGGATCATCAAATAAGTCTAGGGTTCAAAAAGCTAGAAAGAAATTGACTAAGCCATGGGTGCCAAAGTCCCTCATTGTTGATGCATTAGGTCCCAAAATTTGGGTACCTAAAACCTCTATATTTAGAATTGTATAAGCATTATTTGAGGGGGAGCATCTATCAACATGGGAGGTTGATATTTGGTGCTCCAAACCCATGACCAAAGAAAAAATTATCATTCACATGGTTAGTTATGGAAAATTTGAATTAAATGCTTTGAGCTTCATTATCTTAGTTCTTATAACAAGATGATCCATTGTCTAGTGATTTATGAAATCTCATTTGGGCAATAAGGAAACTTATCATGCAACGAATGATAGTATATCCATGCTTTAAAATAAATAAACAAGTTTTGAGAAAAAAAATATTCACATGAATGGTTTAGGTTGACACAACTTACTCTTGCCATGGATTGTTTAGGATAATCATGTTTATTGTTACAATTTATGTTTTCCTGCAATTCATGGTTTATGATATGCTTTATGTCAAGCCTAAGGAGTCCATTTTCTTGTATATGTTATACAACATGAATGCATGCTAAAGAACAAGGATTAACACATATTTTGTACTAATAAGACATCACCAAATAAAGAACATGAGTTTAAGGTTTAGGCTCACCCTTAAGCACAAGCACAGAAAGATCAAGCACGAAGAAGCTGAATACAGAGCACAACACACCTCAACACAAGACCCTTCACTCAGTTCTTTGTTCTCGTTATTTTTGTCTCTGCTTCGCCAACCTCTTCTTCTTAACTCTTTCTTTGGCACACACCCAGGCGTAACCCACTGACCCCCTCTGAGCTCACTGAAGTCCTCTTCAACTGAAGCTTCAAGTCAGTCGTCACCCACTGACCCCATCTAAACTCTCAGCCTACCTCCTCAGCTGAAGCTTCAGGTCGTCAGGTGCCGTTGAAACCTACAAGTGTTACCAAACAAAAAGACGCCAGAGAAAGTCACCCTTGACCCTTCTCCTTGCTCCTTCAAAGCTTTGTATCATCTCTGTATCATCTGCACACTTACAGATTTATTAGCGAAGCAAATCAAACGCAAATCAGAAATCTGGCAACCATTTTGAATTAAAGTTCTGTGGTGTTGATTGGTCACCTTGACGATCAAACACCTTCCTGACCAATCAGACTCTATTCTGATCGTTCCAGTGAAGTTCTGATCGGTCTCACTGACCGATCAGAGACCAGGGATCGGTCACCAGACCGATCCCTTATCTTACTGGGATTTCAAGCCAACTACCCTGATCGGTCACCTTGACCGATCAGAGAAGTGATGATCGGTCCAAGTGACCGATCAGGCCACTTCCTGACCAATCAGGAACCATCCTGATCGGTCCAGAATGGCCCTGATCGGCGGCACTGATCAATCAGGGCTTCTGGTGATCGATCCCTTGATCGATCATAAACATTCTGCGAACTCACAGAATATTTTCTGATCGGTCACCAGACGTTCAGAAAGCCTTCTGTTTCCTCAGAAGCGTGCTGGATCGGTCAACAGACTGATCAGACATCCTAGATCGGTCCTGTGATCGATCTAGAATTAAGGGAGTTTGTGCCAACTCCCTGATCGGACTTCAGACTTATCCAGCCACTCTTTTAGACCCTGAGTCCAGAGAACAAGCTCCCTTGCCCTCTCTGACTCAGTCTGGTCTGGAGAACGAGCTCCCGAGCCCTCTCTGACTTATCTCGGTCCAGAGAACGAGCTACCGAGCCCTCTCTGACCACAGTCCGGAGAACGAGCTACCGAGCCCTCTCCGACTCATCCCGGTCCAGAGAACGAGCTACCGAGCCCTCTCTGACCACAGTCCGGAGAACGAGCTACCGAGCCCTCTCTGACTCATCCCGGTCCAGAGAACGAGCTACCAAGCCCTCTCTGACCTAAGTCCGGAGAACGAGCTACCGAGCCCTCTCCGACTCAACCTGGTCCAGAGAACGAGCTACCGAGCCCTCTCTGACCTAAGTCCGGAGAATGAGCTACCGAGCCCTCTCCGACTCAACCTGGTCTAGAGAACGAGCTACCGAGCCCTCTCTGACCTAAGTCTGGAGAACGAGCTACCGAGCCCTCTCTGACTCATCTCGGTCTAGAGAACGAGCTACCAGCCCTCTCTGACCTAAGTCCAGAGAACGAGCTACCGAGACCTCTCCAACTCAATCTCGGTCCAAAGAACGAGCTACCGAGCCCTCTCTGACTAGTACACTCAATCCGAACTTAACTATCCGATCTCAATTCTCACTTAACCGAACTTAAATCGGTGTCAACATCAAAACAATGATCAGGTCAGACTGCATTAACAACCACGATGCTTCAATGTGGATTATCAAAAGAGCAACTAAACAAGGTGTGACCATTCAAAACCGCGAAGGAACTTTGGGAGAAGCTTATCGAACTCAATGAAGGGTCAAATGAGTCAAGGAGGGCAATAAAGGACCTCTTGGTAGCACAACTACAATCACTTACAATGAAAGCAAATGAAACGGTAAGTCAACTACATGGAAGGGTCAAAGAAATTATCAATGAACTCCATGTCATTGGTGAGAAGATTGAAAATAGAGATATTGTAAGGTACGTACTACAATCTTTCCCTAGAACTATTTTATGGGCATCCATGGTTGCTGCTTACAAAGTATCTAGGGATCTTTCTTTGGTTAAATTAGATGACTTATTTTGTGAATTTGAATTACATGAGAAAGCTAACATTTCTACCAACGAGAAAGGTGCAGCTTTTATTGTAGAAAAGGAAAGGAAAAAGAAGAAGGAGAAAAAGAAGGTCGTCTAATCATCATCATCCGACTCGGAAGAGTGAAGCACTTCAATGGATAGCAACCAAGAAGCCTACTTGGTAAGGAAAATGCGAAGAGCTTTTAAAAGTTTTTCTAGCAAGTCTTATGGTAGGAAAGGTTCAAAGAGTAAGAGCAAGGGAAAGGAAATTATTTGCTATAATTGCCATCAAGAGGGACACATGAAAATTGAGTGCCCACAATTAAAGAAAAGGGAGGAAAAGAAGGAAGAAAGCAAGAAGAGTGAGAGGATGAAATCCAAGGAAAAAGGAAAGAAGGTCACCAGTTTAAAGGCCACTTGGGATGATCCATCATCGTCGAAGGAAGAAGGAGATCATGTGTCACACTTTGCATTGATGGGAGTGGACAACTTGGAGTCATCCGAAGATGAAAGGAGTTCGAGTGATGATGAACAAGGAAGCTCAAGTGAAGGTGAAGGCTCATCATCGGAATTCGATGTGTCGGTAAGTGAGGTATATAACTTACCCACCTCTACTTTTGTTAAAATTATTTCTAGCACAAATGATGATTTGGCTAAGGCTAGAAAGAAGGTTAAGGAATTAAAAAAAATGAAGTTTGCATGCTAAAATTAGAATACATGAAACTTAAGGACAATGTGCATGTTTCCTCTTCCATTTCACATGATTCATGTTTAGAAAAGGAAAATAATGAGCTAAGGGAAAAGGTAGAAGACCTCACCAAGGCTCTTGGAAAGTTCAAGTTGGCCCTAGAAGCCTTGACATGATCATCAATAGCCAAAGAGCCGTGTATAACAAAGCCGGGATAGGTTATAGACCCAAAATCAAGGAGGTGGCATTTGTTTCACTTATGGGTAGGAAAGGTGCCTCTAGGAAGCAAGGTGTTAAGGGAAATGTAAAAAAGGCATGGGTACCTAAGAAATATTTAAATGATGTTTGTGGATCTAACATTTGGGTACCAAAAGCTTGCGTTTTCCGTGTTGTTTAGGTGAAGGTGAAGGAAGCCTAAAAAATGTGGATAGTGGATAGCGGATGTTCAAGGCATATGACCGGGGATGTAAGCAAATTCACCACCATTAGCTATCTAACGGAAGGAACCGTGCCATTTGGAAATAATGGGAAACTCAAAATAATTGGTAGGGGCACCATTGAGGTATCTCCTACAATCACAATTCATAAAGTTCTTTTGATTAAGGATATAGAGTTTAATTTACTTAGTGTGAGTCAACTTTGTGATGCCGGGTATAGGGTTGAGTTCCATGCTAAGAAATATTTAATTAGACAAAATGAGTCCGAAAATATCATGTTAGAAGGATATAGAGAAGCAAACCTTTACTATTTTAATCTTTCTTATGCTTCTAATATTTTACCTAAGTGTTTCATATCTAAAGAAGAAGAAGGATGGTTGTGGCATCGGCGGCTTGGGCACATTAATATGAAGAACATTGCAAGAGTTGCCAAGGAAGAGTTGGTGAAGGGGCTCCCAATGATCAAGTATGAAAAGAACAAGATGTGTGATGCGTGTCAAGAGGGTAAGCAATCTAAATCATCACACAAAGATAAAACCTTAACTAACACTTCTTTACCTTTAGAGTTATTGCATTTAGACTTATTTGATTGTCATAGCACACCTTCAATAAAAGGAAGTAAATATTATTTTGTAATTGTAGATGACTTTTCTAGATATATATGGGTGTATTTCATGAAACATAAGGATGACACTTTAGAAATATTTATAGGATTTAGTAAACGGGTTGAAAATGAGAAACACCTTAAGATCAACCGGATTAGAAGTGACCATGGTGGGGAGTTTGAAAATTCAAATTTCTCACACTTTTGTTTAGAAAATGGGTACAAACATGAATTTTCATGTCCAAGAACCCCTCAACAAAATGGTGTGGTAGAAAGAAGAAATAGGGCATTACAAGAAGCTGCTAGGACTATGCTTAATGCCTATTCTCTACCTAGCTACTTTTGGGCCGAAGCGGTAAATATCGCTTGTTACATCCAAAACCGGGTCTTAATTCATAGGTTTTTAGGGAAAACTCCATTTGAGTTGTGGAATGAGAGAATTTCACAAATTCATTATTTTAGAGTTTTTGGGTGTAAGATCTACATTTTAAACACCAAAGATGATTTGAGGAAATTTGAATCTAAGGCGGATAAAGGGATCTTGGTTGGATATTCATCCACTAGTAGGGGATATAGAGTGTATAACAAAAGGACTAAGGTAATTGAGGAGTCATCCAATGTGGATTTTGATGAGTATACTAGCACTTACCCTAGGAAATCTTCTATTGATAAGGACATAGAAGAAAGTCAACCCTTTACCCAAGAAATTCAAGACTTATATTTGGGGGCATTGATCAAGGGGGAGGGAGAAGTGCATTAGAGGATGATCATCATGTAATAAATGAGCCCATAACCTCTTGGACCTTAAGGCACCACCAAGATCACCCCATTGATCAAATAGTTGGAGATGTTACCCAAGGGGTGAGGACTAGGTCTTACTTTAGGGAACATAGTAGTCAAATTGTCTTGATTTCCCAACTTGAACCAAAATCTATTGATGAGGCATTAGGTGATGTGGATTGGGTCCTAACCATGCAAGAAGAGTTGAATCAATTTGAAAGGAGTGAAGTGTGGGAGTTAGTTCCTAGGCCCAATGATTGTACCATTGTCACCACAAGATGGGTCTTTAGGAACAAGTTAGATGATCAAGGAAATATTACTAGGAACAAGGCTAGATTGGTAGCAAGGGGGTTTAATCAAGTTGAGGGTCTTGATTATGATGAGACATATGCCCCCGTAGCTAGATTAGAGTCTATTAGGATCTTATTAGCATATGCCGCTCACATGGGTTTCATATTTCACCAAATGGATGTGAAGTCGGCATTCCTTAATGGGGTCATTAAGGAAGAGGTGTATGTAGAGCAATCACCCGGATTTGAAAACCCAAACTACCCTAGTTATGTCTACAAACTAAGAAAAGCCTTGTATGGATTGAAACAAGCTTCCCGGGCTTGGTATAAAAGGCTTTCATCATTCTTAGTATCCAAGGGTTTTAGGAGAGATACAATTGATCCAACATTATTCCTAAAATCTAAGGATAAGGATATCTTTGTGGCCCAAGTGTATGTTGATGATATTATTTTTGGGTCAACAAATAATGAATTTCTTCATGAGTTTAATAAATGTATGGAAAAATGAGTTGAGATGAGTCTCGTAGGAGAATTGACTTTTTTTTTAGGATTACAAGTCAAACAAACAAATGAAGGGATTCATGTGTATCAAACTAAATATGCTAGTGAAATCATAAAGAAATTTGGACTAGAAAATGCTAAGGTAGCATCTAGCCCTATAGGAACAAATGTCAAAATGGATAGTGATCTTGAAGGAAAAATAGTAGACTCAAAACAATATAGGAGCATGATTAGTAGTTTGTTGTACCTAACCGCTAGTAGACCGG
The DNA here is from genome assembly GCA_024364735.1 of Boesenbergia rotunda. NCBI lineage: Eukaryota > Viridiplantae > Streptophyta > Magnoliopsida > Zingiberales > Zingiberaceae > Boesenbergia > Boesenbergia rotunda. The sequence goes on from JAGFNQ010003467.1 coordinate 685,556, forward strand.
ATATATTATTTACGGTAGACATGTGTGCAAGGTATCAATCATGTGCCAAAGAGTCTCATCTAGTGGTAGTAAAGAGGATCTTAAGGTATATTAAATGTACTCTTAATGTCAGTCTTTGGTATCCTAGAACTCCAAATATTAAACTTTTTGGATACACCGACTCGGATTATACGGGTTGCAAACTAGATAGGAAGAGTACTAGTGGAGGACGTCAATTTATGGGGTCATCTTTAGTTAGTTGGAGTAGTAGGAAGCAACCATGGGTTGCCTTATCAACAACGGAGGCCGAATATGTAACAATGGGTGGTTGTGTGTCTCAACTACTTTGGATCACGCATATCTTAGAGGATTATGAATTACATTACTCCAAGGTCAAGGTTTTATGTGGCAATATAAGTACTATTAATTTGACTAAAAATTCGGTACATCATTCTATAACAAAACACATTGAAGTGAAGCATCACTTCATTAGGGATCATGTGGCAAGTGGAGACATAGAATTACATTATGTTGAGTCAAAGTCAAACCTTGCCGACATATTTACCAAGCCTCTTCCCAAAGCGGAGTTCACATCCTTAAGAAGGGGTCTTGGTATGTGTTTTGTATAAGTATAGGATTAACCTTGGAGTAATACAATGGAAGGTGGTACATGATTCATTAGGATGATACTGTTGGTGCAGACAGCACCCAAGTCAAACCTGTGTTTTGATAATGACAAAGGGTTCAAAAGTTAAGATGTTATGTTTATCTAACATGCTCATTAAGTGTGCAGGAAACAAAGTCCTAGCGAAAGACTGCTAGGCACCTGGCGAAGGAATGCCAGGATACAAAGCCCTAGCGAAGGACTGCTAGGCACCTGGCAAAGGAATGTCATGATACAAAGCCCTAGCGAAGGACTGCTAGACACCTGGCGAAGGAATGCCAGGACAAAAAGCCCTAGCGAAGGACTGCTAGGCACCAGGCGAAGGACTGCTTGGTACTGAAGACCTGGCGAAGGACAGCTGGGCACCTGGCGAAGGACTGCTGAGCAAAAGTCCAACCGGAGGAGCCGGTTGGCAACAGGTAAATTCTCCTGAGAGGAGTAGGTGAGGACGCGTTCCCCGTCGAGGGAACAGTAGGCGTCGGTTCGACCTAGGGTTCCATTTTGGAGACCCAAAGTCAGAACCAAGACAGCTAAGGCTGTAAAAACCTAATATTTTATTGCTTTATGTTGTTTTGGACTAACCTTGGATGCAGGACCGAAGGAATGTGCTTCTGCAGCTCAGAACGCCCTAAAGGAGAGGGGCAAGCAGCTGGGCAGGGCACCCCCAGTGTCCCGGGCGCCCCCAAGGTCAAGGCAAAACAAGTAAAGCAAGAGAATGCTTCGGAAGCTCACTGGGGGGGGCGCCCCCATGCACCCGGGCGCCCCCGTGCTCCTGGGCGCCCTGGATGCCTCGGGCGCCCCGGATTCCTCGGGCGCCCCGGGCTGAAGCCAACGAAGTGGATAGAGTCAAGCCAGCGAGAAGCCAGCGGACCGAGTCAACCCGGGCGCCCCCTGCGTCCCGGGCGCCCCCAGTCAACTCTCAGCCCTATTCAAGTGGGATAAGGGCTGACCGAGATGTATTCGGATAGGCTGACACGTGGGGGGACACCCCCAACGTTCAGGGCGCCCCAGGAGGCTATAAATAGCCCCTCGACCCCAAGGCTTCAGACAACAAGTTTTCCAACGCCAATACGCTCTTCAACTCAGGCGCCCTGCTCCAGAAATCCTCCATCTCGAGATTCTAGCGCTGACGACGACCCTACGCACCGAAGAATGATCTACACCGGGCGTCGGTAACGAAGAGTCAATTCTTAATTGTATTCTTACTGCACTTACTTCTGTACAACTGTTTGTAAGATTTTGCGCGATTATAGTATTGTCCGTAGTAAACGGTCAAGGATCGTGGGCCTTGGAGTAGGAGCCGACCGCGACTTCGAACCAAGTAAATCCCTGTGTTTGCGTTTGATTTTCGTGTTAATTTTCCGCTGTGCATTCTCTCTCTAAATCCGAAACGATTTACGATATTCACCCCGCTATCGTTTTCTCTCGATCCAACAAGTGGTATGAGAGCGGGATAGCTCAAATTTGATGCAACCACCAATTTGAGAATTTTTTGGATTTTCTTCGATTTTTATTTTCTTTTACGAATTTTTATCATTAATCGAGAACGGTGCAACACCCCTCGATAAAATTTCTTTTTCTTCTCGCACTACTAATCCAAGACCAAGTCTTGGGATATTTCTTTCCTTTTTATTCTTATTTTCAGATAAATGGCCATGCAAGAAGGATTCAGCACAGCCAGACCACCACTTTTCAGTAGGGAGGACTTCTCCTACTGGAAAAGTCGGATGGAGGTCCACCTGAAAATTCAGGTGGACATGTGGATAATCATCCAGTCTGGACTGGAGATTCCAAAGAATGCTGAAGGAGTGCCACAGTCTTACGCTGAGTGGGATACTGCTCTGAAAAGAAAAATTGAAGCTGATGCCAAAGCAACCCAGACACTTCAATGCGGCCTGACTAAGGAAGAGTTGAATCGGGTAGGACCATTCAACAGTGCAAAGGAGCTATGGGGTAAGCTGATCGAGCTGCACGAAGGAACTTTAGATACTCGAATCAGCAAGAGAGATCTCCTCCTGAACAAGCTGTACACGATCAAGATGAATGACAACGAAACAGCAGCCCAGCTCCACGCCAGAATTCAGGAATTAATGAACGGACTACACACAATCGGTCACAAGGTAGAAAACCGTGACCTGATAAGGTACGCTCTTAACGCTTTCCCGAGAAACACCTTGTGGGCATCTATGGTAGATGCATACAAGGTTTCAAGGACCTCTCTAAAATTAAATTAGATGAACTGTTTTCTGAATTAGAATTGCATGAGTAGACTAACTATAATCTGGCCGAGAAAGGTATTGCTTTCGTTGTAGGTAAAGCTGGAAAGACAACCAAAAAGAAGCCTCAACCTGCACCCGAGTCTGATTCAGAGTCAGACTCAGAAGACAACGAGGGAAATCGGCCTAAGCTGGTTCGGCTAGCCCGGGACTACTACAAAGAGCTAAAAAACCAGACCAACAGAAGAAAAGCCAGCCGAAGAAAGAAGAACAAGCTGAACCCTCAAATGAAAAGAATAAACCCAACGTGACCTGTTACGAGTGCAAGAAGAAGGGCCACTACAAGACTGAATGCCCCAACCTGAAGGAAACAAAGAAGACGAGAAAGAACAAGGCACTTCAGGCAACGTGGGACGAGTCCTCCTCCTCCGAAGAAGAAGAGGTCCCACAGTCAAACCTGCTCGCACTAACCGCCTCAGAAGAAATCGAGAACGAGTCAGAGTCAGAGCCGGACGACGGCAAACTTACATTCTCAGAGGACGGCGAAATAACGTAAGTGGTTTTTCAAGAAATCAGTTAAATGAATTAATTTCCTATCTTTCTCGAGATTTGGCGAAAGCTAAACTCCGAGTCGAATCTCTCCGACAGGAAGTAAAACTCCTGAAAGAGAGAGTTGACTCTAGATCCTTAACTGTGAAGGTTCAAGAAGGAACATCTACTCAAGTTGAAAAACTTGAGAAAGAGAACTCCTCCTTGAAAACTCAAGTCAAGGACCTTAGATCAGCTTTAGAACGATTCACTTCTAGTTCCAAGGGTCTTGACATGATTCTTAGAAAATAGAAGTCGGTTCTAAATCGATTCGGATTAGGCTATAGAACCAAATCTAGACAAAGATCTTACTATGCTGTACTGAACCAGTCCAGATCTAAAGTTTAGGCATGGGTACCCAAACTGTGCCTGAATAAATAAACTGGATCAAATCAGTATTGGATCCTCAAGGACAAGATTCACATCTTGCCGAATCACTACCGAGACTTTAGTCCAGGGGGAGCCAAATTAAAAACAATATTTATAGTTAGATGAATTTTAATTCTTGTTTTCAAATTGCATGATTGCTTGTTTATTTAATTTCTGTAATTTATTATGCTTAGACTTAGGAATGGTTAGTTTAAGGACTGAACCAACTTAACTAAAATTTGAACAACATAGTATTGGGTGGCGGTGAGATGATAGTACGTTAAGGAAGCCAATTCTAATAAGGTCAAGTATACTCTACTTGGTCTCATTAGACTGGTGAAACTAGCCGAAGCTACCGATCCAAGACCCAAACTAGTTAGACCAGAATTTTTCAAAAAATAATTTTGAAAATGAAATTTCATTAAAAGGCTTTGCCAAGGAAAGGGTTGATGATCCAATAAGGCTACGACCAAAGAAGACCTAGTGCCTCGCCAAGACTTGGAAGCCAATTTTTGAAATTCAAATTCAAATTATTCTTTGTAAAATTAGAATCTAACATAAATTTTCAGTTAATTATAGATTCAAATATTTTTTTTAAATAAACTCAAAATCAACTGGTTTTAAAATTAATTCATGTTTTTCAAAATAAATCATAATTTTTCAAAATAATTTTATCTACTAAAACCTGTCTCACAAAACCTATAAGGCTAACGTGATTGATAACCCTAGATTTGGGTGAGACAGACTAGGCTGTGAAAATCAATTTAGGCTATTCCTGATTCTAATTGGATCCAAATCAACAAAACTCTTTATGTGTAGGAACATAAAGATTTGGACCAATGGATGTTGGATAGCGAGTGCTCCAGACACATGACTGGAGATAAATTGAAATTCACCAAACTCAAGTTCAAAAACCTAGGCTCAGTGGCATTTGGCAACAATGCTACACTCAAGGTGATTGGGTCAGGTAATATTAAACTTAAATCTGACTTTGTTATTAAGAAAGTTCTTTTGATTGAAAATTTTAAATTTAAATTGCTTAGCATAAGTCAATTGTGTGATACTGGTTATGTAGTTACCTTTACCAATTCTAACTGCCTGATTAGAAACTTACAAGACTCAGAAATCATGCTTAAGGGCACTAGGAAAAATAATGTTTACACTATAAACCTACCTCTAGTACCTAAGTGCATGTTAACTCAGAACAATCAAACCTCTGGCATAGGAGATTAGGTCACACAAATTTGAGAATAATTTCGAAAATCACCCAACGTGGCCTAATTAAAGGTATCCCTAAAATTAAAAATCATGAAAATTTAATATGTGAATCATGTAATCAAGGTAAACAAACCAGGTCTAATCACAAACTAATTCAATCTGATCTAACTCAAACCACACTTGAGCTCCTGCACCTTAACCTATTTGATTCACATGGAGCCAAGTCACTAAGCGGAAACCGGTACTGCTTAGTAATAGTTGATGATTACTCTAGGTTTACCTGGATTAGGTTTCTAAAGACCAAAGATGAAACCCTAAACCTATTAAATGACTTTTGTAAGTTAATTGAAAATCAAAACGATACAAACATCAAAAGACTTAGGAGTGACCACGGAGGAGAATTTGAAAATAAACGATTCGAGGAATTTTGTAAGGTAAATGGGTATATACATGAATTTTCGTGTCCTAGAACCCCCCAGTAAAATGGCATAGTCGAAAGGAAAAATAGAACCCTACAGGAAGCCGCTAGGGCTATGCTCAATGAATTCAACTTAGTTAACCAATATTGGGCAGAAGCAATTAGTACGGCTTGCTATATCCAAAATAGAGTACTAATTAACAAACGACACAATAAAACACCCTATGAATTATACTACCATAGACTCCCAAACCTACACTACCTAAGGGTCTTTGGGTGCAAAGTCCACATCCTCAACACTAAGGACTATCTAGGTAAATTCCAGTCTAAGTCAACGCCAGGCATCTTCCTAGGATATTCAACCACAAGTAGAGTCTATAGAGTTTACAACAAACAAACTAAGAAAATTGAAGAAACAACAAATTTAATATTTGATGAAGAAATCAACTCAAAATCTGATAATCCAGATCTAACTTCATCAAAAACTGATCAAGAAGATAATGAACAAATAGTTGAACCTTTAATTGGACCCTTAAATGAACTAACTATTGAACCAACTTCTGAGTCAATTGAACCAAATGTTGAACCAAACATTGAACCAAACATTGAACCAAACATTGAACCAAATGTTGAACCAAATCGACCAACCGGACCTGAGGCTGAACCAAGTTCTAGAAAAACTAAGAAACCCAGACTTAGTCACCCTACTGATCAAATTGTGGGTGATCCAACTTTAGGAGTCAGAACTAGGTCTTCCTATAGAAATCTTAGTCAGATAGCAATGATTTCAAAAATTAAACCTAAGACTATAGAGGAAGCCCTACCTGATCCTGATTGGATCATAGCTATGCAAGAAGAATTAGCCCAATTTGAAAGGAACCAAGTCTGGGAACTAGTACCTAAACCTGAGGGCAAATCCGTCATTGACACTAAGTGGGTTTTTAGGAATAAGTTAAATGATCAAGGAGAGATAGTCAGAAATAAAGCCCGCTTAGTAGCAAAAGGATTCAGTCAGGTAGAAGGATTAGATTATGACAAAACCTATGCCCCAGTAGCTAGACTTGAGTCCATTAGGATGTTATTAGTGTTTGCATCCCATAAAGGATTTAAACTATACCAAATGGATGTAAAGTCAGCCTTTCTAAATGGATTCATTAAGGAAGATGTCTATGTAGGACAACCCCTAGTTTTGAGGACTTAGAAAGACCTAACCATGTTTATAAACTCACTAAAGCACTTTATGGACTAAAACAAGCACCTAGGGCCTGGTATGAACGCTTATCAACTTATCTAATTTCTAAAGAATTTAAACAAGGACAAATTGACTCAACCCTATTTATTAAAACCTTAGGAAAAGAAATCTTTATTGCCCAAATCTACGTCGATGACATAATCTTTGGGTCCACCAACTCTAATTTTTTAAAAGAATTCGTGAAAATAATGGAAAATGAGTTTGAAATGAGCTTAGTTGGTGAGCTCAACTTTTTCCTAGGGTTACAAATTAAACAAACTAAGGATGGAAATTATGTCCATCAATCTAAATATGCTAAAGAATTAATAAAGAAATTTAAAATGGATAACTCTAAAAGCATAAGTACCCCCATGGCCATAAACGTAAAAATAGATAGTGACCCTGATGGTAAACCAGTAGACCTTAAACTCTATAGAAGTATGATTGAGAGTCTATTGTACCTCACAGCCAGCAGACCTGATATTCTTTTTGCTATAGGAATGTGTGCTAGATACCAAACCTGTGCTAAGGAAATACACTTAGCAACCCTAAAAAGAATACTAAGATATGTTAAGGGCACCCTAAATGTAGGGATTTGGTATCCTAGGACCTCAACCTTTGACCTGTCAGGATACTCGGATTTTGACTACACTGGTTGTAAATTAGATAGAAAGAGCACAAGTGGAAGCTGCCAACTGTTAGGAAATAGTCTAGTAAGTTGGTGTAGCAGAAAACAACATTGTGTAGCTCTATCCACAACTGAAACTGAGTATGTTGCCTTAGGAGAGTGTGTAGCATAACTTTTATGGATGATACACACTCTTAAGGACTTCCAGCTCAACTAGACCTAAACTCAGGTCTTCATCGACAATATAAGCTCAATTAATCTAACTAAAAACCCAATCCAACATTCCAGAACTAAACATATAGAAATTAAACACCACTTCGTAAGAGATCATGTAGCCAGGGATGAAATAGTCCTTAAGCATGTACACTCTAAATCTAACTTAGCTGATATATTCACTAAACCCCTACCTGAGTCTGAGTTCAGCTCACTAAGAAGGCAGCTAGGATTATGCTTGGTAGAATAGGTTTACTCTATTTTTCTGTCTTTTTAACTGCTGTACTTGATTTGAAAATCAGTTTCTAAAACAATTTTAAAACTGCTTTACTTGATTTCAAATCAGCTTTTAATTAGTTTGAAAAATCCTTTTAACTTTTTCTCTTTAATAATTTTTCGACTTAGTTTTATTTTAAAAACTACTCCCTTCAAAACTAGGGCTTTTCTCAAATGGACTTAGCCAAGGCCCTAACCCTAGAACTGCATGCACCTATAGATTTAGAAGCCAGCATCTCACAAGCACCTTAGGGTACTTTTGACTGATAACCTAGAATGGGTTGAGATGCTTAGGTCTTTGCCTTAATTCAAGATGTAGATCAGTGCATCTGCAGTAATTGGGACACTAAATACAAATTAAACAGCAATCAAGTTAAGTGCAAGTTTAGAAAATCTAACTTGAACATAACACTTAACCTGACTAACCCTAGCGAAAACTACTGTTTATAACAGTTAGTAAGTAGTTAAATGGGTTAGACAGGACCCTAAAGAGATAATTAAAATTGCATTGATTCAGTTTATATCTTGAATTGGTTCAGTACAGCACATTATTCTTTTGTCATGCAATTTATTTTTATTGCTATTGCTTTATTTTTGATATATGGCAAAGGAGGAGAGATAGGAAAGGAGAGAAGAACTTTAAATTTTTTTCAAAATTTAAACTTTATCCTTTCTTCAAAAAGCTTAAGCTAAGTTTTTTTCAAAACTATTTAAAAGTACTTACTCTAAGTTCTTTTTCAAAACTGTTTGAAAAATACTTAAGTTATTTTCAAAAATGGTTCAAAAGTACTTGATCTAAAGTGTTTTCAAAATTGATTCTAAGTACTTGACCCAAGCAGTTTTCAAAAGTATTTTCTAAGTACTTAAACTTAAGCTATGTTCAAAAATCTCTAAGTACTTATTTCTAAACTTCTCTAATAGAAAAATTTATATGTATAAAGTCTCTAAAGTACTAAAGAGATTGAATTTTTTTTTGGGAACTTAAAGCTTAAGAAAATGTTTTAGAAATCTTTTGACAGGAAATTTTTTTTCTAAGCATAAATATTTCAAAGTGCCTAACCAAATTTTGTTTAAGTTTTCTAAAACTTCTTTTGAAAAATGTTCTAAGTTTTGAAAAATAAATTCCATCATTTTTGACTTAGAAATTTTTTTTACCCCACGAAACATTAAAAAACCAAGGGGGAGATTCCTTCCAGGGGGAGGGAACTAAACTGTTATATCAACTGTCTTGATTAACTTAACTTTTTGAATCGAGTTGCCATAAATCAAAAAGGGGGAGATTGTTGGTGTAGACAGCACCCAAGTCGAATCTGTGTTTTGATAATGGCAAAGGGTTCAAAAGTTAAGATGTTATGTTTATCTAACATGCCCATTAAGTGTGCAAGAAACAAAGTTCTAGCGAAGGACTGCTAGGCACCTGGCGAAGGAATGCCAGGATACAAAGCCCTAGCGAAGGACTGCTAAGCACCTAGCGAAGGAATGCCAGGATACAAAGCCCTAGCAAAGGACTGCTAGGCACCAGGCGAAGGACTGCTTGGTACTGAAGACCTGGCGAAGGACAACTGGGCACCTGGCGAAGGACTGCCGAGCAAAAGTCCAACCGGAGGAGCCAGTTGGCAACAGGTAAATTCTCCTGAGAGGAGTAGGTGAGGACGCGTTCCCCGTCGAGGGAACAGTAGGCGTCGGTTCGACCTAGGGTTCCATTTTGGAGACCCAAAGTCAGAACCAAGACAGCTAAGGCTGTAAAAACCTAATATTTTATTGCTTTGTGTTATTTTGGACTAACCTTGGATGCAGGACCGAAAGAATGTGCTTCTGCAGCTCAGAACACCCCAAAGGAGAGGGGCAAGCAGCTGGGCAGGGCGCCCCCAGTGTCCCGGGCGACCCCAAGGTCAAGACAAAACAAGTAAAGCAAGAGAACGCTTCGGAAGCTCACTGGGGGGGGGGGGGGCGCCCCCATGCTCCCGGGCGCCCCCGTGCTCCCGGCGCCCGGATGCCTCGGGCGCCCTGGGCTCAAGCCAACGAAGCGGATAGAGTCAAGCCAGCGAGAAGCCAGTGGACCGAGTCAACTCGGGCGTCCCCTGCGTCCCAGGCGCCCCCAGTCAACTCTCAGCCCTATTTAAGTGGGATAAGGGCTGACCGAGATATATTCGGATCGGCTGACACGTGGGGGGGGCACCCCCAACGTTCAGGGCGCCCCAGGAGGCTATAAATAGCCCCTCGACCCCAAGGCTTCAGACAACAAGTTTTCCAATGCCAATACGCTCTTCAACTCAGGCGCCCTGCTCCAGAAATCCCCCATCTCGAGATTCTAGCGCCGACGACGACCCTACTCACCGAAGAATGATCTACACCGGGCGTCGGTAATGAAGAGTCAATTCTTAATTGTATTCTCACTGCACTTACTTCTGTACAACTGTTTGTAAGATTTTACGCGATTATAGTATTGCCCGTAGTAAACGGTCAAGAACCGTGGGCCTTGGAGTAGCAGCCGACCGCGACTCCGAACCAAGTAAATCCCTGTGTTTGCGTTTGATTTTCGTGTTAATTTTTCGCTGTGCATTCTCTCTCTAAATCCGAAATGATTTACGATATTCACCCCCCTCTATTGTTTTCTCTCGATCCAACAGATACAAATGATTCACTTATGCTTATAACATATTGTTGGGTTATTAGATGTATCACATTTTTGAAAATATACCAACTATGGGGAAAGCAAATGTTTAATTAATGGACATCTTTCCCAAAGATCATAGTTGGACATTTTAAACAATTTGAAAACATTTCTATGATATATGTGTATGCCATGAGTTTGAACAATGTATAATTTCAAAACTAGATTGGAACTTTGATACAAAGTTAGCATTTTTTAAGAAATTTGAACTTTTGTCAAAAAGTCAAATATGTTTGGATTTTTTATGAAATTATATTTTTCTCTGTTAGAGTATATCATATGAAACATGTTTGCAAATTTTCATTATTTTTGGAATTTTCTAGAATTTTTGGGGAGTTTCTGAAATTCGGCTCAGAAACCTGAAATTGCAAACTGATGGGGATTTTTCAGAAATGAAACATTCTCCCATTTGATTCCAGTGGTTAATATTGCTTCAGGCAATCCTTTTGATGGTGTTAAAGGGGGAGAATTGGGAAGTTTAAGTTAGGTTTATAACTTAACTTTTGGTTTAACTTGGTGTTATGAGAATTGAAAATTGGGAGAGGGCATAGGTTAAGGGGGAGGTTGTCTCTTGTTTGCTATGCTTTTAATTTTCAATTACTATTGTTGTTTTTGTTTACCTAACTTAAACATATTGTCACGCATCAAAAAGGGGGAGATTGTTGGGGCAATCGACCTAAGTATGATCGGGAAGATCATGGTTTTGATGTGTGTGTCAATATTATTGGTGCAAGTTGCATCAGTGATGTCCTCCTCTAAATGTTTCAATGTTTGACAATATGCTTAAGTTAGTGATATATTGAACAAGGGAAGAGTAAGTCAAGAAAGGAGTACCAAAGTGAAAGAAAGTCCTAGTAAACCTAGGTAATAAGTCCTGGTTCGAAGAATTGGGCACGAAGTCCTGATCATGGATTGGGCACTAAGTTCTGGCCAAGGGCTGGGCACCTAAGACCTGACCGAGGGTTGGGCACGAAGACCTGGTTCGAGGAATTGGGCATGAAGTCCTGGCCGAGGGTTGGGCACCGAAGTCCTGGACCTAGGGTTTGGGCACGAAGTATTGGTCCGAGGGATTGAGCAACTTAGCTGAGCGATGACTAAGGACAGAAGTAGAGACGGGTCGAGGTTCAGACGTCTCGAGATCCGAGAGTATCAGAGGCTAAGCAAAAGTCCACCCGAATGGACTGGGTGGCAACCGTCTCCTGAGAGGAGTAGGTGAAAGGCGCGTTCCCGGGGGTGGGAACTTGCGTCAGTTCGACCTAGGGTTTCATGGAATTCCGAAGTCAGAACCATCTCGTTAAGGCTAAGATTGTGTGTATATTTGCTTTGTATTTGTGTATCTTGTAGGTACCTAGAATGGAAGACAAAGCAAGCGAACAACATACAACGCGGCTGGAAGGTCTTAATCCAGGCGCCCCCATTGAAGGAGGTGCCTCAATCAAAGGAGAAAAAAACCCTTTCATCCAGGCGCCCCCATCAACTGGGGCGCCCCCATTAAAAGGAGGTGAACCAGTCTTCATTCAGGCGCCCCCATCAATACAGGCGCCCCGGTTTAAAGTTGTATTTGCAGCTGCGAGTTCGAAGCAGAGATAAGCTTTGACTGGATTCATTGAGGCGCCTGGGAGGTCCAGGGCGCCCTGGTTAGAGGCCTTATCTGCTGCGGCGAGTTCGACGCGGAGATAAAGTTTGACCAAGCCCATTGAGGCGCCCCGGTGATCACAGGCGCCCCAAAGAAGCCAATAAAAGGGGCTTCGACCCCAAGGCTCAAGACACAACTTCCAAGATCCATTCTGAGCTTTCTGACTGACGACAAAGCGCTAAAGATGAGGCTCTAAGACCGGGAGGCTCCAGGAGGAAGTGCGCAGTACTTCGGAGGTCCAGATCGGCCGAGTCTTCGACCATTTTGTTTTGGTTTACTTTTAATATTTTGCACTGAATTTTTTTATATTTTTGATTGTAATTATTGCACTGTAAGACGGGTTTCTCCGCCTCCGGAAAGTCCGGAAACGAGACCATTAGTGGACGGGTATTCCCGTGCTTAGGCCTTGGATGTACTGACCCTGGGGGGTTAGGAACCAAGTAAATCCCGCGTGCAATCTGTCTCTTGTTTTGTTCGTTCTTTCTATTGTTTTTCCACTGCTACTAACTCTGTATCCAGAACGAATGAAAGTTTTACGAGGTTCCACAAAAGTTATTTTCGGTCGATATTCACCCCCTCTATCGATGGCACCGGTCCTACAAATATGGTTAAGGTTAGAGTGTTATATTATTTTAATATGTATGAATGAGTCTTGCAGGACTTGGTGGGTCACACATGGAGGACACATCCGAGGGATGAGAGTCGAGGGAAGAGAACTCTAAGGGCAAGCTGGGAAGTGGACTTCAAAGGGCACACGTGAAGGGTGGCATGGAGGCAAGTCGAGGGCTTGCGTGCGCATCCGAGGGACGATAGCCGGAGGAAGAGGACTTCAAGGGGCAAGCCAAGGGAGTATACTTGAAGGCACACGTGAAGGAGGGTCGTCGGAGTGAGGAGGAGTGCTTTTGAAAGCTGGGCAGTTGACTGGGAATGAACCAGTCAACTGCCAGCAAGAGACTCGAAACTCACAGTAACATCAGTCGACTGCCCCAGGGGCAATCGACTGGTAACCCCGAAAACTAGCCGTTGGCTAGCTATTAAGGTGGGGCCAGTCGACTGCCCACTGGTATTGGGTTGGACAGCTTTTGGAGTTGTCCTTTACCCTATTTAAAAGGTGACTTTTTGGTACGTCAAAGGTATGATTCTTGGGGGTACCATTGTGTTGTTAGTGCTAAAAGTCTCCAGCTCTTCCTCTCATTCTAAATTCCATCTTGTAAAAAGGAAGAGGACAACCTTGTAAAGGTTTTCTCCACCTTGAAGGAGGTTTTTCATAGTGGAGGTTGTGCGCGCGTGTGGATCCTTGGATTAGTCACCTCTCTGAGGTGGATACCAAGTAAACGAAGGTATTAGCATTGTTCTTATTGTTTTTATTTGTGTTTGGCTAACAATTTTTGTAGAGAAAATCGAAAGCAACTATTCACCCCCCCTCTAGTTGGGCGCCACGATCTAACAGTGCCTCCAGTCCAAATTGAGGTGCCTCGGATATTGTTCATCCTAGGAACTTCAAATTTGCAAAAAAAAATCTCTGTAAAATCAAATTAGTCCAAAATAAATACATCCTCCAAAACAAGGTTAGTAAACACATAGCATGGACTAAATATAATGAGTATTAAATAGACTCTGTCTTTCCAAGATCAGGATCTAGTCAGAGGCCTCAACTTAGAGATCCAAAATGGTTCTAAGTTAGACTGCGCCTAAAGTCCCTAATTGGGACTCATCCTCATCGAAATTCGCTCCTCCAGTGACTTACCTCACTTACCTTGGGCAGATGTACTCAGCTTCTTAACCCACCAGGAGTTTTGCCAAGTCTCTACCAACTTGGACTTTTGCTAGGACTCAACTACCCTGGACTTCGGCCAGCAGCCAACCTCTCAAACCCAACTAGACTTTTGCCAAGACTCTACTACCTTGGACTTCTTGCCAGGATTCCACCACCCTGGACTTTAGATTGGTGTCAGGTTCTAAGCCTTTCAATCCTGCACACTTGGTAACAAAGTTAGATAACTACAAGCCTAACTTTAATCTATTTGTCATTTATCAAAAGCTGAGTTTGACTGTAAGTGCAAACTGCACCACAATCTCCCCTTTTTTGATAGAATGACAACCTGAGTTAAAGTTAAAAAAATCAACAGCAATTAAGATACACAGGAAGCCAAACAACAATAATGAGGTTCAATGGCAAGCTCTAAAATCAATGTTGGTTAAAAATATTTTACTTTTCTAGCTTGTAACCCTTAATCCTCCCCCTTTGGCATACATCAAAACACATAATAATGTTATCATCAAGAGAGTGAGCATAAGAAATTTTGAAACTGAGGATAAAGACTTGCTAGCAACATTTGAGTCAAAGGGAAGACTTAAATGTTAAAGCATAAGTGAATTAAGAAATACATAACTTGGTCAAGAAGATCTATACATCAATTCTGTCTTAAAATTTTAAAGCATAAGTGAAGATTGATTTTCTATTTCAAAAATAATTTTTCAAAAAGAAAGTTCAAGAATATAACTTATTTTCTAAGTAGATTTCAAGGATAAGTTTAGGTAGCAAAAAAAACTTTCAAACATATTAGGAAATCTTGAAACCTATTAAGAATGCAAAATAAAAAAGAGTTTTCAAAAATAATTTAAGGAATAATTTACAACACTATTTGAAAATTAAGTTTTCCCATCTAAGTCAAGTAATCATTTTTTTTAACTAAAGTGAAGATTAATCGTACAAAACTAATTTGTTAAAAAATGTCCAAGTATGTGTTAGACTTCACTTAGTCAAAACTAATTGAAAGCTAGAATATTGTCAAAATAAGTTTTGAAAATATCTAAACGAGTATTGCAATGGACAGACTTTATTTTTCAAGAATAGAATAAAAATTTTCATAAGAAAATATGCTAAAAAATAATTCTTAGTTTTAATGCTTCCCCTAAACCAATTAAACATCTAAGTGCTTATTTTTACAAAAAATAACCTAAAAAATAATTTTACAAGTGTAACTAAAATACTTTTTAAAATTTTTTTTCAAATATTTATTTTCCAAAAAAATTAAGAAAATTTGTAAAAAGATGTTTTTAATAACTCAATGCTTCTCCTAAATTAATTAACTCATTTAACCCCAATTTCAAAAGACAAATACATTCATTTAGCAAATAATAAAGAAAATTTTCAATACAATAAAAAGAGGTTACGTAAGAATAAAATAGATTTGCACTCCCTAACCAATTGATTGCATAGTATGTGTCAAGTTTAATGTGCATGAGTAAGGAGATAAGACATCAGTTAACTACAATGTCAGTCAGAGCTCAAATCATAAAGCCAATAAATCAAGTAACAGTCTAAACTACCAAATCCATAAAGCAAGCAAGTCCAAACATCAGTCAAAGCCCAAAGCAAGTAAAGTAGGTCTCAACGTTAACTACAACAATAGTCAACTCAAGCCACAAGTCAGTCAAACATCAGCAAAGCAAAATAAACATCTAGGTCTCATCTGATGGAGGTGTAGACGGTAGAGCGAAGGTCCGCATTAGATCCTCCATCCTATGAAATCCTGTGATGATCTGAGTGTGAACCTCGACAACTGACTCTCGAATCTCCTCATGAATCCTGACAACTGCACTTCAGACCTCCTTGTGAAGGTTGGAGATGGATTGCCAGATTGAGAATAAGGACTCCTTGAGTCGGGTGAGTCACTACTCGACGGGCCTAGTGAAATCGAATCCATAAAGATTTGGGAACGCGAAGTCTAGGACCTCCTCGTCTATAGATCTGACTGCCTGCTCAGCCGCCTGCTCTTCGACTGGTTCATCAGCTATGTGCTCGACTACTGCTACTGGTTCACTAGGTCGATGGGTGGATCACCTCCTCCCCAAGATAAAATCCCCTGAACACTGACCTCTATATGAGCTAGGGACATATGACGTTGACCTATGAAATCATACTTGCTCAGTAGAGTGAGTGGTCCCTGTGATATGTCAATGCCTATGGTTGCAAAGAGGGTTGTTAGAATATGACAATAGGGCACATGGACTCTCTTCTTGGTGACGGTGGATGATGCAAGGATGATGTTATGGAATATATGGGACGTAATAGCAATGTCGAATCACTACCGTAGGGCATAAAGAAAGAAAGAGTGAGAGGGATGAATGATTGACACATCCCGAGATGTGACTGACAGAATACAAGCAGTGAAAACTCTGTACAACACGTAATCATAAACTCTAAGATATAAGGATATGAAATTAGTCATATTTGGAGTCCTCTCTACCCCAAAGAAATACATGTGGATCGTATCCAATGTGATGTGTGAGTAGGGTTCACCAAATGACAGCTCCCTACTAAGGAAGCAGAGAAAAGGACATGTATAAGCCCTGAGTCCTAAATGATCGATCAAGACAGTGAGGGAGAACATAAAGTTTCTCCCTCCAACTCTCGTGGAATAGGTCACGTCATTAACCCTAATAAAATTGTTATAGAATTGGGAGCATAGGGTTAGGTTGTATGACTGACTAGAAAATAAGAGTTGGTTCAACTGATAGTAGTAAAAAATTTCCATAAGTTCCAAGCAATAGCTATGAAAATAAGAATGATTTAGGCATCTAGTTTTCAGAGGTACAAATGTATTCTCTAGATACCTAAGCCTAAGACATATAGTGGGGAACTTATCATTAGAAGAGGGATCATCTGCTCCGCTCGTGGATGGTGGATTCAAAATCCATTTTCTCCTAAATAATACCAATCATGACACAATCAAGGTTTTACATGGATACAATCACACGAATCATCAATATCAAGCGTAGATACTAGGAGTGAATATATATTATACCTAGAAGGCATGGTAGATCATAGTTGTGTTGGGTTTTTGGCGAGAAGGCGCCTTCAGTGATGGCGAGAGGAGGAAAAGAGAGGTTTTGGCCAGGAAACGATCATTTTGTTCGTTTTCTGCTTTTCACGATTTGAGGCGCCTCAGTTATTAAGTGAGACACCTTAGTTCAGAAATGAGACGCCACAAGTTGTTCCTGAGGTGCCTTACCTCGATTGAGGCGGGATTTTGATCGCTACACACCCGCCTTCGGCTTTGGTCGAAGCGCCACGGTTCTGCATCCGAGGTGCCTTGGCTTAGCCGAGGCGCCTCTACTTGCCTTGGTTTTAGATTAAATATTTATCAAAAGATTTAATTAAGGTTGAGTGACAAATTAATTAGGTTTGGGTATATTAATTAATGTTAAAGTTATATTTTAATTAAGTTAAAGTTAAATTAATGTAAATTTTAATTAAGTTAAGTTTTAATTAATGCAATTTATAATTAAGTTAAAATTAAATTATTGCAAATTTTAATTAAGTTAAAGTTAACTTAATGTAAATTTTAATTTAATTAAGGTTAAATTAATGTAAATTTTAATTAAGTTAAAGTTTAAATTAATGTAACTTTTAATTAAGTTAAAGTTAAATTAATGTAACTTTTAATTAAGTTAAAGTTTAGTTAATGTAAATTTTAATTAAGTTAAGGTTTAATTAATGTAAATTTTAATTAAGTTAAATTTTAATTAATGTAAATTTTGATTAAGTTAAAGTTTAATTAATGTAAATTTTAATTATGTTAAATTTCAATTAACGTAAATTTTAATTAAATTAAATTTTAATTAATATAAATTTTAATTTAGTTAAAGTTAAATTAATGTAAATTTTACAGTTTAATTAATGAAGACAATCAGAATTCAAATGTTATTGTCCTTAATTATCTCAGCCGGTCTAAAATTATCAGTACTTGTTTGGAGTCAATTCCAGAGTTGCTGCCGAGAGAATGCAAATTGATATGATTTTGTCGAGACTAGTGTTAGACACTATATCCGTAAAACGATATTGCTCAGCTATAGGTGCTCACGGATAGCAGTAATTTATTTGCCAAGATACAACGACGATATCTCGAAATAGCAGCATAACAAATTTCGAGACCAGCGAACCTTCTCGTAGACTTTTTGGACTCTAGATACACAAGATAAGATGAATACTAATGAACTTTGGATGATTAAATGAAAATCCAACATCTAAGGAATTCTATTAATACAAGGGAAGAGGTGAGGTACTCTTTGGTGAGCGAGTGTGACCTTTAGTTTAGGATTGATATGGGTTGTTCGATCTGGAGGGTTGTAACCCTTCAGATAGCCCTTTGATCTTAGCCATCAAATCTAGATGGTTATAACCCTTCAGATCTCACTTTCATCTCAACCGCCAAATTCGATCTGACGTTTCAGATCAAGTCTCATTACCAAGGGTCAGATCATGACTAGTCGCGATCAACTCTCCAGATCACTCCACTTGCGATCCAGCACCCCTCTTTGATCCAACTGTTGTCATTCGTTTGCCTAGTCAGTAGTTTAATCATCTCTCTTCTCATACCTGAGTGCCACATAGACACTACCACATCACATGACACGTCACTAGAGTGCCACGTAGGCTCTGTCACGTCACCCGAGTGCCACATCACCCGGAGCATAAATTTAAGTCCCTCAATGCTCCTCACGATGATGGGTACATACGAAGTGCAAAGTGCGCCAACAAAGTGTCCATTGCGCGTGTGCGTGCGAGCACCTGCTCGCCTGTGAGAAGAAACTACCTGTGTTTTTCTTTTTAACTCCATCAACACAGGAACACATATAAGGAAGCAAATACTTTTAGAAATTTCAAATGTGGGACTATTCCCTATCTACTTCCTTCTATGTTAATTTTGGGCTAACCTTTAAATAATTAATTTCTCATTCATTCGTAATCGATTTTGAGCAAATTAATAGTCTAGATTCATCTACGTAAAACATAGGTTTCATTTTTGAAGTCAATTCTGACTTTTAACGATTAATGGTACCTCGATTTTTCTTTCCAAAATCGTATTTGATCTTTTTAAGACCCAAATATCCAACAATCCTCCACATGAATGGAATTAATGTATGTATGCATGCTGACACTTTACAAGAGTCCAATTGATAAGTCGATGCATCGGGAGAGGTAACTTGTGGCTTTGAACCTTCCGTAGTGGAATGCTATCGAACATACTAGGTTGCGCAGTGAACGTGATGTCTTGAACTGCTCAACTGTTTGTGTATACTAAGACAATAACACCCACACAGGGACTTATCTCACCTACTTTTGGATCTCATGGTTGGTTCCGTTTTAGCCATGGACACCATATTGGATTCATGAGTGTTTCATTGAAGCAACCTATCTTCACACTCACATAGGTGACACTTCTATCAAGAGTATCCTACCATAGTCCACCTTATAAAGGTATAGAAGTCATTAAAAGTATAAGCTTAACCTCGCTACATGTGATAGGATAGCACATATTCATCCTAGGATTTGGGGTAGAGATAATATATCTCGTGTGCTGTAATAGAACTTCTGTAACTTCGTTGTCCTATTGAACTAAGATCTTGAGATCTCCAGTCAACAATGTTGGGTTATCGCTACAGTCGTTTCAGTTATAGATTTTTAACCTCATTCCTCTCGATGAGCAGTACACTTGATCTCGACTTAGCCCCTTCAAAAGAAGATCTGCCAAATTATCTTTGGACTTAATATATTCGATTGCAATCACTCCATTCGAGATCAACTGTCTAATGGTATTGTGTCTACGACGTATATATCGTGACTTACCATTATACATACTCTTTGTGCCCTTCCAATCGTCGATTGACTATCACAGTGTATAAGTATGACGGGCACAGGTTTATCCAATTCAGAATATATTCTATGAAATTTCGCAGTCATTCAACTTCTTCAGCTACTTTGTCTAGTGCTATAAACTCAGATTCTATAGTTGACCGAGAAATGCACGTTTGCTTAGTGGACTTCGAAGATACCACTCCCCCACTAATTGTAAATATATATCCACTAGTGGATTTGGAGTCTTTTGTATCTGATATCCATTTAGCATCACAGTATCCCTCTAAGATAGCGGAATATCTTCCATAATGAAATTCATAGTTCATAGTATATTTCAAATATCTAAGAACTTGCAGTAGTGCTTTTCAATGAGTGCCATTTGAATTATTCATAAAATGACTCAGCTTGTTGACCGTACATGTAATATCCGGACGTGTGCAGTTTGTGAGATACATCAAGTTGCCTATTATTCGAGAATATTCCAATTACGATATGGGCTTACCATGATTTTTCGCTAAGTGTTGAATTAGATCCATAGGTGTTTTCACTGTAGAGAGATCATACGCATTAAACTTTTTCAATACCGACTCTACATAATGGGATTGTGTCAGAACTAACCCATCAGATATCCCGAGAATTTTAATTCCCAATATAACATTTGTTCGACCCATATCTTTCATATCGAAATTGTTGGTCAACATTCTCTTTGTACTCATGATTATCTCATGATTACTGCTCATTATAAGCATGTTGTCTACGTATAGACAGACGATTACATAACCTTCAGGTGTGGTTTTGACATAAATGCATTTGTCACATTTATTTATTTTGAATTTGTTTGACAACATTACTTTGTTAAATTTTTCGTGCCATTATTTAGGCGCTTGTTTAAGTCCGTATATTGACTTAACAAGTCGACACACTTTTTCCTCTTTTCCTGGAGCTATGAACCCCTCGGGTTGCTTGATATAGATTTCTTCTTCCAACTCACCATTTAAGAACACAGTCTTAACATCCATTTGATGTACTTCAAGGTTATAGTGTTACGATGGCTATCAGCACTCGTATGAACGTAATCCTTGTCACAGGTGAGTAGGTATCGAAGTAGTCAAGGCATTCCTTTTGCTTGAACCCTTTGGCTACATGTCTGACCTTATATTTGTCAATTGATCCATTAGCTTTATACTTGCGTTTTAGTATCGATTTACAACCTAATAGTTTAGTACTACTAGGAAGATCCACTAATTCCCAAGTATGATTATTCATGATCGACTCAATTACATTAATGGCAGTCTCTTTCCACAATGTGGCGTCGAGACTAGAGAGAATTTCGCTTAATGTTCTTGGGTTCATTTCTGACACAAAGGTCATGAAGTCTAGCCCAAACGATTTCTCAACTCTAGCCCGTTTGCTCTGACATTGCTCTAAGCTTTGATCGCCAATAGTCCCTTTACGACAACTAAGTTCAGGAACATCTTGTTCGTTAGAACTTTCGTTGCAATCACTTTGAACATTTTCCTTCTTATTTGGGAATACATTTTCAAAGAATATTGTATTCCGAAACTCTAAAGTTGTTACCACATGAATATCAGGAATGTCTGACTTATGAACTATGAAACGATATGCACTACTATTATGGGCATATCCGACAAATATCACATCGAACGTTTTAAGTCCGATCTTTACTTGCTTTGGCTTGGGTACTTCGACCTTTGCCAAGCACCCCCACACTTTCAAGTATTTGTACGATGACTTGCGACCTTTCCATAGTTCATATGGTGTTTTATCATTTTTCTTGTGAGGAATTTTATTGAGAATGTGATTTATCAATAATATAGCTTTACCCCACAAGTTTTGTCAACGAGGCATTCATCATTTCCTTTAGTGTTTAATTTTTACTTTTGGCAACACCATTTAATTGAGGTGAGTATGACGTCGTTGTCTGATGGATAATGCCAGATTTTGAATAAAATTCATCAAACGGTGCACCATATTCTCCGCCACTGTCGTTACGAATTATTTTAATCAGTTTATCATGTTGATTCTCAACTTCTATTTTATAGGTTTTGAAAGCTCTAAAGCTTCATCTTTACTTCTTAAAAGAAAGAAATAACAGAACCTTGTGCAATCATTGATAGAAGTAATCAAATACTTTTTACCTCCTCTAGTTTTCACGAACTTTAAGTACATAGATCACTATGTATCAATTCTAGAGGAGTCATTGACCTTTCGACTAAATGAAAAGGTAGTCTCGTCATTTTTGCTTCCACACACACTTCACATTTGTGCGTTTCGTCAACATTGACATTTGGTAATAAACTTAATTTGATGAGACGTTTCAAAATGTTATTATTAACATGTCCAAGTCGATCATGCCATAAATTAAAACACACAACAACGTAGCTGGAAGCTTTTATTTAATTACCATCAAATTCATGGTGTATAGTCATTACAACAATTTTGAATAGACTCTATTCTAAATATCCCTTACCTACAAAGACACCATTCTTCGTAAGTACAAAGTTGTTTGATTGGAACACTAGTCTAAAGCTAGTCTTGACAAGTGTCGAACCAGAAACTAGGTTTTTCCTGATGCCGGGAACGTGGAGCACATCAATGAGTGTTAACTCTTTCCCAGATATTATCTTCAGGACAACTTTCTCGAGTCTGACAATTGGCGATGTAGTGGAATTGCCCATATAGAGCTTTCTTCCACTTATTGGAGTATACTTGAATAACATCGTCTTATCAGAACAGATATGATGTGTTGCTCTAGTATCGATCAACCACTGCTTCGGGTTATCCAACACCGTGTTGACTTCAAACACAACCGCAGTGAGATATAATTTTGAAAAATCGGGGAGCATGTCATCAGAGGTTGCAACATAGTTCGCAACATCCTTTTGACTCTTGGTTAGTTTCTTCGGGCGTCTACAATCCTTGGACATGTGTCCTAACTTTCCGTAGTTATAGCACGAGCCCTTGAATTTCTTGCCTCGAGCCTTCTTTTTAAATTATTTTGGCTTCTTGGTGTTTGACTCAACTAGGTTGGACATCTCGTCGACAATCTACTTTGTTCCTCTGGAGTCAGATAGCTTTCGATTATTCTCTTCTATTCTTTTTAAATTTCTCCGGCTTCTCTCCATGCGGAACGATGGTCGAAATATCGTTGATCAATGTCATATCAGTTTGCACAATATCGTTTTACGATTGTGAGGTTGGCTGAGGGGTGCTGCCTGGAGGATGCAAACTGATATGATTTCGTCGAGGCTAGTGTTGGACACTATCTTCGTAAAATGATAT
This sequence comes from Boesenbergia rotunda, assembly GCA_024364735.1. Classification (NCBI taxonomy): domain Eukaryota; kingdom Viridiplantae; phylum Streptophyta; class Magnoliopsida; order Zingiberales; family Zingiberaceae; genus Boesenbergia; species Boesenbergia rotunda. Next base: position 708,614 of record JAGFNQ010003467.1, read on the forward strand.
TGGTCCGCTACAGGTGTTCACGGATAGTAGCAATTAATTTCCCAAGATATAACGACGATGTCTCGAAATAGCATCACTATAAATTTCGAGACCAACGAATCTTCTTGTAGACTTTTTAGACTCTGGTTGCACAAGATGAGATGAATACTAATGAACTTTAGATGATTAAATGAAAATCCAGCATCTAAGGGATTCTATTTATACAAGGGAAGAGGTGAGGTACTCTTTGGTGAGTGGGTGTGACCTTTGGCTTAGGATTGATATGGGTCGTTCGATCTAGAGGGTTGTAACCATTCAGATAGCCCTTTGATCTCAGCCATCAAATGTGGATGGTTGTAATCCTTCAGATCTCACATTGATCTCAACCGTTAAATTTGATTTGACGCTTCAAATCAAGTTTCATTACCAACGGTCAGATCGCGACTCTTTGCGATCAACGCTCCAGATCGCTTCACTTGCGATCCAGTACCCCTCTTTGATCCAACGGTTGTCATTCATTTGCCCAATCAGTAGTTCAATCATCTCTCTTCTCCTACTTGAGTGCCACGTAGGAACTGCCACGTCACATGACACATCACCAGAGTGCCACGTAGGCTCTATCATGTCACATGACACGTCACCCGAGTGCCACGTCACCTAGAGCATAAATTTAAGCCCCTCAATGCTTCTCACGATGATGCGTATGTGCGAAGTGCAATGTGCGCCAACAAAGTGTCCATTGTGCGCGTGCGCGCGTACATGCAATCACCTGCTCGCCTGTGAGAAGAGACTACCTATGTTTTTCTATTTAACTCCATTAACACAAGAACACATATACGGAAGGAAATACTTTTGGAAAATTTAGATGTGGGACTATTCCCCATCTATTTTCTTCTATGCCAATTTTGGGCTAACCTTTAATCAATTAATTTCTCATTCACCTGTAATCGATTTTGAGCAAATTAATAATCTGGACTTATCTATGCGAAACATAGATTTCGTTTTTAAAGTCAATTCTGACTTTCATCGATTGATAACACCTTGATTTTCCTTTGCAAAATCGTATTTGATCTTTTTAAGACACAAATATCCAATAGTAATCCTATAATTTTATGAGATGAATTGAGTTGATTTAGGAAAGTTAATTTGACCTTTTATTAGATTCAGGTTTAGCAAATAGTAATTTAAAAATATATTTCAAAAATTAGCATTCAGGTCTTGGCAAGGCATAGGAGCCTTCTTGTTTATCGGAGCAATGATCCTTTTCTAGACAAAGCCTTTTAAAGAAATTATACTTTTAACTTACTCTTTGAAAAACCCTGGTCTAACTAGGATATGGTGAGGTAGCTTCGGCTAGTTCCACCGAGCTAAAAAGAATAAATAGGGTACGCCTTACCCTACCTGACTTCTTAGACCAACTTTCCTAGTGTCATCTCGCCCCACCCTGGTACTAAGTAGATCGAGTGTTAAATTAACTTTCAAGTCTAGTCCTAATTACACTAGCGGATAAGGGATGATTTGAGGTGTCAACTAATTTGGTGCCCCCTTGAATTGTAGGTAGGGTGTTTTAGGTCAATATAGTGGATGTCCTTTTTAGGGACATAATATTAGTTTTTCCCTCTTTGCTTTGTTAGGTAAGCTTTCGGGACCCACACTTTTCTTAGGTTCTTGCGTGAGCGGGTAAAGGAGGCAAAAGATCTCTGGACCGTTCTTGTTTTGTATCCTATCCCAGATTTACTATAAACACTCTTCTGAGATCCAAGAATTAGGTCAAGATTCTTGGATCTAGTTGTGAAAGTTTCTAGTAAATCCTATGTTTTTATACTTCACCATTTAGGGTGGAGTTTTCTTTTTCAAGTTTAGTAGACTTTTCGGATTGCTTTTGATCAATCGATTTGTTGTTAATAATCTGCTCCGTAAGGTCTTGATTTTCCTTAAGGAGTTGATCAATTCTAAATTCAGATATAGTCAATTTTCTATCTAAAAAGGAAATAATTTTTAAAAACTTTGTATTTAATAATTCTTGTACCTTGGTCGAGCCATTAGAAAAGCAGGGGAACAAGGGATAGTCTTCTTGTACCTTGGTCACAACAGGGATCTTTGTAGCCTCCTATATCACCCAAGAAACATAAAATTGAAGGAAAAAATATTAAGGATTTCATTTAAAGACATTCACTTACCAAAGCAGGGGAACAAGGGATAGTCTTCTAATGAAAGCAGGGAGGTGAAGCCTCAGGAAACTCCTGAAATTCATTAAAAGACTCTTCTGATATTTCGATAGGGAATGAAGAAATGGTTTGAGTCGTCGCCTTGGGGTGGCCTAGTAGTCGCATCGATCGTCTTTTGGGCATTATCAATAATAACCTTTTTCTTTATCTTCTTGGAATCAACCTATGATTATGGAACGTCTTCGGATTGTTAGGATGATAAAGACATTAGTCAAGTAATGGAATATGATGATTGGGACATTACCTGCTTCATCTTGCGTTCGTGCGAGGAATCCATCTACCAAACTACAATAACAGAAAGACGACCACTTATTTTTTGCAGAAGAATACTTATGGTAAAAAAGGTAACGTTAACTCTTTCCACCTACAAAGGCAATGGGATTACCAAAGGTTTTTGTCCTTTGGTTTATCACTTATCGGTAATCACTTTGAGGACAATGAGGACAAAAAGGTAATTGCATAATTATACAAAACCTGCCAGACTTTGTAATGGATAATTGTATAATAGTTGCTACAACCTGAACACGTGGTATTAAAGCTACTTTTGCTTTTTCGGGTAGTTGCTACAACGTGAATCATCTACTGTCAACTAGCTACTACAACGTGGTGACAGTAACTTTCCATTTGATGTTGTAGAAGTTTCTGTCTAGTAACTGCTACAAAATTAAATATACTTTGACGTCGTAGCAACTACCAGCGATAAGATGACACCTAATGTCGAGTAGTTGTTACAACTCTAGTCTAGCTGTTACAAGGTGTAGCGGCTACTCGAGAGTTCCCGTGGGTAGTAGCTATTCGAATATTATACATAGGAGATGTATTTTCACGTTGATAGAACAATATTATTAGAACCATCTACTCCATTAGTACGTGGCTGCTACAACTTCAGTTCTGGTTATACACGTTATAGTAGCTAGTCATTGAGTAGTGGCTACAACGTCAAACTCACTCGACTAGCTCGTTGTAGCAGCCACTCAACAACTAGCTACTACAACGTGTATTTCTAGTGATGAAGTTGTAGCAACTACTAGTGGAGTAGACATTCAACATGTATAAGCAAAACTATTGTCAATTTTACTGTGTAGTAGGGCTGCCACATTGTGGCGCCATCATCGCCTTAATTTGCAATGGAGGAGGTTGTACTTAGTTTGAGGAAAACCTTGCCGGAGGTAGAGTGAAATGGGTGGGGGCGACAGTGTCGGGTTCGTTTGAGTTTGGGGACCCTCATGGCCGGTGAGAAGAGCCTTGAGGTAACTATGACACTGGGCAAACGTCAACCCCCATACATGGTCTTACAACTTTGCAGAGACCTGTGTTTTTGGTAAACAATGGCCCGGGCCTAGTCACTACGACCCCCTTTGTGAGGAGGCACCCCTTCTCCCAAAGTTATGGGGCTATTTTGCCGAGTTTCTTAGAGAAACATACGTAAGTATCTAATGTAATTTTGTTTTGTAATTTATTTATTTTTTTTAAGCTTCCAGTTATGTCAATCAGATTTTGTCTTTAATGTTTAGGGATTGAGTTATAATATTAAATTTCAAAACAAATTTTTTTTTAGGTGCTCATGACTCATGAGGTGTGTGACATAAGGGCGCAACACATCAAAACTCTCTCTCTCTCTTTATATATATATATATATATAGTTTTGCCCTTATGTCGCACATCTGTTAGCACCTCAAAAAAAAATTCGTTTAAATTTTTTTTTGCTTAATATTATAATCCAACTGCTAACTCGACAAAATCTTAAATATTTAACCTAAAACAAAAAAAAGAAGGAAAAACTAGGCAACACATATATACACACGCACAGTGCTAGGATAACACATGAGCATGAGAAATAAAAACATAAAATTGGCATATGGATAAAATGCTTTCTAGTCGTAATTGATTGCACATTTAGCAGAAGTTATAGATCCCACAACAAAAAACTGTTAAGCTTTAAGAAGTTGGCATCCTAGGTGCTAGGCATATTGACACTCCAACAGATCCAAATGTCATATTAATAACAATGAAAATAAGTATCCAATCCAAGGAAATACCACTAATTTTATAAATTGAAAAAACATACTATTACAAAGCATCATATTTGTTGTGTGATCAACTAATTTTTGAGTCTCCATATTTGGATCCTCAAGAGAACTCTGATTTTTTCAATTCATAGGGTAGTAGATTCATAGGAGGCACGTTTAGGGTTCAAACTCGATATAGAGAGCGGACCAATTTTCTACAACAAAAAATTGAAATGTTAGGGTTTACCTGCTTCGGCGAGGGGGGGGGGGGGAGGTTGGGAGAGGATGTGTATGTGAGAGACAGCTGCGGAGTGGCTTCGGCGATGGATGCGCGAGAGAGCCGGACGCAAGAGGAGTCAGTGAGAGACAGCTGCGGGTTTTGCTTCGGCGAGGGGGAAGGCGAGAGAGGAGTCGCTGCAGGTTTTGCTTCGGCGAAGGACGCGAGAGAGAGCCGGACGCGCAAGAGACCACTGTGTCCTGCTTCGGCGAGGGGGGAGGTGGGAAGGGGGGAGGTGGGAGAGGAGTCGGCGCGAGATAGAGCTGCGGTCGCGCGAGAGAGAGGGAGGGCGGCGCGCGGCGCTGCGGTCGTGAGAGGGAGAGGGAGGGCGGCGCTGCGGTCGCGAGAGAGGGAGTTGGGTTGAGAAAGAGTGAGGCGTCGCGAGGGCTTACGCGATTTTTTTGCCACGCACGCAGCCACGGCATCACGCAAAACCTCAGCCACGCACGCAGTCCGCAGCTTTGAGTCCGCAGCAGAGCCCCTCTGTGTGTGTGTGTGTGTATATATATATATATATATATATATGTTTAAAATGTTTAGCAAATACTTTGTATATAATAGAAATAGACTGTGATTTTAGTTTATTCATAGTTAACTCATGAATGTAATAAGAAAAGGTTAAAGTAATTTAACAGTATCTTTTGTTAACCCATAATTCATATATTTTTCAATTTCCATCGATCAACAAATGAATTGTCTTGAAGTATTTAAAATTAACTATATAATTATTATCCATTTATTGATTTTTATGTAAAATTATTATACTAGTGACATGCAAATTAATTATATTATTTGCATGTCAAAGGCAGAGTGACCTTTATTTAATGTGAATCAAATCATTACAAACATAACATGTGCCTTGTTTTTCCGAGAAAAGAAATAAAATTTATATAATAATAATAATTCATATGAAAATATACACTTACGTGTGTGTCGGGTTGGCTCGAGAATTCAAACAAACAAACATGAGTTTTGCGTGTGGATTAAAGAGATGCATTAATTGTGGTGTTTGACTTGTGAATTAGTTGTCACAATTAATATAATACCTAATGTTTAGGTAAGTGGAAAACTAATGTGTACTCTTTGTTTACTTGAGAGGAAGGTAAGGACGATCGAATGAAATGAGATGGAGGGAGAGGAAGGAGAAGAGGCAAGTAATCGAGAAGTTATTTGCTTGAGTGAGAGAAAGAAACTAGGAAGTGGGGTGGAAGAAAATAATACTAAAAAAGAAGCTATATTCATCTTATTTACCTTCAATGATAGTATCCCTTTAATTCATCATGATTTAGTGAAAGGTTATATATTGATTCGAACCCTTTATATGCTCGGCTCCATATATAGCTTCATAGAGACAAATCAGAAAGCTGAGTAGAACACCATGTGAGAAAGTATTTTTTTGATTTTATCGAAAATTGATCATTACTTGATTTGACACCCTTTAACTCATCTTGAGCTACTAGGATAATCGTCGATGAATTTCTTTTCACTTGTAAGAATCAAATTGAACATTGAGCACAATTTCATTGTGGACTAATTCTATTGATAATCTCCTTAGTAGTAGAGTGTCTTTTGCCTACTACACATACCCAACTTATATATCTATCTATCACAGTGTCTTTCTTCAACAACTACGTTTCTTTGCTTTAGTCGCTTCCTTAACTTGCCTAGTGAGAACTATGATTGGCCTCTCTGTCGCTAAGCCTTAATGTCAACAACCTGACTCTAAACTAATGTTGGCAATTAACTATAAAATTACAAAGTCGCTTGAATTCAAATTTGAGATTAAGAAGACAAAAAAGTTATGTTTTAAGGGGCATCAAAATCTTTTCTTTATGATTTTACCAAAAGGAATTCGAGGAAAAGAAGACTTTGTGAGAGTTTATAGATAAATATATTTTAAAAGAAATTAAAGGCACATCTTTAAAATTGAGGGGGTTTAATGCACCTTTTTTTAAAGGCATGCCTTTAAACCATTTTTATGGGCTGATGGACCAGGCCCAAATTTTCATAACTAATTCAAGCCCAAATTCTCACATGCTTAATTAGTTTTTTTTTTTGAAATTTTTGTTATTTTTTAGCTTGTAGTTATGTTATTTAGATTAGTACCTTTTAGGTTTAGAGATTGGATTAAAAAAAATTTCAAATCAAAAATTTTTTTTAGGAGTGCATGTAAGATCCGTGGTTATCTTACTCACCCCTTAATTTTTTTTTTAAAAATATTTTCTTTAACCTAAATATTAAACCCTAAATTTTAAACCTAAACACTAATATATATATATTTTTTTAAAAAATAAAATTTAACATTAAAAAAAATAGTGCCCTAAATGGCAAGCCTTCCTTCCGATTGGTATTTCGTTGTCTAATAAACAAACAGTATTCAAAATCCTTGTTCACATAACAAATTTTAAAATGAGACTTCTTTTGTAAAAAAAAAAAAGAAGATACATATAACTTTAATATAATGATTTATTTTGTCAATTGTAGATATTATGATATTATTTCACTTTGATTCCGTGTGCCATATTTTTGTAAGATTCCATGTGCTAACTTTATTTTAGGAGATCTTTAGAATATTCCATATAATTTATTTAAGTTCATTTCTAATATATATTTAGATTATGTGTTAGTGTATAATTCCATTTTAATATAAAATTTTAATTTGTATAGTCTTTATAATACCAATTTGATATATATATATATATATATATATATATATATATATATATATATATAGGAATGATACTTTACTTTTTTATTTTATGGTATACACCATGTGTATTTTTTTTAAAAAAAGTCTAAATGTTATACCCTAAATCCTAAGCCATAATCCTAAGCTTTAAAAAAACCAAAAATGCATATGGTACTCATGAGATGTGCATCTTAAGGTAAGTATGGTTTCATTTCTAAATATATATAGAGATGTTTAATACCTACCCAACTTATATGTGTAGTCTCTAACATTTCTAAAAATACACATGGAACGAGCAAAGTGCGGCCAAGAGTTGCACCGCAGTAGAGAACTTTTTTTAATTATTTTTTGTTTTATTTTTTATGCTCCAATTAAAAATTTCCTTTAACATTTAATGGTTGGGTTATATATTAAACAAAAGAAATTCAAACTAAAAAATTAATTAAGATTTATACGGAATTTGTATGACAAAATCTTTAGTATAACAAAATACATATACACACTCTCTCTATATATATATCCTGAAAATGTAATCCTACATATCTTATAGCGCACATCTTGTGTGTACCATGTATAATTTTTTTTTTAAAACTTAAGGTTTAGGATTTAAGCTAAAGAAATTTTAAAAAAACAAAAAAAAAAGCAAAGTGCGATCACAAAGATAGATTAGAGGAAAAAAGGTAGAAGGAAGAGTCCGAGTATTAGAGAGGGAAAGCGATCCTAGGATTTCGGTTTCACCTTTCTGTAGTACGCACGTCATGTTTTTAGTTTTTATCCTCGATGATGATTCATGTAGGTAGATTATCCTAATTTATTTGATATGAAGTTGTCGAACTATACCAGCGTACCAACCATATTCGACACCTATTTCAGAAGATTTACAACTAGAGTTTGCAACCTAATGAGGACCCTATCACGAGATCTCACTCCTCTAATTGACCTCTCCTTACTTTGTGACATCACAATTAGGTTGATCCATTAGGTTTTGTGATGACCTAGGGCCCCTCGCGGGTGGTCAGGTAGTACTTTTATGTCCCGACGCCCCCATGTCCTGGTTCTCCACAGATGGGAGGAAAGAGTTCTCCTGTCTAGGGATGGTAGTTTCCTCCGATCCGAATGGAGGATCTGATATCCGACCCAAATTGAGAAGGGTATGGAGAGACTATCAATACCTAATATCCGATCCGAATACATGATTAAATTATATATATATATATATATATATATATATATATATATATATATATATATATATATATATATAAAAGAAAATTTTCTTTTCCTAAACTCAGTAACTATTTTTGTTGATGTTAAAAGTAGATTATATAGATATTTAATCTATTTTTTAATTATATATATGTTTAATATGATATTAGTTCTAATATATTTTTATTGAATGATAATAGTTGAATAAAATTAAGAAAATATATTAGTATAAAAGATATCCGATCTTTTAATAGGTATTGGTATGAGGATAGATATTCGATACCTGATAGGTATGGATACGAAGTATATAGAATCTTACCCGAATCCGATCCATTGTCATCCCTACTTCTATCGGTTCATTCCCTAATCTTTGTGGATTGTGATTCTTGAGCTTTTGGTATCGAGATCAAGTTAACACAGTAAAGATAAAACACAACTCAATCACATCATAGAACAAGGAAACTAAAACATGAAATAAAATAGAAATTGTGCTTACATAACAAAAAGGCTACTCCTTAATCCTAGAATCCAACAATTACCCCATAAGAGTGGAGTTACAATTTATGAGCATGATTAAGAATAGTAAAATCCATTACAATTTAGAAAATAGAGAAGAACAAGAGAAAAGCTTAGGATGACCTTCGAAATCTTCTCTCTTGCCGCTCCCAATCTTCCCTTAACGCGTGGACGAGCTTAGAATGCCTTCAAATCACCTCATTTCATTGCTTAGGGCCTTTGGACGATCCCAAATAGAGATCCCCAACCCTAAGGGGTGAATTCCTATATATAGGGTGTTGATGCGGTTGCGCGCCATGGGCATGCCTTTGGGCACGGGTGGTCGTGGCACACTCTGGTCATGTCTGCGGTGGAGTTGGCACGCCCGTGCCTTTGGGCATGGGCGGTCGTGGAGGCCACGGCGGTTTGGCCACGTGTGTGCCGCGGCACGTGCAGCCGTGGCAGGCTCGCCGAATGTGCCATTGCCCATGCCGTTGGGCACGAGCGACCGTGGCAAGCGTGGTGGTCTTGGCACTCCCGTGCCTCTAGGTACGGGCGCCTATGGTAGGCCATAGAGCTTCTCCTTCTAACTTTCATCTCCAATTCTTGCTCCAAATCACGTACTTGTTATTCACAATGAATGTGAATAGTATCCAAGCATAGAGAAATATGAAAATGAAGCAAAGGTAAAATCAAAGTGGAATCCATATATGCATGCAAAGTATGTCTAAATAGCGTGAACTCATATTAGAAAACTATATATTTCTCACGCTTATCAAGTTCCCCTAGACTTAACTTTTGCTTGTCCTCAAGAAAACTCCAATCTAAAATATATGTGAGCCATGCCCCCTACCTTTAGTAAGCTTATTTAATCTTATCCCATGGTATTTTTCTCAAAGTGAAGGCACTCAATCATTTTCACCAAATCTACAAGCTAGAAGAAGTGCATGTGAATGGTTTGATCCTAAGATCTCAATTTCCTCCTTGGTCAAGTCGTCATTCAACTGTATTCCCTAAGTTTCTAGTGTTAGACACTTACCCATCACATGCAAGGGTCATCCCCTACTTCCCAACACGAAGTCTCAAAGACTTGTTCGAGTTGAGAGAAATGAATAGATGTTTTCCCAGTAACCTAACTCAGTCTCAAAAGGACATCATATCCTTTTCACTCACGACAACTATGCTTTTAATCCCTTTTATTGCTTTTTGTTTTATCTTTTTTCACTCTCTTTGTCTCAAGAATCTTTTGAACAATCATCACAAATTTTCTTTCATATTTTTTACTCTCCTTTCTTTTCCTCTCACTATAGGGATTCTAATTTTTCCAAATGATCTTTCACAACCTGAGCATCATCCAATAACTAAAGAGTCAAGAAAAGAATCATCTATGGTCGCCTCAGTAATAATCAAATTAGATGAATCATAACTAAATTATACTATTGTTGACCTTTCGGAGACAAACCCAAGTGTAGTGTAATGTCTATCTATCAGGTAGCCTGTGGTGATAATTAGATTGACTCATCAACACTTACTAAGATCCTACCATGAGATAAGGAATGATGAGTCATAAAAAAATAGAGAGACATGCTCACAAGAAACATTAAATTTTACTCATGTAAAATATGCTCTCAGAGGATATTTACATGCATTATGTACTTCATTACTATCTTTAAGAAAATTACCAAGCCTAAGCATTTCTAAACATGAACAAAAAAAAAAAATAAAAACATTTTGCAAGAACCGAAAAGACAAAACAAAAGTAGGTATCACCAAGCATATGTACAAGTGAACTCACCGTGAACTCATGCTTGGGCATCCGGAGGAGGAAATAACCACTAGTGGTGGTTGAAAGTCACACTCAACTATCTCTTCGGCCTCCTCCAGAGTTTTCTTCATGAGAGTTCCTCCAATGGTTGAGTCAAGGGATACCTTTGTTAGATAAGAAATTCCATTGTAGATGGCATGGATCACCAACTATCTCTCGAGTCCATGATGGGGGCATTGTTGTAGAAGACTTTTGAATCAATCTTATGCCTCAAATAAGGACTCCCCATCATTTTACATGAAGTTGATTATTAGATACCTCACGTGAGCAGTCTTGCTCGACGGGTAGAACTTGTTGAGGAAATGCAGGTCACACTGATCTCAAGCGACGATGCACTCCATGGGCAATGATGAAATCCATAACTTGTCTTTATCTCTGAGTGAAAATGAGAATAGCATGAGCTGGATGGCATCTGCTAAAGCTCCATTCTGCTTGAGAGTGTCGTAGATCTTCAATAAGTTTCCAAATGTAAGTTGGGATACTCTATAGGAGCTCCACAGAACTAGCTCTATTGCACCATGTGTATCAGAGCCGACTTCAATTCAAAATTGTTGGCTTCTATGGTGGGTCGAGATATGCTCGATCTGAAGCACCTAATGTTGGGCGATGCATAGTCTCTAAGTTCTCTATGATTGTTCTATCCTAGTAGGTTTGGGATGTCATTCTGATATCCTTCCATGGTTTGTCGATCTCTCAGACTTCTATGGATGGTGTGGTCTATCTCGGGGCCAAATGGTTGTAGGTCTGCAGCTTTGTGCATATAAGAAAATAATTCCCCAGCAAGAGAAAAGAAAAGAAACAGAGTTAAGGGAGATCAGGACAAATTTCCATAAAATAGCAAAAATAAAAGCAAGTAAAAGAAAAGAAAATTGATCCAATCCGATCAAAATGAATTTCAACTAATATTACTCTAGAATCAGTCCCCAGCAATGACGCTAAAAACTTGATGTGTGCAAACCGTAAGTGTACGATCTGTCATCAAGTAATAAAATATTAATTTACAGGGATTAGCGAATAAGTATTAACCTACTAGTCAAGTTCGATTATTTGGACTAAATAAGAGGTTGTGAGATTGTGAACTAGAATTCCTTAAGAAATAGGAAAAATCAGAGAAAAATGCAAAGTACAATCACAAAGATAGATTAGAGGAAAAAGACAAAAGGCAGAGTTCGAGTATCAGATTGAGAAAGAGATCTTAGGATTTCAGTTTCACCTTTCTATTAGCAAGCACTAGGGTCATGTTTTTAGTCCTTGTCCTTGATGATAATTCATGTAGGTAGGTCATCCTAATTTATCCAATGTGAACTTGTGGAACTACATTAGCGTACCAACCCTATTCGGCGCCTATTTAAGAAGATTTACAACTAGGGTTCGTAACCTAATGAAGACCCTGTCACGAGATCCCACTCTCCCTAATTGATCCTCTCCCTACTATGTGACATCACAATTAGGTTGATCTATTAGGTTCTGTGATGGCCTAGGGCCCCTCGCGGGTGGTCGGGTAGTACTTTTGTGTCCTGATGCCCCTGTGTCACGGTTCTCCACAGATCGGAGGAAAGAGTTATCTTGCTGGTTCGTCCCCTAATCCTCATGGAATTATGATTCTCAAACTTTTGGCATCGAGATCGAGTTATCGCATTGAAGCCAGAACACTAGGGTTATGTCCGTTCTATTAGCAAGCACTAGGGTCATGTTTTTAGTCCTTGTCCTTGATGATAATTCATGTACGTAGGTCATCCTAATTTATCCAATGTGAACTTGTGGAACTACATTGGCGTACCAACCCTATTCGGCGCCTATTTAAGAAGATTTACAACTAGGGTTTGTAACCTAATGAAGACCCTGTCACGAGATCCCCCTAATTGATCCTCTCCCTACTATGTGACATCACAATTAGGTTGATCTATTAGGTTCTGTGATGTCCTAGGGCCCCTCGCGGGTAGTCGGGTAGTACTTTTGTGTCCCGACGCCCCTGTGTCACGGTTCTCCACAGATCGGAGGAAAGAGTTATCCTGCTGGTTCGTCCCCTAATCCTCATGGAATTATGATTCTCAAACTTTTGGCATCGAGATCGAGTTATCGCATTGAAGCTAGAACACTAGGGTTATGTCCTTTCTATTAGCAAGCACTAGGGTCATGCTTTTAGTCCTTGTCCTTGATGATAATTCATGTAGGTAGGTCATCTTAATTTATCCAATGTGAACTTGTGGAACTACATTGGCGTACCAACCCTATTCGGCGCCTATTTAAGAAGATTTACAACTAGGGTTTGTAACCTAATGAAGACCCTGTCACGAGATCCCGCTCTCCCTAATTGATCCTCTCCCTACTATGTGACATCACAATTAGGTTGATCTATTAGGTTCTGTGATGTCCTAGGGCCCCTCGCGGGTGGTCGGGTAGTACTTTTGTGTCCCGACGCCCCTGTGTCACGGTTCTCCACAGATTGAAGGAAAGAGTTATCCTGCTAGTTCGTCCCCTAATCCTCATGGAATTATGATTCTCAAACTTTTGGCATCGAGATCGAGTTATCACATTGAAGCCAGAACACAATTCAATCACATTATAGAATAAGGAAACTAAAACATGCAATAAAACAAAAATTGTGCTTACATAACAAAAAGACTACTCCCTAATCCTAGAATCTAATAATTATCTAATAAGAATGAGGTTACAATCTATGAGCATGATAAACAATAGTAAAATCTAATACAATCCAGAAAATAGAGAAGAGGAAGAGAAAGGCATAGAATGACGATCGAAATCTTCTCTCTTGCCGCTCCCGATCTTCCCTTGACGTACGAACGAGCTTAGAGCGTCTTCAAATTGCCTCCTTTCACTGCCTTGGGCCCCTTAGATGACCCCAAATCGAGATCCCCAATCCTAAGGAGTGAATTCCCTTAAATAGAGTGTTGAGGCGGTTGGGCGCCCAGGCATGCCTCTAGCACAGGCGCCAGTGGCGTGCTCTGGTGGCCTCTGCGACGGAGTTGGCGCCCCTATGCCTCTGGGAACGAGCGACCATGGTGGCCATGGCAGTCTAACCACGCCTGTGCCACTGGGCATGAGTGGTCATGGTAGACCTACCGAATGTGTCATGTCCTATGCCATTGGGCACGGGTGATCGTGATAGGCGCAGTGGTCTGGGAACACCCGTACCACTAGGCACGAGCACCCATGATAGGCCACAAAGCTTCTCCTCTTGATTGTTGTCTCCAATTCTCACTCCAAATTGTGTACCTATCATCCACAAAGAACGGAAGCAGTATCCAAGCATAAAAAAAAATATATGAAAATGAAGCAAAGGTGTAATCAATGTGAAATATATGCATGGAAAGTAGGTCTAAATTGTGTGAAATCATAATGAAAAATTCTATACTTGACACGATTATCAAACCATAGCTAGGTCTTGTTATTCAAACATTACCCCAACTCTTTTAGGTCTTATAATGAGCTTTCAATTACTCTTGCTACCCAACTTAGTCAACATAGGTTTTACAAACTTAAACCATGAGACAATTCCATCATCTTCTTTAGATAGTTATCTTTTATAGATTGTATACTCGTTACTTTCATGTTAGAATTGTTTAGTCTTGTTAATATTTTGAATTTGAAATGAAGCATAATTTGCAATGTGTTGTCCTTTGAGGCATGATTTACATGATTAGAGTTTAATGATACCATGTGAGTGTATTCTCTAAATATTGGTAACTCATATCTGTTGGTGCAATCATGCCCTAGATAAGAAGTTTCATTGATTGACAATTATTTAAGTTTAAGCTAATACATTGGATTTAACATTGGGTCCTAAGTGTGCAGTAATGAATGAAATCCAAGGAATGGTCAGGGACCAGATTCTTGGCAAGAAAACCCGAAGATGAGGAAGCTTCGGGCAAGAAGTCCAAGGAATGGTCGGGGACTGGATTGTTGGCATGAAGACGCGAAGATGAGGATGCTCCAGACATGAAGTTCAGAAAATAAGAGGTTTTGCTGGCACGAGGTAATTGGGACCGATTGAGAACATGCATAAAGGTTTAGGGTTGAGGATTCTAAATTTAAACGTGCCAATCGATTAGTCAATCGATTGGAAAGAGACCAATCGATTGGTGAATCGATTAGGAGATATTCTGCTCTCAAACAAAACACTCCCTAATCGATCAGTCAATTGATTGGGAAGCATCCCAATCGATTGGCTGATCGATTCAGAGATATTCTGTGTGAGAATAGAATGCTCCCTAATCGATTGATTGAATGATTATGAGCCATTCTGTGCAACAACAGAATGCTCCCTAATTGATTGGTCAATTGATTGGGAAACCATCAATCAATTAGCCGATTGATTAGGAGATATTCTATGTGAGAACAAAATGCTACATAATCGATTGGCCAATTGATTACGAGTCATTTTGTACGACACAGAATGCTCCCTAATCGATTGGTCAATCGATTAGGGCACTTCCTAATCAATTGTGTGATCGATTGGGACACACTCCTCAGTTGAACAGAATGGTCCCGAATCGATTACATGATCGATTAAAGAAACTAATCAATCAATACATGATCCTAATCGATTAAAGTTTAAAATGAAATAATCCTAACAATTCATTTGAGATCCGTACTATTCAATAGTTATATGGTAATCGATTGAGAATTTCATCAATCGATTGGTGACGAGGAAAAGCCAGAGAACTGACCGTTTAAAAGCAAATTTCAAAGCAAAGAGAAGCATAATGTTACATTTCGGTTTCTTATCTCTGTGCTCATGTTCTCTACTCAAGCTCTCAACACTATCTTCAAGCAACCAAGAGAAGGGGATTCAAGCGCAACAATTGTAATATTTCTTTTCTTCTTCTCCTTGTTGTTATTCTTTATTTGAGGGCTTTCAAGATTACTGTAAAAGGGTTTCTCCACCTTCGGTGTTGTTCCGAGAAGGAGGTTCAATAGTGAAATCTATGATCGCTGGTGTGCACCCTTGGATTAGTCATCTCAAGGAGGTGAAGACTAAGTAAATCAAGGTGTTAGCATTGTATTTGGGGTATTTAGCTTCTAGTTTCCGCTATGAAGAATACAAATCAACTTGAAGAGAGCTATGTGTCAGAATTTGGTTGCTTCAGAGGACTCACACCCAAAGAAGCAAGTGTTTATGCTACGAGGATGTCTTTGAAAGAGGGACACAACACTACACGACCTCCCTACTATGAAGGGAACAATTTCGCATATTGGACGAGTCGCATGGAGAATTATCTCATGACTGTAATTGACAATTGGTTTTCCATTACCGAGGGTTTTATTTCACCAACACAAGATGGGAAAATTCTAGAATCGTCAAAATGGACAGTTGATCAAAAATTGAAGGCACAAACAAATGCTAAGGCTACCATAACCCTTCAATGTGATTTGAGCTTGGAGCAACTAAATAAAGTCGGTCCATTCTAGAGTGCTAAAGAATTGTGGGACAAGCTCATTGAGCTAAATGAAGGTACATAGGATTCAAGAATGGCCAAGAGGGACCTTCTTATAAATCAATTGCAAAACTTTGTGATGAAGGAAGGAGAAACGTTAAGTCAATTACATGGGAGGTTCAAGGAGCTCATAAATGGTCTTCATTCGGTTGGAGAAAGTGTGGAAAATCAGGACCTCATCAGGTATGCACTAAAATCCTTCCCAAGAAATTCACTATGATTCTCAATGGTTGATGCCTATAAGATTTCAAGGGATTTATCAATTGTTAAATTAGATGAATTATTTTGTGAACTAGAACTGCATGAACAAGCTAACACAAGTTATAAGGAGAAAGATATAGCTTTGGTTGCAGGTGAAAGAAGCAAGAAGAAAAATAAAGAGAAGAAGAAGGAGAAGAAGGAAGAATCCTCCTCACCCGAATCCGAACAAGATGGCAATAGTGATAGTGATAGTGATGAGGAGCTTTCATATAGTGAGATGACAAACTTTGTCCGAAAGATGATGAGACGATCTAGGAAGTTCAACAAGAAGGATGTCAAAAAGATGTTCAATGATAACAAGAGAAAGGGTAAGTCTCTGGTAAGATCAAAAGTAAAGGCTGATGCAATTTATTTTGAGTGCAGTAAAAAAGGTCACATCAAAGTCGATTGCCCTGAGTTGAAATGAAAAGATGATAAGACAAAGAAAAAGAAGACTTTGAAACCTACATGGGATGATTCTTCATCTAGTTCATCAGATGAAGAAATTGGGAGGAAGACTTCAAGACATGTCGCTCTTATGGCTTTGAATGATGTTGAGAGTAGTGAAGATAAAGAGAACCATGAAGATGAAGTTGAGTTGTCAAGCGAGTCATCATCAAGTGATGATGAGGTAACTTCTTCTAAATTAGATAAACTCTATGCCACTATTGCCTGCATGACAAATGCTCTATCTAGATCAAAAGCTAGAGTTAAAGAACTACAAAATAAATTAACATCACTCAAAGTCGATCCTATTCCATGTAAAGCATGTACACATCATGAAGTTGTTGATTCCACAAGTGATGAGCTTAAAAAGAAAAATGCATCTTTCAAATTGCAAGTAGAGGATCTTAGGAGTACTTTGGAAAATTTTACCTCAAATTCTAAATACTTGGACATGATATTAGGAAGTCCACTGGCAATTTATAACAAGGCAGGATTAGGGCATAAATTAAAGGATAATGAAGTTAACTTTATGTCTCTAATTAGTAGAAATTATGTTTTAAAAGTTAAAACTGTGCAAGCTTGGGTACCTAAGTAATATATTGTGGATGCTATTTGACCCAATATTAGGGTACCAAAATATTTACTTCATCGTATTTGAACAGGCATGTGCCAAGGGGGAGCATCCAACAACATGGTTTATTAATAGCGGATGCTCTAGGCGGGGACTCATCAAAATTCTCATCACTCAAGAACAAAAATAAAGGTACTGTTTCCTTTGTAATAGCGGTGAATCGAAAGTTATTGGAATATGAGATATTCAAATTTTTGAACAATTTATAATTAAAAATGTTCTATTAGTAAAAGGTATGACCTTCATTCTTCTAAGTGTTAGTCAACTATGTGACTCGGGATATAGAGTTGAGTTTGACTCATCTCAATTTCTAATTAAGTATAGTGAACTAAACACCATCATGCTTATTGGTCATAGAAAGAAAAACATTTACCAAGTTGAATTATTTGGTGCTACTAATGTGTTTGCTAAGTGTTTTATGTTTAAAGAAGAAGGGACTTGGCTTTGGCATCAAAGACTTGCTCACACCAACATGAGTCACATCAAAAGACTATTAAAGAATGAGTTGGTGCAAGGATTGCCAAAATTAAAGTTTCAAAAAGACAAATTAAGTGATGCATGTCAAATGGGTAAGAAAATCAAGGCTACCCACAAAGGTAAAACTAATTTAAGTACTTCTATCGCATTGGAACTATTGCATATGGATTTGTTTGATAGTAGTAAGCATGCCTCCTTGAATGATAGCAGATATTACTTAGTCATGATAGATGACTTTACTAGATACACTTGGGTATTTTTCTTGAAACATAAGGATCATAACATAGAAATATTAGTTACCTTTTGTAAAAGAGTAGAAAATGAGAAAAATATGAAAATCAATATATTAAGAAGTGATCATGGAGGTGAATTTGAAAATGAATGATTTGAAATTTTTTGCTCACAAAATGGATATAAGAATGAATTTTGTAACCCTAGGACACCACAACAAAATGGAGTTGTTGAGAGAAAGAATAGAGTCTTACAAGAGGCCGCTAGGAGTATGTTAAATGAATACTCACTCCATAGCTATCTATGGGTTGAAGCAATTAATATGACATGTTATGTGCAAAATCGGACTCTAATACATAAATTTTTGAACAAAACACTTCATGAGTTGTGATTTGGTAAATCCCCTATGATAAAACATCTTAGAGTGTGGATGTAAAGTATATATTTTAAACACCAAAGATCACTTAGAAAAATTTTCCGCCAAGGCAGATGAAGGTATTCTTGTAGGGTATTCCACTCATAGAAAAGCCTATAGAGTTTACAACAACAAATCTAAAATAGTTGAAGAATCTCTAAATATGATTTTCAAAGAAAATTCAACCTCAAGTCCTAATAAACTAATAAAGGAGGAAGTACAATTTAAATTGGAGAAGTTAACTTTAGAAAAGGAAAATAATCATAAGAAAGAAGATAGTGAAACGGAAAGCATAGTTGAGTTACTACTTGAGAATGTAATCACTACAACTCAAGTACAAGTGCAAATCATCCTTTAGAACTCGATCCTATTTTCAAAATAAAGGTAGTCAAATAGCTCTAATCTCACAAATTGAGCCAAAAGCCATAGATGAAGCTTTGCTTGATCCGGATTGGATTTTGGCAATGCAAGATGAATTATCTCAATTTGAGAGAAGTTAAGTTTAGGAGTTAGTTCGTAGATCCAAAGAAAAATCAATTATAGATACAAAGTGGATGTTTAGAAACAAACTTGAGGATAAGGGAATAGTTGTGAGAAATAAAGCTAGATTGGTTGCTAGAGGCTTTAATCAAGTCGAAGGGTTGAATTATGATGAAACTTATGTACCGGTAGCTCGGTTAGAGTCTATTAGGATGATGTTGGTATTTGTCGCTCATAAAGGGTTTAAGTTGTATCAAATGGATATAAAATTAGCATTTTTAAATGGTTTTATCAGAGAAGAAGTCTATGTTGAGCGACTATCGGGGTTTGAAGATTTAGAATTTCCAAATCACGTATACAAGCTTAAGAAGGCATTGTATGGATTAAAACAAGCATCTCGTGCTTGGTATGAACGGTTGTCAACATTCTTAATGTCAAAAGGCTTTCATAGATGAAAAATTGATTCTACCTTATTTTTAAAAAATAGTGGAGATGATATTTTTGTGTCCCAAGTCTACATGAATGACATTATTTGTGGGTCCACAAATAAAGACTACCTAAATAAGTTCCTAAATCACATGAAAAGTAAGTTTGAAATGAGCTTATTCGGTGAATTAATATTTTTCTTAGGCATACAAATTAAACAAACAAAAGATGACATATATATTCATCTAGCCAAATATGCAAAAGAAATCATTAAGAAATTTGGATTGAGAGTGCAAAAGAAATATCTACTCCTATGACAACTAACACTAAATTAGACAATGATATTGAAGGTAAGGAAGTTGATCCAAAGATGTATCATAGTATTATAGGTAGTCTTTGTTGGATCGAGAGAATACGATAGAGGGGAGGGGTGAATATCGTAAAATGTTTTCGAATTCGTAAAGAGAAGAAACAACGGAAAATAGAGAAACACACACGCGAACTCAAGCGATTTTACTTGGTTCGGAGTCGCGGTCGGCTCCTACTCCAAGGTCCACGGTCGTTGACCGTTTACTGTGGGCAATTCTATATGTGCACAAATGTTTACAGAGGAATTTTATAGTTGTAGTACAGTAAACAGAAAATTAAGCTCTTTCGTTACCGACGCCCGGTGTGGATTGTACTTCGGAGTAGAGGGTCGTCGTTGGCGCTTCAATCTCGAGATGGGAGGTTTCTGGAGCAGAGCGCTTAAGTAGAAGAGCGTATTGGCGTTGGAAAGTTGTCTTCTGAAGCCTCGGGGGTCGAGCCCCTTATATAGTGCACCTGGGGGCGCCCGGAACGTTGGGGGCGCCCTCCACGTGTCACACGATCCGACAAACTCTCGGTCAGCCTATATCCCTCCAGGATCGGGCTCGAGGTTTGACGGGGGCGCCCGGGAAGTAGGGGCGCCCGGGTTGACTCAATCATCTGGCTTCTCGGCTGGATAAACTCTATCCACTTCGTTGGCTTGAGCCCAGGGCGCCTAAGGCATCCGGGGCGCCCGGGAGCTTGGGGGCGCCCCGCCCAGTGAGCTTCCGAAGCGTTACTTGCTCATCTTGTCTTGCCTTCACCTTGGGGGCGCCCGGGACCTCCAGGGCACCCTGCCCAGCTGCTGCCCCTCTTCTTTGGGGCGTTCTTGTTGGGGACGAGATGGCTAGAGAGGGGGGGGGGTGAATCTAGTCGATCTCTTGGACTTAGACAAAACTTGCTCTTTGAAATCTTTCTCTGCACTTAAGTTAGTAGCAGCGGAAACGAAACATATGCAGAGAAACAATCTTATCAGAAATGCAGAAACAAAGAATACAAACCAAGGATCGCTAACAAGGATGATTTACAAGGTTCGGGGATAACTTGCCCCTACTCCTTGGCGTGCCCGTAAGGTGGGCGATCCCTTGATCGTCGGCAGATCAAGCCCCGGTGAACACCAGATATCAAGCGCCTCCTTCTCGGTGGAGTAACCTCTCCACAAGCTGTCTCAGTAGATGAATACAAGATTAAGCACACGAGACACTCGAGAAGGGAAGCTCACAAAGCTCTCACAGGAATGCAACAAGATCGCTCAAGAACAAAGCAACAGAGAGCACGAACACAGCCCAGCAACAACTTCCCAAGTTTTTCTGTCTGTCTCACCTCGTCTCCTCTGCCTCAGCTTCATCACTTAAGCTCTACTCACCATCACAAGCTTCATCAGCATCCACTGAGCCAGCCTGAACCCACTGACCTCCCTGAGCACTCAGTCCACTGAAGACTCCCTCTCCAGCTGAACCTCCGTCAGTCGCCAGCTGCTTCAGTTGCCCGTTGAAACCTGAGAATGAGAAACAGCCAAACCTGCTCAACGGAAAGCCTCCCATTGACCCTCCTTGACTGTTTGGATCACCTGCTATCACCTGCACACTCCAACAGAGGCTTAGCAATGCATATCAAAATATATCAGCAATGTATCAGAGAATCGGCAGTGAAAACAGACGCGATCAGAGCTTCTGACAGCGTATTTGAATTAAAGTGATCGGTCACCTGACCGATCACAGAGCCTCCTGATCGGTCACCAGACCGATCAGGCTGGTCCCAGATCGATCAGGATTTGTCCTGATCGATCCCCAACGCTCAATCAGAAATCGCGATTTCTTTGAGATTCTCCTGGACCGATCATCAGACCGATCCCAGGTCGTGGATCGTTTACCTGACCGATCCACCCTTATATTGGGCGATTTCTGAGTTTCGCAGGCTAAGCCTTCTGATCGGTCAACTGACCGACCAGGGATCCTCCTGATCGGTCAGCAGTCCGATTAGGTCATCCCTAGACCGATCAGGCTTCGTCCTGATCGATCTTAGTGAGGAGCCCGCGAAGCTGGATCGTTCAACAGAACGATCTGCACAGTGATCCTGATCAGTCAGCAGACCGATCAGAAGCAGTTCAGCAAGGGAACTCAACCTCACTGCTCGCTCCCTGATCGGTCACCAGACCGATCAGGAGCCAGTCAATGGGTGAAACGCATACTCCCTGATCGGTCACCAGATCGATCAGGAGCAGCACAGTAGGTTCCCAACCTCACTGTGTGCTCCCTGATCGGTCACCCGACCGATCAGTCATCGCTGGAATGGTCACCAGACCGATCCACGAAGGAGCAGCGTGCCATAATCCCTGATCGGTCACCAGACCGATCCAGGGACTTAAACTCAGCCCTCCAAGCTAAGTTTCCATCCACCTTAGCCCTCCAAGCTAAGGATTTTCCATCTAACTCTCCAAGTTGGGAATTTGCACCTAACCCTCCAAGTTAGGACTATTCACCTAGCCCTCCAAGCTAGGACTTTTCACCTAGCCCTCCAAGCTAGGACTTTTCACCCAACCCTTCTGAGTTAGAAACTCATCCAACCTAGCCCTCCAAGCTAGGCACCTGACCCTCCAAGCCAGGACTTTTCACCTAATTCTCCAGGATGGGAATTTGCACCTAACCCTCCAAGTTAGGACTTTTCACCTAGCCCTCCAAGCTAGGACTTTTCACCCAACCCTTCCGAATCAAGACTTTTCAACACCTGGCTTCACTCACCAGTGTTGGGACCGGGTGCATGTCGACAAGGATACGAGTTCGTAAAATTTAAAATTTTTCGTGCAGCGGAAGAGTTTGCATAAAATAATTTCCTAAATTATTTTAACTTCGTATCTAGCATGCAACCTTATAGTGTATCGACATAATCATGAAATAAAAGTTTGCGGAAAAGTAAACTAATTTACTTTTATACCTCGCGTAACTTGAAGAAAGGGACGAGATCCAACCGTAGCGTCCCTTGGAAGCTTCGCCTCTATTCGCGTCCACGCCGAGTTCTCTTCGGGATGACTTCGCAAAGTCACGAGTTTTGTGCCGACGAGAACTACTAGATTCTCGGAAGGCACAACTAGAAGGTTAAGAGAAAAATTAGGAAAACTAACCAACAAGAAATAACGGAATCGAATTCCGAGAGAGGAGAGGAGTCGCTATCCACTTCTTCTTCTTCTTGTTGTGGTTCTTCTTCTTCGTATAGCTCACGGCAACCCTAGGATGCGCCGGCCCTAGGGTGTGAGAGGGAGGCGCCGGCCCTAAGCAAGAGGAAGGGCGCCGGCCCTAATGGGAAGGAGAAGAGGAGGGGGAGAGAGAGAGAGGGAGAGAATAATTAATCTCTTAATTGTATTGATTGGAATTAAGGGCTAGCCTTTGGTTCCTTTATATAGTAGCAACTCCTTTGCTAAGTCTCCCTCTAAACCGAATTAACAGAATTAGTTATAAGAAATTTATCTTATAAATTTTCTTATTGCTTATTCCTTTTAAGCCTAGTCTTATTATAAACAATTTATAATAAAACAAATTAGTTATCATAAGAGATTTATCCTATAAATTCTCTTATGAATTTTATTATAACTAACTTTATAATAAAACCAATTATTTATCATAAGAAATTTATCCTATAAATTCTTATGAATTAATTCCGTTTAAACCAAGTCATTATTATAAACTAATTTATAATAAAAACTAATTCTTCTTCTCTTTAAATTATGGAATAAATTTTATAAGAAATTTATAAACTTTCTTATTATGGATAAATCAATTCATAATTGATTTTATAAAATTAAAATAAACCCAATTCATGGATTATTTTAATCTTCCATAAAAGAATAAATTTCTATAAATTTATTTATATAAATTTCTTTATACAAATTTATTTATCCATAATTTATAAAATAAATCGCGCTGGATTTATCTTATTAATTAAACCAATTAAATTGGTTTATTCTCCTCTATTTGGCCGGCCACCAAAGAGGGTTTAACACCCTCTTTGGCCGGCCAAAACCAACCCGAACCGCCGCGAATTAAACTCATTTAATTCGCCCAAAAAGCCTTCAAAAGACTTAGCCATTTTTTAGCTTCCATTGCGCCTCTGACTAACTCAGATTCGACTTATTTCTCTTGATCGGAAAATCCAATTTTCAACTCATTTTAAATCCCTCGGATTACTCGTAGTGCGTGTGACTAAATAGGCTTTCGATTTATGTTGGCCGTCTATAATCAACAAATTATAGAACGATCATGAGTGGCACCTAGTAGTACATCATGATCCCCAATTAATCGAAAGATCAACGGTTTGTCCTCAGAAGAAATTATTCTGAAACCCTTCAGCAGCTCTAATGAATCGTGCCCCATTCCCTTCACCACCTTATACCCACTTAGTTCAGGACACGGTCAATGGTGTCAGTCCCCACTAGGCTGACTACGTCACGCCTAGCCCAAGTAATGTCTTACTCGTCCTTTGGATTTCTAATTACTCTCATGTATTTTAGAGACTCTCACTCTAAACATGATATGCTCTGGCCAGAGGCTTTGAGTAACAATCCGACGATAGGCCTGGGTATACATCTCCTCGCAAGGAGTGGTGAATCCTTTGTAGGCTGTTCAAACATCTTCGGGCACTTCGGCTTACACCCGATCATCCTGGGTCCACACCTCCTTGGAGATGCTTGCTTAAGATGTCAAAGTATAAGTCTCCATGACCAAGATGACTTGAACACCGCAAGTCAAAGGAACATCGCACTTAAGCCGCAGTAAGATCTTCATTGACATATCTACATGTAGATTCCCATATGAAGTCTTACAGCTAGTCACTCCAATGAACTAGTTCCCTTAACTAGCATCCATGTTTATCTCCGGACATCCCAATGTCACCAGCCAGTGAGAATCAGCTGAATAGAGAATAACCCATGCTAGTCTCAACAGAATTGATAATGTCCGTATTTATCAATTCATCGACTAGGGATATTTCCAACACTTCACATTTGCACATTTAGAGATAATCACTAGTTGTGATCCCATCACAAATTCTCTTATGCTGTGAACTGTATGGCGGACATTCAGTAGATGAGTTTAAGATCCCAATCAAATACACAAGCATGTATACTCAAATAGTGAATTATCATTTATTAATATAAATGTTTTACAATCATAAGGCGATTGCCTTAGGACACTTCTCTCATATCACTAACAACCAGGACCCGGCTTCACTCACCGGGACCCGGCTTCACTCACCGGGATTTCAACCTAGCTTCACTCACTAGGACCTGGCTTCACTCACCAGGGTTTTGGTCACCCGGCTTCACTCACCGGGACCCGGCTTCACTCACCGGGATTTCATGCCCAGTCCCCGACCAGGACTTAATCCGCATTCATTCAACCAAACTTAAATCATTGTCAAACACCAAAACAACAACTGGGCCAGACTGCATCAACAGTTCTGAGCTGCAGAAACTCGTTCCTTTGGTCCTGCACCCAGGGTTAGTGCCACACAAAACAAAGCAAGAATGGTAGTGAGTTTTACAGCCGTAGCTGTCTTGGTTCTGACTTTGGGTCTCTCAAATGGAGTTCTAGGTCGAGCCGACGCCTACTGTTCCCTCGACGGGGAACGCGTCCTCACCTACTCCTCTCAAGAGAGTTTACCTTTTGCCAACCAGCTCCTCTGGTTGGACTTTTGCCCGATGCACCTGACCAGGTCTTCATGCCCACCTTCCGAGCAGGTCTTCGGTGCCCAGCTCCTTGCCAGGGCTTCGTGCCCAGTCCTCGACTAGGACTTCATGCCCACCTTCCAAGCAGGTCTTCGGTGCCCAGCTCCTTACCAGGGCTTCGTGCTCAGTCCTCGACCAGGACTTTGTACCTAGTGTACCTAGGGCTTCTTTTCCTGTACACTTAGTGAACGTGTTAGATCAACATAACACCTTAACTTTTGAACCCTTTGCTATTATCAAAACACAGGTTCGACTTGGGTGCTATCTACACCAACAATCTCCCCCTTTTTGATTTATGACAACCCGATTCAAAAAGTTAAGTTAAAAACAAGTGATATAACAGTTTAGTTTCCTCCCCTCGGAAGGAATCTCCCCCTAGGTTTTTCAAAAGTTCGTGGGGTTTGAAAAAATTTCTAAGTCTAAAGATAGAATTGATTTTTTCTCAACACTTAGAACATTTTTCAACAAAAGTTTTAGAAACTATTTTCCAAAAGAAATTTTCGTCAAAAAAAGTTTTGGTTTGTACACTTAGAAACTTTACACTTAGAAAAATTTAAGTCAATAACTTATTAGAAAATTTTCTAATAAAAAATTTCAATCTCATTATTACTTTAGAAACTTTTCTATTTAAGATAAATACTTAGAAAAATTTTGAACATAGCTTGAGTTTAAGTACTTAGAAATACTTTTGTAAACAGTTTGGGTGAAGTACTTAAAAATAATTTTGAAATTGGATTAAGTCAAGTACTTGGAAATTTTTGAAAACAATTTAGGTTAGGTACTTAGAAATTTTTGGAAAACACTTTAAGTCATGTACTTAGAAAGCAACATAGATTAAGTACCTTGAAATAGTTTTGAAAAACACAGTTTTGAAGACAGGATAAGTACTTTTTGAAAAAAAAAATAAAGTTTTGAAAATTTATTTATTTTGAATTTGATTTTTAAATCTTCTCTCCTTTCCTATCTCTCCCCCCTTTGCCATATATCAAAAACAAAGTAATATAGCAAAAAGTAGTTGCATATGGATATAACAAAAGAATAATGTATTGTACTAAACCAATTCAAGATATAAACTGAACCAAATCAATTTGAATTCTCTCTTTAGGGTCCTGTTTAACCCAATTAGCTACTTACTAACTGTTATAAACAGTAGTTTTCGCTAGGGTTAGTCAAGTTAAGTGTTCTGTTCAAGTTAGATTTTCTAAACATGACACTTAACTTGATTGTTGTTTAATTTGTATTTAGTGCCCCAATTATTACCGATGCACTGACTTAAAGCATCTTAAATTAAGGCAAAGACCTAAGCATCTCAACCAATTCTAGGTTATCAATCAAAAGTACCCTAAGGTGCTTGTGAGATGCTGGCTTCTAAATATATAGGTGCATGCAGTTCTAGGGTTAGGGCCTAGGCTAAGTCCATTTGCGAAAAAATCCTAGTTTTGAAGGGGTAGTTTGAAAATAAAACTAAGTCAGAAAATTTATTTAAAAAATGCTAAAAAGATTTTTCAAACTAATTAAAAGTTGATTTTGAAATCAAGTAAAGCAGTAAGAAAATCAAAAGTAGAGTAAACCTATTCTACCAAGCATAATCCTAACTGCCTTCTTAGTGAGCTAAACTCAGATTCAGGTAGGAGTTTGGTGAATATGTCAGCTAAACTCATCCCTAGCTACATGATCTCTTACAAAGTGGTGTTTGACTTCTATGTGTTTGGTTCTGGAGTGTTGGATTGGATTTTTAGTCAGATTAATTGAGCTTATATTATCAATGTAGACCTGAGTTTGAGTGTAGTTAAGCTGGAAGTCTTTAAGAGTGTGCATCATCCATAAGAGTTGTGCTACACATTCTCCTAAAGCTACATACTCAGCTTCAGTTGTAGATAGAGCTACACAGTGTTGTTTTCTGCTGCACCAACTTACTAGACTATTCCCTAACAGTTGGCAGCTTCCACTTGTGCTCTTTCTATCTAATTTACAACCAGCATAGTCAGAATCCGAGTATCCTAACAAGTCAAAGGTTGAGGTCCTAGGATACCAAATCCCTATATTTAGGGTGCCCTTAACATATCTTAGTATTCTTTTTAGGGATGCTAAGTGCGTTTCCTTTGCACAGGTTTGGTATCTAGCTCACATTCCTAAGCAAAAAGGATATCAGGTCTGCTGGCTATAAGGTACAGTAGACTTCCAATCATA
Organism: Boesenbergia rotunda; assembly: GCA_024364735.1. Classification (NCBI taxonomy): domain Eukaryota; kingdom Viridiplantae; phylum Streptophyta; class Magnoliopsida; order Zingiberales; family Zingiberaceae; genus Boesenbergia; species Boesenbergia rotunda. Next base: position 736,382 of record JAGFNQ010003467.1, read on the forward strand.
CTCCTATAAAGTTTAAGATCTACTGGTTTACCATCAGGGTCACTATCTATTTTTACATTTATGGCCATGGGGGTACTTATGCTTTTAGAGTTATCCATTTTAAATTTCTTTATTAACTCCTTAGCATATTTGGATTGATGGACAGAGTTTCCATCCCTAGTTTGTTTAATTTGTAACACTAGAAAGAAATTTAGTTCACCAACTAAGCTCATTTCAAATTCATTTTCCATTATTTTAACAAATTCTTTTAGAAAATTTGAGTTGGTGGACCCAAAGATTATGTCATCGACGTAGATTTGGGCAATAAAGATTTCTTTTCCTAGGGTCTTAATAAACAAGGTTGAGTCAATTTGTCCTTGTTTAAATTCTTTAGAAGTTAGGTAGGTTGATAAGCATTCATACTAGGCCCTAGGTGCTTGTTTTAGTCCATAAAGTACTTTAGTGAGTTTATAAACATAGTCAGGTCTTTCTAAGTCCTCAAAACCAGGGGTTGTCCTACATAGACTTCTTCCTTAATGAATCCATTTAGAAAGGCTGACTTTACATCCATTTGGTATAGTTTAAATCCTTTATGGGATGCAAACGCTAATAACATCCTAATGGACTCAAGTCTAGCTACTGGGGCATAGGTTTCGTCATAATCTAACCCTTCTACTTGACTGAATCCTTTCGCTACTAAACCGGTTTTATTTCTGACTATTTCTCCTTGATCATTTAGCATATTCCTAAAAACCCACTTAGTGTCAATGATGGATTTGCCCTCAGGTTTAGGTACTAGTTCCCAGACTTGGTTCCTCTCAAATTGGGCTAACTCTTCTTGCATAGCTATGATCCAATCAGGATCAGGTAAGGCTTCGTCTATAGTCTTAGGTTCAATTTTTGAAATCATTGCTATCTGACTATGGTTTTTATAGGAAGACCTAGTTCTGACTCCTAAAGTTGGATCACCCACAATTTGATCAGTTAGGTGACTGAGTCTGGGTTTCTTGGTTTTTCTTAAATTTGGTTCAGCATCAGGTCCGGCTGGTCGGTTTGGTTCAATATTTGGTTCAACTACTTGGGTTGGTTCAATTATTGGTTCAATTGACTCGGTAGTTGGTTCAATAGTTGAATCAATTAAAGGTTCAACTGCTTGTTTATTATCTTCTTGATCAGTGTTTGATGAATTTTGATCTGGATTATCAGATTTTGAGTTAATTTCTTCATCAAATATTAGATTTGTTGTTTCTTCAATTTTCTTAGTTTTTTTCTTGTAAACCCTATAGGCTCTGCTTGTTGTTGAATATCCTAGGAAGATGCCTGGGGTTGACTTAGACTGGAATTTATCTAGATAGTCCTTGGTGTTTAGGATATGGACTTTGCACCCAAAGACCCTTAGGTAGTGTAAGTTTGGAAGTCTATGGTAGTATAATTCATAGGGTGTTTTATTGTGTCGTTTGTTAATTAGGACCCTATTTTGGATGTAGCAAGCCGTATTAATTGCTTCTGCCCAATATTGGTTAGCTAAGTTGAATTCATTGAGCATAGCCCTAGCGGCTTCCTGTAGGGTTCTATTTTTCCTTTCGACTATCCCATTTTGTTGGGGGATTTTAGGACATGAAAATTCGTGTCCATACCCATTTACCTTACAAAATTCCTCGAACCGTTGATTTTCAAACTCTCCCCCATGGTCACTCCTAAGTCTTTTAATTTTGGTATCGTTTTGATTTTCAATTAACTTACAAAAATCATTGAATAGTTTTAGGGTTTCCTCTTTGGTCTTTAGAAACCTAACCCAGGTAAACCTAGAGTAATCATCAACTATTACTAGGCAGTACCGGTTTCCGCTTAGTGACTTGGCTCCATGAGAATCAAATAGGTCAAGGTGCAGGAGCTCAAGTGTGGTTTGAGTTAGATCAGACTGAATTAGTTTATGATTAGACCTGGTTTGTTTACCTTGATTACAAGATTTACATATTATGTTTTCATGATTCTTAATTTTAGGGATACATTTAATTAGGCCAAGTTGGGTGATTTTTGAGATTATTCTCAGATTAGTGTGACTTAATCTCCTATGCCAGAGGTTTGATTGTTCTAACTGAGTTAACATGCATTTAGGTACTAGAGGTAGGTTTATAGTGTAAACATTATTTTTCCTAGTGCCCTTAAGCATGATTTCTGAGTCTTGTAGGTTTCTAATCAGGCAGTTAGGGTTGGTAAAGGTAACTACATAACCAGTATCACACAATTGATTTATGCTATGCAAGTTAAATTTAAACCAAAAGAACTTTCTTAATAACAAAGTCAGATTTAAGTTCAATGTTACCTGACCTAATCACCTTGAGTGTAGCATTGTTGCCGAATGCTACTGAGCTTAGGTTTTTGAACTTGAGTTTGGTGAATTTCAATTTATCCCCAGTCATGTGTCTGGAGCACCCGCTATCCAACATCCATTGGTCCAAATCTTTATGTTCCTACACATAAAGAGTTTTATTGATTTGGATCCAATTAGAATCAGGAATAGCCTAAATTGATTTTCACAACCTAATCTGTCTCACCCAATCTAAAGTTGTCAATCACGTTAGCCTTAAGGGTTTTTGTGAGACAGGTTTTTAATAGATAGATATTTTTTTTTGAAAAATCATAATTTATTTTGAAAAAGTTAGGTTAATTTTGAAAATAATTGTTTTGAATTTATTTAAAAAAATGTTTGAATCTAGAATTAACTGAAGATTTATGTTAGATTCGAATTTGACAATGAATAATTTGAATCTAAATTTCAAAGATTGGCTTCCAGGTCTTGGCGAGGCACTAGGCCTTCTTTGGCCGTAGCCTTATTGGATCATCAACCCTTTCCTTGACAAAGCCTTTCAATGAGATTTCATTTTCAAAATTAGCCTTTGAAAAATTCTGGTGTAACTAGTTTGGGTCTTGGATCGGTAGCTTCGGCTAGTTTCACCAGTCTAAAGAGACCAAGTAGAGTATACTTGGCTTATTAGAATTGGCTTCCCTAACATACTATCATCTCACCGCCTCCCAATACTAGGTTGTTCAAATTTCAGTTAAGTTGGTTTAGTCCTTAAACTAACCAGTCCTAAGTCTAAGCATGATAAATTGCAGAAATTAAATAATCAAGCAATTTTAAAAACAAGAATAGACGTTTATCTAACTATGAATATCGTTTTTAATTTGGCTCCCCCTGGACTAATGCCGCGATAATGGTTCGGCAAGATGTGAATCTTGTCCTTGGTGATCCAATACTGATTTGATCCAGTTTATTTGTTCAGGCACAGTTCGGGTACCCATGCCTGAGTTTTAGGTCTGGACTGGTTCAGTACAGCATAGTATGATCTTTGTCTAGATTTGGTTCTATAGCCTAATCCGGATCGATTTAGAACCGACTTCTGTTTTCCAAGGATCATGTCAAGACCCTTGGAACCAGAAGTGAATCTTTCTAAGGTTGTTCTGTGATCCTTGACTTGAGTTTTCAAGGAGGAGTTCTCTTTCTCAAGTTTTTCAACTTGAGTAGAGGTTCCTTCTTGAACCTTCTCAGTTAAGGATTCAGAGTCAGCTCCCTCTTTCAGGAGTTTTATTTCCTGTTGGAGAGATTCGACTCGGAGTTTGGCTTTTGCCAAGTCTCGAGAAAGATATGTAATTAATTCGTTTAATTAACTTCTAGAAAAACCACTTACAGTGATTCCGCCATCCTCTGAAAACGTGAGTTTGCCGTCGTCTGGCTCCGATTCTGACTCGGTCTCGATTTCTTCTGAGGCGGTTAGTGCAAGCTGTTGGTGCAAAAAGCACCAAAGTCAAACTTGTGTTTTGATAATGGCAACAGAGTTTAAAAGTTAAGTCTTATTTGTTATCTAACATGTCACTTGAGTGTGCAGAGTAAAAGCCCTAGCGAAGGACTGCTAGGCACTGGCGAAGGAATGCCAGAGTGAAAAGCCCTAGAGAAGGACTTCTAGGCACTAGCGAAGAAATGCCAGGGTAAAATGCCCTAGCGAATGACTGCTAGGCGCCAGGCGAAGGACAGCTTGGGACTGAAGCCCTAGCGAAGGAATGCTAGGCACCGGGCGAAGGACAGCTCGGCATCTAAGACCTGGCAAAGGACCTCCAGGCAAAAGTCCAACCAGAGTAACGGTTGGTATCAGGTAAATTCTCCCGAGAGGAGTAGGTGAGGACGCGTTCCCCGTCGAGGGAACAGTAGGCGTCGGTTCGACCTAGGGTTCCATTTCGGAGACCCAAAGTCAGAACCAAGACAGCTAAGGCTGTATAAACTAATATTTTATTATTTTATTGTGTTTTGGACTAACCCTGGATGCAGGACCGAAGGAACGTGTGTCTGCAGCTCAGAGAGCCTCAAAGGAATGAGGCAACAACTGACCAAGGCTCCCGGAGTATCCCGAGCGACCCCCAAGGAGAACACAAAACACAAGAAAGCAAAGCAAAGCTTCGACAGTTCAACTCCCGGGCGCCCCCGTGCTCCCGGGCGCCCCGCGCCCCCGCTGCTCCCGGGCGCCCCCAGCGTCCCGGGCGCCCCCAGCGCCAACTACGCATCTCCCCTCGAAGCCAACGGATGATGGTTTGACCTGGTCAATACGGGCGCCCCGAGCGCTCCGGGCGCCCCGGTCAAAGCTGATCCCGAATGTAAAGGGATCAGAAGCTGACCGAGCAACTTCCAGATCAACTGACACGTGGGGGGGGGGGGGGGCGGCCCCGACATCCCGAGCGCCCCCAGGCCCTATATAAAGGGCCCTCGACCCCAAGCTTCAAACAACTCTTCTTCCAACGCTGTAAAGTTCTTCTGCTCTTGCGCTTCGCTCCAGAAACCCTCCAACTCGACACGAAAGCGCCGACGACGTCCCTCAGCTCCGAGAAACATCCCATATCAGACGTCGGTAACGAAGAACTAATTTTTTAATTCCGTTATACTACTATTGTACTAGAACTGTAATCTTTTGTAAGAATCTTTGCGCGATTATAGAATTGTCCTCAGTAAACGGTCAACGACCGTGGGCCTTGGAGTAGGAGTCGACCCAGGCTCCGAACCAAGTAAAATCGATCGTGTCTCTGTGTGATTTTGTTTTCTTAATTTCCGCTGCGTACTGGCTCTAAGTTTTTCTGAAAAACGTTAACGATATTCACCCCCCCCTCTATCGTTTCTCTTGATCCAACAAGTGGTATCAGAGCAGGGAAGTTTAAACTTGGTGCAACCACCAGTTTGAAAATTTTTCGGATTTTTTTTTTCGTTCGAATTTTCTCTAAATTTTTTTTCCGTTCGAATTTTCTTTTCGTTAACCGAGGTTGGTGCAACACCCCTCGTTATTTTAATTTCTTTATCCCGCACTACTAATCCAAGACCAAGTCTTGGGAAATTTTTCTGTTAGTTATTTTTTTTTCAGATTAAATGGTCATGCAAGAAGGATTCAGCACCGCCAGACCTCCACTTTTCAGTGGAGAATACTTTTCTTACTGGAAAAGTCGAATGGAAGTCCACCTGAAAACTCAGGTGGACATGTGGATCATCATCCAGTCGGGACTGGAGATTCCCAAGAACGCTGAAGGACTACCTCAAAGCTACTCAGAATGGGACACCGCACTGAAGCGCAAAATAGAAGCCGATGCAAAAGCTACACAGCCCTTACAATGCGGCTTAACAAAAGAGGAGCTAAACCGGGTGGGCCCCTTCAACAGTGCCAAGGAGCTATGGGCAAAATTGATCGAGCTGCACGAAGGAACATCAGACACTCGGATCAGCAAAAGAGACCTGCTTCTGAACAAATTGTACACCATCAAGATGGCCGACAACGAAACAGCTGCTCAGCTTCACGCCCGGATTCAAGAACTAATGAACGGTCTTCACACTATAGGTCACAAGGTCGAAAACCGTGACCTAATAAGGTATGCTTTAAATGCTTTCCCTAGAAATACCTTGTGGGCATCTATGGTAGATGCATACAAGGTTTCAAGGGACCTTTCAAAAATAAAGTTAGATGAATTATTTTCCGAATTAGAACTTCATGAACAGACTAACTGCAATATGGCCGAGAAAGGTATTGCCTTTGTTGCAGGAAAACTAGAAGATCGACAAAGAAGAAACCTCAACCTGAACCCGAGTCTAACTCAGACTCAGACGCAGAAGAAGAGGAAGGAGATCAATCTGAGCTGGTCCGACTGGCCCGAAGCTACTATAAAAAATTAAAGAACCAAGCCAACAAACGGAGGACAAGCCGAAGAAAGGACGAACCAGCTGAACCCGCAAGTGACAGAAACAAGCCCAACGTAACCTGCTACGAGTGCAAGAAGAAGGGCCACTACAAAACAGAGTGTCCAAACCTGAAGGAGTCCAAGAAGATAAGAAGAAAAAAGGCACTCCAAGCAACCTGGGACGAATCTTCCTCAGAAGAAGAAGAAGAAGCACCCCAGTCAAACCTACTAGCCCTGACCGCCTCAGAAGAAGTCGAGACCGAGTCAGAATCTGAACAGGACGACGGCAGACTAACCTTTTCAGAAGACGGCGAAATCAAGGTAAGTGGTTTCAATAAAACTCAATTAAACGAACTCATTTCATATCTTTCTCGAGATTTGGCGAAAGCCAAACTCCGAGTCGAATCCCTCCGACAGGAAGTAAAACTCCTGAAAGAGGGAGCTGACTCTAAACCCTTAACCAAGAATGTTCAAGAAGGAACTCCTACTCAAGTTGAAAAGCTTGAGAAAGAGAACTCCTCCCTGAAAACTCAGGTTAAGGATCTTAGAGCGGTCTTAGAACGATTCACCTCTGGTTCCAAGGGTCTTGACATGATTCTTGGAAAACATAAGTCCGTTCTAAATCGATCTGGACTTGGGTATAGAACCAAATCCCGACAAAGATCTTATTTTGCTGTACTGAATCAGTCCAGAGGTAAAGTTCAGGCATGGGTACCTAAATTGTACCTGAACCAACCAACTGGATCAAATCAGTATTGGATCCCCAAGGACAAGATTCACATCTTGCCTAATCATTACCGTGACTTTAGTCTAGAGGGAGCCAAATTAAAAACTATCTTTATTGTTAAATAGAATTTAATTCTTGCAATTTGCCTGATTGATTGTTTATTTAAATTTCTGCAATTTACTATGCCTAGACTTAGGTTAGTTTAAGGACTAAACAAACTTAACTGAAACTTGAAAACATAGTATTGGGTGGAGGTGAGATGATAGTACGTTAGGGAAACCAATTCTAATAAGATCAAGTTCCTTAGTCTCTTTAGACTGGTGAAACTAGCCGAAGCTACCGATCCAAAATCCAAACTAGTTAGACCAGAACTTTTTCAAAAATTAATTTTGAAAATGAAATTTCATTAAACGGCTTTGTCAAGGAAAGGGTTGATGATCCAATAAGGCTACGGCCAAAGAAGGCCTAGTGCCTCGCCAAGACTTGGAAGCTAATTTTTGAATTTCAAATTCAAATTACTTTTTGTCAAATTCAAATCTAACACAAACTTTCAGTTATGTATAGATTCAAACATTCTCTTTCAAAATAAACTTAACTGTTTTCAAAAATTAATGCAAGGTTTTCAAAATAAACTAACTTTTTCAAAATAATTTTACTTATCAAAACCTGTCTCACAAAACCTATAAGGCTAACGTGATTGAAAACCCTAGATTTGGGTAAGACAGATTAGGTAGTGAAAATCAATTTAAGCTATTCCTGACTCTGGTTGGATCCAAATCAACAAAATTCTTTATGTGTAGGAACATAAAGATTTGGACCAATGGATGTTGGATAGCGGTTGCTCCAGACACATGACTGGAGATAAATTGAAATTCACCAAACTCAAGTTCAAAAACCTAGGCTCAGTGGCATTTGGCAACAACGCTACCCTAAAGGTAATTGGGTCAGGTAATATTGAACTTAAATCTGATTTCGTTATTAAGAAAGTTCTCTTGGTTGAAAACTTTAATTTTAACTTACTTAGCATAAGTCAGTTATGTGATTCTGGTTATATAGTCACCTTCAACAATTCTAACTGCCTGATTAGAAATGTACAAGACTCAGAAATCATGCTTAAGGGCACCAGGAAAAATAATGTATACACCATAACCCTTCCTCTAGTACCCAAATGTATGTTAACTCAGTTAGAACAATCAAACCTCTGGCATAGGAGATTAGGTCATACTAACTTAAGAACTATTTCAAAAATCACCCAACTTGGACTAATTAAAGGTATACCTAAAATTAAAAATAATGAAAATCTAATATGTGAATCATGTAATCAAGATAAACAAACCAAATCTAATCACAAACTAATCAAATCTGACCTAACTCAAACCACACATGAGCTCCTGCACCTTGACCTATTTGATTCACATGGAGCCAAGTCACTAAGTGGGAATCGATACTGCTTAGTAATAGTTGATGATTATTCTAGGTTCACCTGGGTTAGGTTTCTAAAAACCAAAGATGAAACCCTAAACCTATTTAATGATTTCTGCAAATTAATTGAAAATCAAAACGATACTAAAGTTAAAAGACTTAGGAGTGACCACGGGGGAGAATTTGAAAAACCAACGGTTCGAGGAATTCTGTAAAGTCAATGGGTATTTACATGAATTTTCATGTCCTAGAACCCCCCCAACAAAATGGGATAGTCGAAAGAAGGAATAGAACCTTATAGGAAGCCGCTAGGGCTATGCTCAACGAATTTAGCTTAGCAAACCAATATTGGGCAGAAGCGATTAGTACGACTTGTTACATCCAAAATAGGGTTCTGATTAACAAGCAACACAACAAAACACCCTATGAACTATACTACCATAGGCTCCCAAATCTACACTACCTAAGGGACTTTGGATGCAAAGTTCATATCCTAAACACCAAAGACTACTTAGGGAAATTTCAGTCCAAATCAACCCTAGGTATCTTCCTAGGATACTCAACCACAAGTAGAGCCTATAGAGTTTACAACAAACAAACTAAGAAAATTGAAGAAACAACTAACTTAATATTTGATGAAGAAGTCAACTCAACATCTGATAATCCAGACCTAACTTCATCAAATTCTGATCAAGAAAATAATGAACAAACTAATGAACCCTTAATTGAATCCTTAAACGAACTAACTATTGAACCAATTAATGAGTCAACTGAACCAACAAATGAACCAGCCCAAAGAGTCGAATCAATTAATAAACCAAACCGACCAGCCGGACCTGAGGCTGAACCAAGTTCTACGAGAACCAAGAAACCCAGACTTAGTCACCCAACCGATCAAATTGTGGGTGATCCAACTCTAGGAGTCAGGACTAGATCCTCCTATAGAAACCTTAGTCAAATAGCTATGATCTCAAAAATAGAACCCAAAACTATAGATGAAGCTCTACCTGACCCTGATTGGATCATAGCTATGCAAGAAGAATTAGCCCAATTTGAGAGGAACCAAGTCTGGGAACTAGTGCCTAAACCTAAAGGCAAATCCATCATAGACACTAAGTGGGTCTTCAGGAATAAACTAAATGATCAAGGAGAAATAGTTAGAAATAAAGCCCGCTTAGTAGCTAAGGGATTCAGCCATGTAGAGGGATTAGATTATGATGAAACATATGCCCCAGTAGCTAGACATGAGTCCATTAGAATGTTGTTAGCCTTTGCATCCCATAAAGGATTTAAGCTATATCAAATGGATGTAAAGTCAGCCTTCCTAAATGGATTCATTAAAGAAGAAGTTTATGTAGGACAACCCCCTGGGTTTGAGGACTTAGACAAACCTGACCATGTTTACAAATTAACTAAAGAACTATATGGGTTAAAATAAGCACCTAGGGCTTGGTATGAACGTTTATCAACTTACTTAACCTCTAAAGAATTTAAACAAGGACAAATTGACTCAACCTTATTTATTAAAACCCTAGGAAAAGATATATTTATTGCCCAAATTTACGTAGATGACATAATCTTTGGATCCACCAACACAAACTTCCTAAAAGAGTTTGTCAAGATAATGGAAAATGAATTTGAAATGAGCTTAGTTGGTGAGCTTACCTTTTTTCTAGGACTACAAATCAAACAAACTAGAGATGGAAACTACGTCCATCAATTCAAATATGCTAAAGAGTTAGTAAAGAAATTTAAAATGGATAACTCTAAAAGCATAAGTACCCCCATGGCCACTAATGTAAAAATAGATAGTGACCCTGATGGTAAGCCAGTAGACCTCAAACTGTATAGAAGTATGATAGGTAGTCTACTGTACCTTACAGCCAGCAGACCTGACATTCTTTTTGCCATAGGGATGTGTGCTAGATACCAAACCTGTGCTAAGGAAACGCACTTAGCAGCCCTAAAAAGAATACTAAGATATGTAAAGGGCACCCTAAATGTAAGGATCTGGTATCCTAGAACCTCAACCTTCAATTTGTCAGGATACTCGGATTCTGACAATGCTGGTTGTAAATTAGATAGAAAGAGCATAAGTGGAAGCTGCCAACTATTAGGAAATAGTCTAGTAAGTTGGTGTAGCAGAAAACAACACTATGTAGCTCTGTCCACAACTGAAGCTGAGTATGTAGCCTTAGGAGAGTGTGTAGCTCAACTCTTATGGATGATGCACACTCTTAAGGACTTCCAGCTCAACTACACCCAAACTCAAGTATTTACTGACAATATAAGTTCAATTAATCTAACGAAGAACCCAATCCAACATTCCAGAACAAAACACATAGAAGTTAAACATCACTTCGTAAGAGACCATGTAGCCAGGGGTGAGATAGTACTTAAACATATAGACTCAAAATCCAACTTAGCTGATATATTCACAAAACCCTTACCTGAGTCTGAGTTCAGCTCACTAAGAAGGCAGTTAGGATTGTGCTCTGTAGAATAGACTAACTCAATTTTTTCTGCCTTATTTGATTTAAAAATCAATTTCTAAAAGAATTTGAAAAACTGTTTTACTGAATTTCAAAATCAGTTTTTTCTTAGTTTTATTTCAAAACTACCCCTTTCAAAACTAGGGCTTTTTCGCAAATGGACTTAGCCTAGGCCCTAACCCTAGAACTGCATGCACCTATAGATTTAGAAGCCAGCATCTCACAAGCACTTTAGGGTACTTTGATTGATAACCTAGAAAGGGTTGAGATGCTTAGGTCTTTGCCTTAATTCAAGATGCTTTAAGTCAGTGCATCTGCAGTAATTGGGGCACTAAATACAAATTTCACAGCAATTAAGTTAAGTGTCAAGTTTAGAAAATCTAACTTGAACAGAAACACTTAACTTGACTAACCCTAGCAAAAACTACTGTTTATAACAGTTAGTAAGTAGCTTAATGGGTTAGACAGATCCCTACAAGAGAAAATCAACTGATTTGGTCTAAGTCTTAGTTTAGTACAGCAAAATCATGAAAGTTATTTCTTTTATGCAATTTAATTTCTGCTATATCTATCTGTTTTTTATATATGGCAAAGGGGGAGAGATAGGAAAGGAGAGAGTTCAATTTTTTTTCAAAATCTCAAAATCTTTTTTTTCAAAAAGTTAGCTACTTTTCAAAGCTTTTCAAAAAAAAAAACTTTTCTAGAAGTACTTAAGTTTTTGTTTAAAAAAAAACAACCCTATTAAGTACTTAAGCTTATTAAAACGTCTTGAAGTTATTCAAAAGCACTAAGTTTTTATAAGTACTTTAAGCTAAACTTCAAAACTTCCATAAGTACTTTAAGCTTAAGTTTTTTCAAAACTTCCATAAGTACTTTAAGCTTAAGTTTTTCAAAACTTCCATAAGTACTTTAAGCTTAAGTTTTTCAAAACTTCCATAAGTACTTTAAGATTAAAGTGTTTCAAAATTTACTAAGTACTTAAATTGTTTCAAAATTTACTAAGTACTTAAATTGTTTCAAAATTTACTAAGTACTTAAATTGTTTCAAAGTTTACTAAGTACTTAAATCCTACTAAGTACTTAACTTAAAGTTTTCAAAACTTTTGAGTACCTTAAACTTAAGGCCTCAAATTCTTTAAAGTCCTCTATGTACTTTTAAAACTTAAGTTATCAAAAGATTTCCAAAGTACCTAAACTTAAGTTTTCAAAGTGCAAAATCATTCTAAGTAAAGTTTTTTAAAAAACTTAGAACCCCACGGAGTTTTGAAAAATCTAGGGGGAGATTCCCTCCAGGGGGAGGGAACAAATACTTATGCTTTTGATTAAACTTAACTTTTTGAACTAGGGTTGCCATAAATCAAAAAGGGGGAGATTGTTGGTGCAGAAAGCACCAAAGTCAAACCTGTGTTTTGATAATGGCAACAGGGTTCAAAAGTTAAGTCTTATTTGTTATCTAACATGTCACTTGAGTGTGCAGAGTAAAAGCCCTAGCGAAGGACTGCTAGGCACTGGCGAAGGAATGCCAGAGTGAAAAGCCCTAGTGAAGGACTGCTAGGCACTGGCGAAGGAATGCCAGGGTAAAAAGCCCTAGCGAAGGACTGCTAGGCGCCAGGCGAAGGACAGCTTGGGACTGAAGCCCTAGCGAAGGAATGTTAGGCACCGGGTGAAGGACAGCTCGGCATCTAAGACCTGGCAAAGGACCTCTAGGCAAAAGTCCAACCAGAGGAACGGTTGGTATCAGGTAAATTCTCCCGAGAGGAGTAGGTGAGGACGCGTTCCCCGTCGAGGGAACAGTAGGCGTCGGTTCGACCTAGGGTTCCATTTTGGAGACCCAAAGTCAGAACCAAGACAGCTAAGGCTGTATAAACTAATATTTTATTGTTTTATTGTGTTTTGGACTAACCCTGGATGCAGGACCGAAGGAACATGTGTCTACAGCTCAGAGAGCCTCAAAGGAATGAGGCAACAGCTGACCAGGGCGCCCGGAGTATCCCGGGCGCCCCTAAAGAGAACACAAAACACAAGAAAGCAAAGCAAAGCTTCGACAGTTCAACTCCCGGGTGCCCCCATGCTCCCGGCGCCCCCGTGCTCCCGACGCCCCCGCTGCTCCCGAGCACCCCCAGCATCTCGAGCGCCCCTAGCGTCCCGGGCGCCCCCAGCGCCAACTACCGAAGCAGCTCCCCTCGAAGCCAACGGATGATGGTTTGACCCGAGCGCTCCGGGCGCCCCGAGCGCTCCGGCGCCCCGAGCGCTCCGGGCGCCCCGAGCGCTCCGGGCGCCCCGAGCGCTCCGGGCCCCGAGCGCTCCGGGCGCCCCGGTCAAAGCTGATCCCGAATGTAAAGGGATCAGAAGCTGACCGAGCAACTTCCGGATCAACTGACACGTGGGGGGGGGGGGGGGCGGCCCCGACATCCCGAGCGCCCCCAGGCCCTATATAAAGGGCCCTCGACCCCAAGCTTCAAACAACTCTTCTTCCAACGCTGTAAAGTTTTTCTGCTCCTGCGCTTCGCTCCAGAAACCCTCCAACTCGACACGAAAGCGCCGACGACGTCCCTCAGCTCTGAGAAACATCCCATATCGGACGTCGGTAACGAAGAACTAATTTTTTAATTCCGTTATACTACTATTGTACTAGAACTGTAATCTTTTGTAAGAATCTTTGCGCGATTATAGAATTGCCCTCAGTAAACGGTCAACGACCATGGGCCTTGGAGTAGGAGTCGACCCAGGCTCCGAACCAAGTAAAATCGATTGTGTCTCTGTGTGATTTTGTTTTCTTAACTTCCGCTGTGTACTGGCTCTCAGTTTTTCCAAAAAACGTTAACGATATTCACCCCCCCCCTCTATCGTTTCTCTCGATCCAACACAAGCAGGTTCGACTGTGGGGTCTCTTCTTCTTCTTCGGAGGAAGACTCGTCCCACGTTGCTTGAAGAGCCTTCTTTCTTCTTGCTTTCTTGGCTTCTTTTAGGTTAGGGCATTCCGATTTGAAATGACCCTTTTTGTTGCATTCGAAACAAGTCACACTTGATTTGTTCTTCATTGGATCAGCTAGATCGTCCTTCTTTCGGCTAGCTTTTCTTCTGTTGGATTGATTCTTCAATTCCTTGTAATAGTTTTGGGCAAGCCGGACCAGTTTGGGTCGATCTCCTTCGCTGACTTCTGAGTCTGAATCTGAATCAGACTCGGGCTCAGGTTGCGGCTTCTTCTTGGTTGTCATTCCAGTTTTACCTGCAACAAAAGCGATGCCTTTCTCGACCAGATTGCAGTTAGTCTGCTCATGCAATTCTAATTCAGAAAATAGTTCATCTAACTTAATTTTAGAAAGATCCCTTGAAACTTTGTACACATCTACCATAGATGCCTACAAAGTGTTTCTTGGGAAAGCGTTAAGGGCGTAACTTATCAGGTCACGATTTTCTACCTTGTGACCGATGGTGTGTAGACCGTTCATCAGCTCCTGAATTCTGGCGTGGAGCTGAGCTGCAGATTCGTTGTCGTTCATCTTGATAGTATACAGCTTGTTCAGAAGTAGGTCCCTCTTGCTGATTCGGGTGTCAAAGGTTCCTTCGTGTAATTCAATCAGTTTACGCTAGAGTTCTTTTGCGCTATTGAATGGACCCACCCGGTTCAGCTCCTCTTTAGTTAGGCCACATTGGAGCGTTTGGGTCACTTTGGCATCAACTTCAATTTTCTTTTTGAGTGAAGCGTCCCAATCAATGTAAGATTGTTGTACTCCGTCAGCATTCTTTGGTATTTCCAGTCCGGACTGGATTATTATCCACATGTCCACCTGAGTTTTCAGGTAGACCTCCATCCTGCTCTTCCAGTAGGAGAAGTCCTCTCCACTAAAAAGCGGTGGTCTTGCGGTACTGAAGCTTTCTTTCATGGTCATTAAATATTTACTGAAAAAGACAGAGAAAAGGAAAAAATATCCCAAGACTTGGTCTTGGATTAGCAGTGCGGGAAAAAAAATAATTATCGAGTGGTGTTGCACCGGTCTCGATTAACGATAAAATTTTGAAGAAAAAATTAAAACAATTTGATGAAAATCTAAAAAATTCTCAAATTGGTGGTTGTACCAAATTTGAGCTTCCCCGCTCTGATACCACTTGTTGGATCGAGAGAATACGATAGAGGGGGGTGAATATCGTAAAACGTTTTCGGATTCGTAAAGAGAATAAGCAGTGGAAAATAGAGAAACACACACGCGAACTCAAGCGATTTTACTTGGTTCGGAGTCGCGGTCGGCTCCTACTCCAAGGCCCACGGTCGTTGACCGTTTACTGCGGGCAATTCTATATGTGCGCAAATGTTTACTGAGGAATTTTATAGTTGTAGTACAGTAAACAGAAAATTAAGCAATGTAACGCCCCAAAATTTTCCCATATAGAATGTTACAAAATATCATGAAATTCATGAAATAGTATTATGGATATTAGGAAATATAATGAATTCATGAATATGAAATATTATGAATTCATGAAATATTATTAATATTATGAAATGATATGAATTCATGAAATATTATTAATATTATGAAATATTATGAATTCATGAAATATTATTAGTATTATGAAATAATATGGATTCATGAAATATTATTAATATTATGAAATGATATGAATTCATGAAATATTATTAATATTATGAAATATTATGAATTCATGAAATATTATTAGTATTATGAAATAATATGAATTCATATTATGAAATGATATGAATTCATGAAATATTATTAATATTATGAAATATTATGAATTCATGAAATATTATTAGTATTATGAAATAATATGAATTCATGAAATATTATTAATATTATGAAATTTCATGATGGGCTTGGCTTAATGGGCTTTGATATGGATTAGTACAAAATGTGATAAAAAGAGAAGGAGCAAGGATTGAACCTTGAACCTCCTTGGTGCACTCTCTATGTCTTAACCACTACACCAAGCATTGTTTCTTGTAAAGAGAATAAGAAACATGCTTGTTAAAAGCTAGGGAAGTGAAGAGACATGTCTTTTCATGAGAGAAGTATAAATAAGGGAAGTTGGAATAACTTCTTCTTCTTCTTCCTCACCCTTCTCCACCGAAACCCAAGCCCCTCCCCTTATCAATTTTCGAAAAGTAAACCTAGGGCTCCAACCCTAGGGGTTTGGAAGGAAGGAGATCTCACCCAAGGACCTTGCTCTCTACTAGGGCCAAAGGTTCTAGAGAAAGTCTTAGCAAAGAAACTCTCACTCCCTTTCAACCAAAGGGTACCCTAAAGAGTTAGGGTAGTATAATTCAAATGAAAGGAAGTAAGTAATCCCCTCACCTGCAGTACAATAGTTTCGAGTGTTTAAAAGGGTTTAAACATAGGATGAAGCTCTTGATGTTTTCGGCCAAGAAGGATTTTAGAGCTTGCGAGGGTTTAAACTACTCCTATACTTGCATATGTTTTTCCTCATGATGTGTGACTAAATAGATGATGATAATATGATGTTTTCCTTGTCCTTAAGCCCCCAAAAACCCGGAGTAGGCTTGCTGGAATTTTCGGCCAAGGACCTCTTTTAGGGCTTAGAGAGGTTTAAACTCCTAGTATGCTTGATAATGACCCTTCCTATGATATGTAAGATGATATATGATGTAAATATGGTTTATTCATGGTTTTAACATGCTTGGAAACTAAGGTATGTATGCTGGAATTTTCTGTAAAGAATAATAAGTAGGACTTAAGAAGGGGTAACAACCCCAACATGCCTTCTAATGTCTCCCCTATGATGCCTACCTTAATGTATGATGTTAGGGTAATGTTTTTCATGGTTTATCATGCTCTAAACATAGAGTTTATATGCTGGAATTTTCTGATTAAATGAGAATGTGGGCTAAGGGGGAAGCTAGAACCCCAATTAGGCACGCCAAGGATACTCATGATATGCTATGAGTAGTATAGGTGATAACATTGTTGGGACCGATTGGCGAGCTAGAGGGGGGGTGATTAGCTCCGATTCGCTTGTTGATGATTTGTTGCGGCGGAAGACTTCAAGCAATCGCTAACACAAGGATTTACTTGGTATCCACCCCGGTCGGGTGACTAATCCAAGGATCCACTCTCCTCACACTCTCATACACTATGAAAGTCTCCTTCTTGAGGTGGAGAAACCTCTTACAAGCTTTCACAAAGATACAACAAGAAACAAAACAAAGACAAATGAAATCTTACAAGATTTACAATGAACAAGCTCACACTTTGCTTTCCTTGCTATCTTCAAGCTTGTGATCGCCTCTAGAACTTTGGAAGTGCAGCAACACTAAGCCCCAAAGCTTCTCTTGAAATGGCGTGAAAGAAGGAAGAAGAGCTGCGGCCAAAACCTGCGCGAAAGACCTTATACCCGTCGCCTAGGGTTTGGTAATCGATTACTCAATCGATTACCACGTCACACTTAGCCGTTCAACGGCTAGTTTTCGAACCGTAATCGATTAGCCAATCGATTACCATCACCCTGAATCGATTACCCAATCGATTCAGAGCCTCTCTGTTCTCTCGCGCAAGCTGCCCTAATCGATTAGCCAATCGATTACCGATACCCTGAATCGATTACCCAATCGATTCAGGACCCTTCTGTCCTCTCGCGAAAACCACTTTAATCGATCACCTGATCGATTGACTCAATCGATTGCCCAATCAATTGAGTCCACCTTAACTTGTTCCTACAGGTCTAGGAACCCCTACCAAGTGTCCAGTCAACCCCGTTGACCAACCTGGATTTCTACTGACTTAACCTGGTTCCCAACCAGATTCGCCTAACCCTCGAGTTAGGTCTAGTCTCTCGGTAGACTTCCACCTTGCCAGCATGCAATCTCCCCGATCCATCTGGACTTCACCTAGTCCCACTAGGTCTTCTCCCATGCCAGCGTGCGATCTCCCCGATCCACCTGGACTTCACCTAGTCCCACTAGGTCTTTTTCCATGCCAGCGTGCGATCTCCCCGATCCACCTGGACTTCACCTAGTCCCACTAGGTGTGCCTAGTCCCACTAGGTCTTTTCCCATGCCAGCGCACGATCTCCCCGATCCACCTGGACTTCACCTAGTCAAGTCTCCAGTCAACCTTGACCCACTTGACACCATACGGCATTCAAACATAATTATCAAGTTCAAACATCAATGTCAAACATCGAAACATACACCTCAAGCTCACCCGAGCTTGCTAGACTCAAGCTCACCTGAGCTTTGTCAAACTAGGTCAACCCTGACCTAACCAAGATTGCACCAACAATCTCCCCCTTTTTGATGTTTGACAATATGTTTGAGAAAGACTAATCCCTATTAGCCTTTCAATTTTCTCCCCCTTTGACACACATCAAACACTCTCCCTGAAAGTCTATATGGTCAAAGGCAAGTCCAATGAAAGTCCCAGACCTTTCATTTTAAACCCATGCTCACCCATGAGCATTCATGAAGATTCCCAATCTCCATTCATTCACTTATTCCAAAAAGAAAATGCATCCACATGTTGTTAAGGAAGACCTCCCCCTCAAAACATGCTCTAAACCTCTAACATTGCACCAACAATGTTTTTGAGTTCCTAAATCTTTAGGAGAACTCAACTTGAGGTGATTGAGATTTTGGGATTCAAAACTTGAACCAAAACCTCTCCTTAACCCTTAAATGTTCACCGAACCGTTTCCCTTTGTGATTTCACAATGAAATTTACCCAAATATACTTATAAAAGTATTTCAAGGGTGTAGGGATTGTTAGGTTACTCAAAAATGGGTTAACTGACTGAAACTAGACAGTTTCAGACTTATCAATCGATTGGAGTTGGGGACCAATCGATTACGGCCTGCCTTAATCGATCAGTCGATCGATTACGGCTACCTGTAATCGATCACCAGATCGACTACTCGAGCTTCTGTGCTCGTAAAAGCATCAACCAATCGATTGACCAATCGATTGGCCATGGTCCCAATCGATCACCTAATCGATTGGGAGTTTCTGAATTCTGAAAACAATTTCAGATCCGAAATTCAGAAACCCCTAAATAATTTTACAAAATTCAAAAAATTCTAAAATTTCGTGTAGACATTATTTATACCATATACTATCATGGAAAAATAGTTTTCTATGAAAATAACCTTCATTTCCAAAGATTGACACAAAATTGGAAACCATTGAAATACTTCAATGTTTTACTCTATTTTGTATCTATTTCATCAATGATGAGTGCTATCAAAAGATAGTCTTCACCAAGGTTTTCCAAGATAGTTTTAAAATGTTTTTCAAAAACAATATCCAACCATGTTCCTTGGGCTAAATGCACATGACTTGTACATTAGCTTTCCCAATGATTGGAGTTCATTGAACTTCATGATTTGATGATACTAAAACTCAATAGGATCCATATAAATCAACACTTTGAGTTTTGTTCATCTTCCTAACATCTCACTTGTTCTAATGTGTCTCTAAAACACACACAAGTCACCTTATAGTCTTAGTGAGATGTGAAAGTCATGTTCTCCCTAATCTTAGGGTTCATGCATTTCTACCTAGGTATTATTAACCTTGATCATCCACCTTGGATGCCAATTAATGCCAATGTCCTTAATTTCAATTAAAATTGACTAAATGCATGATTATGACTATGACATGCATCATATTAGGTTTTTCAAAAGAAATTATAGCTAAATGATGCATGAATGACATGACATGTAATATTCTCATAATAAAATATGAGATATGGATTATGATGTCATGGCATGTGATAGGGCATCCAAAACATGGCATATAAGCATAAAAGAAAATACCTAGATTTCCTATCTAAGCATCAATAACTCATCGCTAAGCCATTGATAATCCTAAATTTGCCCTAATTTCCAAGATAAAGCCAAAACTCCCCAACTTGGCCTATCTTTGGATTCTAACCTAGTTGTGCCAACTTTATCAAGATTAATCTTCAAAAATATAGTTTGGCACATATTTACTCCTCCTAGAGTAAATAAATGAATCCTTCATTTTCAAGGGTAATAATTCCTTGAAAATGTCCCAAAGTGTCAACTTCATCAAGGTTGGATTAACTACCCTTCCAATTAGAGTTGACACTCCCTAGACCTATCTAGGGTGTGGCGAACACACTCTTAGGAACCCAAAACCTATTGGTGCTCCTTGGATGTTCTAGGTATTCACTAGGGATGACCTCCCTTGATACCTTCCTAAAGACTTTCTTAGGCTTTTCCGAAGCCTTAGTCATGTTGGTCTTGTCTTGGTCAACCCTAGGGATGGCTTCCCTTGTGGCCTTGACTTGACTTTTAGACCTAGATTGAGTTCCATACCTATATGGAACTCTATGGTAGGATGGACCATCATCCTTAGTTTTAGGTTTGTACCCCAAACCTTTCTTGCTCCTAGAGAGTCCTTGATTTCCTAAATCTAGGTTTTGATCCTTAGATTCCTTAAATAGATTTTCTATTCTTTTGAGGGATTTTTCTAATTTATCAAGTTTGGACCTCAAAACTTGATTTTCAATCAATACCTCCTCAAGGCTTGGTTTTCTAATATAGCCTTGGTGATTGTTTTTCTTAGCCTTGGATTGGGTAGGTCTACCTTGGAAATTCCTAATTTGTTCCCTATCCTTAGAGGTGGTAGTCCTAGCATGGAAAGCTCTATAGTTTTCCTTAGGGTTTTTATACCTCCTATTTTCATGATAAATAGCATTAAAATGATAATAGTTATCTCTAGCATGCATATTATCATGATGAAAATAAGTACCATTACCTAATGGTACCTTAGTGTTATTCTTGGAGGCTCCCCCTTGACTTGAGCTCCTTCTTTTAGCCTTGGTCGGATTCTTCCCCTTTGGACATTGATTTCGATAATGTCCCTTTGCTTTGCATGAGAAGCACACAATGTGCTTCTTATCCTTCTTTGCCACGAGGCCGACCTCCTTTGGCTTCTCTTTGGTCTTGGGTGCCACTAGCACCTTTTTCTTGACCAATTTGGGACACTTACTCTTATAGTGTCCTCTTTCCCTACACTCAAAGCAAATACTATGATCTTTATTTTTACAAATTGAAATTTTTATACCTTTGCTTGTAGGGGTGTGGCATGACTCTTCACTTGATCCGGAAGTAGATACTTCTTCTTCTTCCGGAGTCAATGACCTTCGCTCCCCCTCAATCCTAGAGGTGGAGACTTCTTCTTTCTCCTCATTGACCTCGGATGATGATGTTGACGCTTTTCTTTGATCCGATGCCAATGGCACATCTTGCTCCTCTTCAAACCTTGAAGTGGAGGCTTCTTGATCTTCATCTTCGGATGTTGAGCACCTCTCAACTTCCGAGTCCTCTTCACTTGATGAATCTCCCTCTTCGGATTTTTCTTGATTTGGTATAGTGGAGGGATCTTCATGAAGCCTTGCCAATTTGCTCCATAGCTCTTTGGCGTCTTGAAATTCTCCAATCTTGTCCAAGATGGTGCTTGGCAAAAGATTGACCAATAGCTTGATCACTTTGTAGTTGGCCTCGCATCTCTTGATTTGCTCCTCATTCCATTTGCTTTTCTTGAGGAGTTTTCCTTTTGAGCTTGTTGGAGCTTCAAAACCCTCCATTAGAGCAAACCATTGCTCTATTTCCATCATGAAATAATTTTCGATCTTTGACTTCCAAAGACCAAAATTCGCCTTGTCGAATGGTGGAGGTGCCCTTGTGTCATAGCCAAACTCCATTCTTGAAGTTGAAACCCCTTGATGATGACTTCTTGAAATTAGGGTTTCTTCCAACTTCTTCTTCTTCCTCTAGCTCTTGCCCTCTTGGCGATGAGTCCAAAGAAGAGCAACCTTGCTCTGATACCACTTGTTGGGACCGATTGGCGAGCTAGAGGGGGGGGTGATTAGCTCCGATTCGCTTGTTGATGATTTGTTGCGGCGGAAGACTTCAAGCAATCGCTAACACAAGGATTTACTTGGTATCCACCCCGGTCGGGTGACTAATCCAAGGATCCACTCTCCTCACACTCTCATACACTATGAAAGTCTCCTTCTTGAGGTGGAGAAACCTCTTACAAGCTTTCACAAAGATACAACAAGAAACAAAACAAAGACAAATGAAATCTTACAAGATTTACAATGAACAAGCTCACACTTTGCTTTCCTTGCTATCTTCAAGCTTGTGATCGCCTCTAGAACTTTGGAAGTGCAGCAACACTAAGCCCCAAAGCTTCTCTTGAAATGGCGTGAAAGAAGGAAGAAGAGCTGCGGCCAAAACCTGCGCGAAAGACCTTATACCCGTCGCCTAGGGTTTGGTAATCGATTACTCAATCGATTACCACGTCACACTTAGCCGTTCAACGGCTAGTTTTCGAACTGTAATCGATTAGCCAATCGATTACCATCACCCTGAATCGATTACCCAATCGATTCAGAGCCTCTCTGTTCTCTCGCGCAAGCTGCCCTAATCGATTAGCCAATCGATTACCGATACCCTGAATCGATTACCCAATCGATTCAGGACCCTTCTGTCCTCTCGCGAAAACCACTTTAATCGATCACCTGATCGATTGACTCAATCGATTGCCCAATCAATTGAGTCCACCTTAACTTGTTCCTACAGGTCTAGGAACCCCTACCAAGTGTCCAGTCAACCCCGTTGACCAACCTGGATTTCTACTGACTTAACCTGGTTCCCAACCAAATTCGCCTAACCCTCGAGTTAGGTCTAGTCTCTCGGTAGACTTCCACCTTGCCAGCATGTAATCTCCCCGATCCATCTGGACTTCACCTAGTCCCACTAGGTCTTCTCCCATGCCAGCGTGCGATCTCCCCGATCCACCTGGACTTCACCTAGTCCCACTAGGTCTTTTTCCATGCCAGCGTGCGATCTCCCCGATCCACCTGGACTTCACCTAGTCCCACTAGGTGTGCCTAGTCCCACTAGGTCTTTTCCCATGCCAGCGCACGATCTCCCCGATCCACCTGGACTTCACCTAGTCAAGTCTCCAGTCAACCTTGACCCACTTGACACCATACGGCATTCAAACATAATTATCAAGTTCAAACATCAATGTCAAACATCGAAACATACACCTCAAGCTCACCCGAGCTTGCTAGACTCAAGCTCACCTGAGCTTTGTCAAACTAGGTCAACCCTGACCTAACCAAGATTGCACCAACAAACATGTCTTTTCCCATGCTTTTTCATGCTCTAAGAATCATGATGTACATGTCTATGTTTAAGCTCTTTAAGCACCCTTATGTTAAGCATGACTTATGTATGATGAAATGCCTAAGAGATGCTTCCCTGTAAGTCGGGACTAAGAGCACTCTTCATGATAAGATAAGAGGCATGCCATGCTCATGATATGACAATGATGTGATAGGTTATGATGATATGCTTATGATATGATAAGAATGTGCTATGCAACCCCTAGGTCGACGGACTATGAACGGACCTAGTAAGAAACAAGAATATGCTATGCTTATGATATGATAAAATCCATGTATGCTATTTTACTTTGTATGGCTTGTACCGGATCCTAGCAAGGTCCACGGGTGGGCTCCGGATGCAGCCCCTAGGTCGACGGACTATGAACGGACCTAGTAAGGGGATGGGCTCCCGAGAAGCCCCTAGGTCGACGGACTATGAACGGACCTAGTAAGGGGATGCCCCTAGGTCGACGGACTATGAACGGACCTAGTTTCCCTAGTAGGTTAGAGACTAGCTACCTCGGCCTATTAGGGATGTGCGCATTATGTATGTATGTAAGAGGTACAAGCCGGGATCCCCCAATGATGATGGATGTATGTTTAAGTACCTATATGTATGATTTTAAGAAAAGCATATGCATGAACTCATCCTATGCATGTTTTCAAAAGAGCATCTTGCATTCGCATTTCTTGTCATGACTATATGACTATTATGCTATAAAGGTGAATTATGTTAAGTTCAAGTATGCTTCTTATGATAAGTACATATGCTCCCTTATGCTATGTTAAGTTAAGTGTTTTAATGCTATGCACTGTTATGACATGATGTTTTCTCTATTTGATGGAACGTATGATTTTGTGAGTAGGAAAGGATCTTACTAAGCTATATACTTATAGTTTCCATGTTTCCCTTGTACTACAGAAAAGGGTAAGGAATGGATAAACTAAAGGGAGCAGCAGGAGGGGCAAAGATGTGTGTGGTGGTGGCATGGTGGAAGAAGATCTACTCATGTTTTATTTAGTTATGCATAGTATTGCATGTTAAATGTTGAATCATACTTACTAAGTTGCTACTTGTAGATAATTAGACTCATATGGATATTTCATGCTCACTCTTGCTCATATGCTAAGTACTTAGCTTATACTTGCTAAAGAACTTTAGTATTATGTTATCCTTCCTCATACTTACTCCTCTGTCTTAAGAAATGACTATGTGGCATGCTTCTATTATGCAAATAAGAATGTGAAGGTACCTAGCATGCTCTCCTCAATGTCTAAGATGTTTAAATGGTTTCATGCCTTACATGTTCAAGTACAAGATTATACATGTATCATGTTCAAGTTTCAAGTTTTAAACGCTTCCGCTAAAACGAAAATTATGTTCGCGTAACCCCGCCCTAGTGTGAGAAGGGCGGGCGTTACAAGCACTTTCATTACCGACGCCCGGTGTGGATTGTACTTCGGAGCAGAGGGTCGTCGTCGGCGCTTCAATCTCGAAATGGGAGGTTTCTGGAGCAGAGCGCTTGAGTAGAAGAGTGTATTGGGGTTGGAAAGTTGTCTTCTGAAGCCTTGGGGGTCGAGCCCCTTATATAGTGCACCTGGGGGCGCCCGGGACGTTGGGGGCGCCCTCCACGTGTCACACGATCTGACAAACTCTCGGTCAGCCTTTATCCCTCCAGGATCGGGCTCGAGGTTTGACGGGGGTGCCCGGGAAGCAGGGGCACCCGGGTTGACTCAATCAGCTGGCTTCTCGGCTGGATAAACTCTATCCACTTCGTTGGCTTGAGCCCAGGGCACCCAAGGCATCCGGGGCACCCGGGAGCACGGGGGCGCCCGGGAGCTTGGGGGCGCCCCGCCCAGTGAGCTTCCGATGCGTTACTTGCTCAGCTTGTCTTGCCTTCACCTTGGGGGCGCCCGGGACCTCCGGCGCCCTGCCCAGCTTCTGCCCCTCTCCTTTGGGGCGTTCTGAGATGCAAAAACTCGTTCCTTCGGTCCTGCATCCAGGGTTAGTGCCACACAAAACAAAGCTAGAATGTTAGTGAGTTTTACAGTCGTAGCTATCTTGGTTCTAACTTTGGCTCTCCCAAATGGAGCCCTAGGTCGAGCCGACGCCTACTGTTCCCTCGACGGGGAATGCGTCCTCACCTACTCCTCTCAGGAGAGTTTCCCTTTTGCCAACCGACTCCTCCGGTTGGACTTTTGCCCGATGCACCTGACCAGGTCTTCGTTCCCACCTTCCGAGCAGGTCTTCGGTGCCCAGCTCCTTGCCAGGGCTTCGTGCCTTGTCCTCGACTAGGACTTCGTGCCCACCTTCCAAGCAGGTCTTCGGTGCCCAGCTCCTTGCCAGGGCTTCGTGCCCAATCCTCGACCAGGACTTCTTGCCTAGTGTACCTAGGGCTTCTTTTCGTGTACACTTAGTGAACATGTTAGATCAACATAACACCTTAACTTTTGAACCCATTGCCATTATCAAAACATAGATTCGACTTAGGTGCTGTCTGCACCAACAATCTTCTCTATCTCATGGCTAGTAAGCTCGACATATTATTTGCCGTAGGTATGTGTGCAAGATATCAATCTTGTTCCAAGGAATCACATCTATGTGTAATCAAACGGATTCTTCGCTATCTTAAAGGAACTCAAAGCGTAGATTTGTGGTATCCTAGAATCGAAACTTTTGATCTTGTAGGATACTCCGATTCGGATTATGCCGAGTGCAAATTGGATCGAAAAAGCACTAGCGGTGGATGTCAATTTTTGGGATCCTCTTTGGTAAGTTGGCCAAGTAGAAAATAATATTGTCTAGCACTCTCCACAACCGAAGCCGAATATATAGCTGTGGGAGAATGCGTGTCTCAATTATTATGGATGACTTATACTTTAGAGGATTACAAACTCATTTATCACAATGTGTAAGTTCTTTGTGACAATGTGAGTACCATAAATTTGACCAAAAATTCAATTCATCATTCAAGAACAAAGCACATTGAGATCAAACATCATTTCATTAGAGATCATATGTCTAGTGGTGATATTGTTCTTAAATATGTTGAGCCAAAATCAAACCTTACGGATCATTTCACTAAACCACTTCCTGAATCTGAATTTAGTTATTTATGAAGAGAATTAGATGTGCTTTGTTGAGTAATCTTATATGATCACTTCGAAGACTTCCAAATCACATACATTCAAATGCATCTCACAAGAACATAGGTCTTCCTTTGTTTGTGCATTTCTAGATGGGAGTGAGAAGTTAGGATAGTCCTCTTGCTCATAATGCTTGTTATGATGCATCCTTTTGAACAAGAGGATTAGATTTATTATCAATCATTATCTTGACCAATCAAGAGGAAAACTAGTACACAATTCATGTGTATTTAGTTCGAAGATCGTGATTGGACATTTAAATGAAAGGAACAAATACCTAATAATTCAGACACACTTATTGTCATATACCTAGCCTTCATATAGCATGTGATTTTGCCTAAACTCATAAAAATTGAAGGATGCCATGATTTAGAAATATTTCAGGGTTTATAAGTTATTTCAATCGATTGGTGGCAGTTATCAATCGATTGGTGACTCTATAATCTTACACAGAACCTCTCTAAATTAATTCACTAATCGATTAGAGAAACTTCTCTCGGGGGCACAGAATGCAGCTTAATCGATCGGTTGATTGATTACACAGTCATAATCGATCGGTTGATCGATTACGTACGGTCGCAATCGATCGACCAATCAATTACATACGCTTGTAATCGATCGGATGATCGATTAAACATGAGTGAAATCGATTGCTGAATCGATCATGAGTCTTAATTCGGTTCATCTAACCTCATCCTTTCATTTATTTCGTTCCCTAAAAGTTCCCCGTCGTCTTCACTCTCCCAAAACCCTCCGTGCTCTGCAGACCCCTCCCAAGCCGTAGCTGCTTCCTCACTCTCTCGATGCCCCGTTGCTGCACATTCGCTTCTCACAGGCGCTCGTCCATCTCTAGTGTTGGTGGAGTCTTCTTCCTCCTCTAGCATCTCATTCATCGTCAGAGTGCATAGCGCCAAAGTAAACCCTAACCCTATCTCATTCTTCTCTTCGTTACCTACACATCTTGTGTTTTTGGCTAATCAATTTGTCTTGTTATTGTTGCTCCCCTTGCTCGTGT
This sequence comes from Boesenbergia rotunda, assembly GCA_024364735.1. NCBI lineage: Eukaryota > Viridiplantae > Streptophyta > Magnoliopsida > Zingiberales > Zingiberaceae > Boesenbergia > Boesenbergia rotunda. The sequence continues at coordinate 763,554 of JAGFNQ010003467.1, forward strand.
GTTTTTTTTGTGTCCACATTGTGTCCACGCTATATCTGTGTATGGTGGTCATTTGCATTGTATATGGTACTCTCATTCATTATGATAGGAAAAAACAATGAGTCAATGAGCAAGGTGTGGGGTCTTCTCTCCCTCAACCGCCTACTTGTTGGATCGGGTTGGCCCAGCTAGAGGGGGTGAATAGACGGTTAAAAAAAATATAAAAGTGAAGGCACTCGTCTTTTAAAAAGAAACTTGGTCGTAACTGAGAACGTTGCTTCCAAGGCAATGGGCACTCAATAAAACTCTCCTTATGGCAGAGAAGTCTTACAACAAAAACATGCTAAGAGATTTTACAATTTAATTAAAGGAATAAAAAAGCTGAAACTCTAAGCCTATTTATAACCTAAGAGAATAAATCTGAATTATTGATTTTTGATGAATTTTCTCTTGACCGTTGATCCATGGATATAATCTAGACGGTTAATCTTGGATTAGATTAAACTGCATCCACTGGATCTGATTAAAAGATAAGGTTTTATCCTTTAAGACTTTCTCTTCTGCTCTAGACTTCGCTGTTGTGATCTTCAAGTAGTAACATTGACAATTACTTGTTGGCATTGCTTGGTATCCTAAGTGGTAACCATGGAAATATGTGTTGGCTGAGGTTTTGGGTTCGAGTCTTGTTAGCAACAAATAAATCTTTTTTTTTTCGGGCGCCTGGTTTGACTTGGTTCTTCGTCTTCTGGGTGATTTCTGGCCAACCGAAGTTAGGCTCACCCGAACCCGACTCCGGCCTTTCACCCCTCGAGCGTGCTTCCTCCCAGCTTCCCGTCCCTCGGGCGTCGTGTACGTCCTTCTCAATCCATCAATGTACTCTTCCGGAGCTTTCATATCCCTTGGATTGTACCGAGCCCGTCGACTCACTTCCCCGCACAATCCTTCTCGTCCGCTACGTCTTATGCTCAACTTCCTTCGTACCTAAGCTCCTGCACACTTAGCAGATGGATTAAACATACCAGGACCTAACTTAAATCGGTTGATCACATCAAAACCAACCAGGGGTACTTACAACCTCCCCCTTTTTGATGTGCATCAATCGAGTTAAGTTAGGGTAAACAAAATAAAAAACATGCATAATAATGCAAACAGTGTAAGTTTAAAAAATCATAAATTTAGAGTGAATTAAAAGTCTACCCCTTAACTTAACCATATTGCTCCCCCTTTGATCACATCAAAAAATGGGGAAACCAAATTAGGGAAGAAATTTTTTTTTTGAGTTTAAAAAAAAACAATTTAAAAAATCAAAAAAATGCTTCGAAAAATTATAACAAGTTCTTTCCACTATATTTGAATCATGAAAAATTGAATCTATAAAAATAAATTATTTATCTATTTTTAAAATTTTAATTTCAAATTTCAAGTGAAAAATCATAAAAACAAAAAATATTCGAAATTGTTTTGACAAATTCTCAGTAGATGGACAGCGTAATTGTGCATAAAAGACATAATTTTTGAAAATAAAACCGCACATAAATAATAAAAAACTTATCAGTTTAAAACAAATTTAGGAATCTAAAATAAGTTTTTGTCTACAGGATTAATTAAAAATGTAGGCGGAATATAGCTTTTGGGCACCTTTTTAAATTGGCTCTTATGGTTTTTTAAATACCAATTTAAATTATCAGGAAAGCTATTTTTCTTTTGGCGTAAATATGCAATATCAAGTTCTAATTTTTACACTAAGTTTTTTAAATTATCATTTTTCTTTTTCAAAATTTCAGAAGAGGATGTAAGTGTCAATTCATTTTTTAATTTCAAATTTCCTTTTTCTAATCTACAATTAGATTTGAGCAAGACTTTAACTCCTCCATACAACTGATCATGAGGAAGAAAACAAACCTCACTTACCGGGTCGCTTTCTAAAAGTGAGGTTCCTCTTTCGTCGTGGCTTTCTTCTGACGTCTCTGCCCTTCATCAGTGCTCTCTTCTTGATGATTTGCCATCAGTACAAGTCTCGCGTATTCTTGACCTTTCGACTCTTCTGACGAGGACTCATCCTAGGTGACTTTCAGTGCCTTCTTCTTCATTGGCTGGGTTTTGAGTTTTGAACACTGGTCCTTCAGGTGTCTCTCCTCTTTGCAGTTGTAGCATCTGACTATTCGCTTTTATGTTGTTTCATCATCAGTCGAGGATTCCCCGTCAAGTTGGATCTTCCTTGTGTTTAGTGCGACGATGTCTGCTTTCTTTTTCTTTTCTACAAAATGAGATTCGTGAAGCTCCAAAGTAGAAAATAATTGCTCTAATATAGTTACCGCTAAATCTTTCGAAATAAAATAAGCGTCGATTACCGAGGTCCATTCCGGGGTTCTCGAAAATGCGTTTAAGACGTACCTTTGAGCATTGCGACTTGTTACCTTTTTTCGAGGTTCTCAAGGTTTGTGATTAGTTCTTTTACCTTGGCATGTAGATGCGCAACTGATTCTCCATCCTCCATCTGGAGGTTTGTTAGTTGGCTTCGAAGAAGGTCTCGTCGCGCCAGTTTTGCCTCTGAGGTCATACAATTTCAGAAATTTCTCCCAGAGATCTTTTGCCGTGTTATAATTCCCGATTCGGTTAACTTCATGCGCGGGAAGAATGGCTAGCAGATGAAATTTCGCTTTGCCGTTTGCTACAAAATCTTCTTACTCCTTCTTGGTCCATGACTCTATTTCTTTATCCTTGTCATTGTTGTCTTTAGGAACTAAAAAGTCATTTTTTATAATTAGTAGCAGTTCAATATAAGTTTTTAAAAATACTTGAATTCAGCGCTTCCACATCGCGAACTCCCCCTCAAACTTCGGCGGGTAGATTATTGCTCCAACCGTTTTCTTAAAATTGCTGCAGTCGGCGGTTATTCCTTCTACGATGACCTTGGCTCTGATACCACTTCTTGGATTGGGTTGGCCCGGCTAGAGGGGGTAAATAGGCGGTTAAAAAAAATATAAAAGTGGAGGCACTCGTCTTTTAAAAACAAAGTTGATCGCAATTGAGAACGTTGCTTCCAAGGCAGTGGACGCTCAATAAAACTCTCCTTATGGTGGAGAAGCCTTACAACAAAAGCACGCTAAGAGATTTTACAATTTAATTAATTGAATAAAAAAGCTGAAACTCTAAGCCTATTTATAGTCTAAGAGAATAAATCTGGATTGTTGATTTTTGATGAATTTTCTCTTGGCCATTGATCCATGAACGTAATCTGGACGGTTGATCTTGGATGGGATTAAACTGCATCCATTGGATCTGATTAAAGGATAAGGTTTTATCCTTTAAGACTTTATCTTCTGCTCTAGACTTCGCTGTTGTAAGCTTCAAGTAGTAACATTGGAAAATTCTTGTTGACATTGCTTGCTATCCCAAGTGGTAACCATGGAAACATGTGTTGTTTAAGGTTCTGGGTTTGAGTCTTGTTAGCAACAAATAATTTTTTTTTTCGACCGCCTGGTTTGACTTGGTTCTTCGTCTTCTGGGTGATTTTCAGCCAACCGGAGTTAGGCTCACCCGAACTCGACTCCAGCATTTCACCCCTCGAGCGTACTTCCTCGCGGCTTCCCATCCCTCGGGCGTCGCGTACGCCTTTCTCGATCTACTAGTGTACTCTTCCACAGCTTCCGCGTCACTCGGATTTTACCAAGTCCGTTGGCTCACTTCCCCGCACAATCCTTCTCATCCGCTACGTCTTACGCTCAACTTCCTCCGTCCTAAGCTCCTGCACACTTAGAAGAGGGATTAAACACACCAGGACCTAACTTAAATCGGTTGATCACATCAAAACCAACCAGGGGTACTTACACTACTGACGCCCGTTTCCCAAATGCCGCTCATTAGCAGACATTTAATAGAAATGTCTTCAAACTTATAACCTCTCGATCCCTTAATCGACAGTATTTTCATGACCATTGCTTTGATGTCTTTCGTATCATTGATGTGTATAAACTTGAGTCCATCGTCTACTGTGAGAGAGGTGTGAATGTGGGTTTGGTATCTGAATTTTACAACAATTTACACACCTCTGATGCAATAAATTACAAGACTATGGTGGCAAAACGCAACCTAGACTTCAGTTATGAGGTTCTTTAGGAGTTCATAGTGTATTGTCCATCCACTAATGAGTATGTGTTCTTTCCCACGTTACCTGAGCTATTGCCTCCACCTTTTGAGCATATCTCCATTGCCTCTATGCATCAGCATTTTCGGACGTCTTCGTCCGAATGGTCCTAATGCCAACATCAATACCTTCTCTGCTCTTAAACTTTCGGCTGAGGACTATGCCCTATACAAAGTCATCATTAATTGTCTTATGTCAATTGTCTCTCGTGCGCTAGCGACTATTAGACCTTCCCAGTTCTTCCTAACATACGCTCTTCGGGAGGGTCTTAATATCAATATTATCCTCAACATCTTCCACTCCATCATTCATTTCACTCAGCACATGCATGGTATAATACATATGCCTTTTGGTCATGCCATTACCGAGTGGCTTGCCTTCATGAGTATAGATGTCTCCCGTGGGAAGGTGGAACCCATGACCGTCAAGTACTCCAGGATTTCAGCGTGTCCCTTCTCCAAATCTTGGATGACGGGTGAGTTTGGGGTCATCCGGTGGATCAATGGACGTCTAGCTAGAGAGGGGCCGAGAGCACGACCCAGGGCGGGACAGGAAGTTGCACCTGCGGATGATGAGGATGAGGATCTTCGGGCTTGGATACTTGAGTTTGAGGAGACTATGGACACTCGGTTTGAGGAGCTTCATTTGGAGGGCGAACATCGTCATTCTGAGGTGCGGACCCAACTTATGACTATTAAGCATTGCCAGATTCATACACGGTCGAACATTGCTTCTCTACAAGATATGTTGCGTTCCTGGATGAGTGGTCATCCTCCTCCCCAACCGCACATTGACATTGCACCTCCCATGCATGTCACGTCTCCAGGGAGTTCTGTTCCTCCGAACGCTGGGGTATCTTTGGCTGTTGATCCTGCTTCAAACTTGGTTGACTTTATTTTTACATCATGATGTGTTGTAGCCATTGTCTGGATGTTTTTCTTTTTGATGACTAGACTTCGTATTATTCTGTATGTGGTTACGATACCTTTTGATGTTTGTAATGATATGATCACACCTTATGCATTAACCCCATGATCTACGCATATGTGTTTTCTTCTTGTTCTATTTGCTTGTATATTGTGTTGATATAATTTACATTGCATGGATTGAGGGGGAGCCTTCATTTTTATCATTTTTGATATTTGGCAAAGGGGGAGAATTGTTAAATACGGTGACTTAAAACCAAGACCAGAAAAATTTTTGGAGATTATTTAGGGTCACCGAGCCTACAAACGAAATTTTAGCGGTTTAATTAGGTGGAACCCGATATTGTAGGGATTAGAATGAGTAAAATCCTTTTTATAAGGGGTGTTGTTGGAAGGAGGGGTGAATCGCAAAATGCCTCCCCTTAAATCCCTTCTGCGTCCACCGAACCCAACTCGACGTGAATTCCTTCTCCCCTTTCTCCACTCGGTCGCAGCCCCTACAGGCCCGATCTCCTATCCTCCGCCCCAAAACCCGACGGCCCCCATTTTGGCTGAGTTTCGACTAACGCACCTCTCCTCTTCTCAGTTGTGATTGAAGTCGCAGAGCAGCACCAGCCTTCTCTTCCTCCTCTGACGAGTGCTTCTTCCCCCACTCGCACTGAGCGCAGAGACCACCTTCTCCTCTTTTGAGCAAGTCGACACCGAGAACCCAGACCTTCGTCTCCTTTATTCATCTTCCTCTGCGCAAGGCAGAAACCGACGTGGCCGGTTGATGGAGGGTGGTTTAGGAGCTCACCGCCTACCCACAAGCGCCAACGCTTGTTGCTTCCTCTTAGAGCGCACGATCCAGATGTTTCTCCTTCCAGATCCGAGCAGGGTGTTGCGCCATCCACATCCAGGTAAGATCTGTTAGCTTTGGTTGTGGTTCTGTTCTTGGTTAGAGCTACTATGAATCAAGGGTGGTTAGTGTTTGGATCAGTGTAGGGTGATATGGGGTTTTTTGGGTTCTTACTATGTGATACTTGTTTGGTTGGCTAGGTTTGTAATTGAGGATTGATTAGGTTTGAATTGGCTGTAATGATCATGGTGAAGGTAAGTGGTTGTTCATCCTTGGCCATGAGGTGTTGGAGTTCACCTGAATTTGGTTAGGTGCTTTTACCGTGCACCACCCTAAGCATTTAGGGTTGTTGTGGATTTGGGAATCATTGTAGGTTAACCCCACTTGATTAGTTATGAGTTTGGCCATGTGCATTTTAGATCTTGGAGTGTTTGATCATGGATTATGGTTGGGATGGCTTATGCTTTAGGTTTTGGAATTTTATTGTTTTAAGCTGGTGTAAAGGTTGGTATTAGCTTAGTATTGGGATGTGTACGACAACATAATACTCCCTAATCGATTGGTCAATCGATTGGGAAGCCATCAATCGATTAGCCGATCGATTAGGTGATATTCTATATGAGAACAGAATGCTCCGTAATCGATTGGACAATCGATTACGAGTCATTCTATGTGACACAGAATGTTCCCTAATTGATTGGTCAATCGATTAGGGGACTTCCTAATCGATTGAGTGATCGATTGGGACGCACTCCACACATGAACAGAATGGTCCCGAATCTATTACTTGATCGATTAAAGCAACTAATCGATCAATGCATGATCCCAATCGATTAAAGCTCAGAATGAAATAATCTTAACCGTTCATCTGAGATCCATACTGTTTAACGGCTATATGGTAATCGATTGGGAATTTCACCTATCGATTGGTGGCGCGGAAAAGCCAGAGAACCGACCGTTTAAAAGTAGATTTCAAAGGGAAGAGAAGCATACCGTTACATTGCGCTTTCTTATCTCTCTATGCTCAAGTTCTCTACTCAAGCTCTCAACATCATCTTCAAGCAACCAAGAGAAGGGGATTCATGCTCAACAATTGTAATATTTCTTTTCTTCTTCTCCTTGTTGTTGTTCTTTATTTGAGGGCTTTTAAGGTTACTGTAAAAGGGTTCTCCACCTTCGGTGTTGTTTCGAGAAGGAGGTTTAATAGTGGAATCTGTGATCGCTGATGTGGACCCTTGGATTAGTTACCTCAAGGAGGTGGAGACTAAGTAAATCAAGGCGTTAGCATTATATTTGGGGTATTTAGCTTCTAGTTTCCGCTGCGAAGAAAACGAATCAATTTGAAGAGAGCTATTCACCCCCCCCCCCTCCTAGGTTTACCGGTCCTAACAATATCTTCCTATCTTATAGTAGAATTTCACAAAAACATTGTTTGGTCGATGGTTGTTTCATCGTATGCCTACTTGATAGTTAAGCATTACACTTCACTTATTGTATTTTTTATGAAAGGTGGGTCTAGTACAATAGTCATGATTCATTTTGTTGGACTAGTACCTTAGTGGCTATAAGTGATCCTTTCCTCAACGTCTTAGTTATTGGATTATGTTTAGATTGTGTAAGCCATTTGGAAAAATCAAAATTCCATGTGAAAAGAGAAAGAAAAGAAAATGGAGGAATGAGATGCAATAAAATATTTGTGTGAAAGACAAATAAAAAAGAAAAGAATGACAATAATGAGATAGAAAATATTTATCGTAAGTGGAAAAGATAAAATATCCTTTGAAACTGAGTTAAGTTACTTGGAAAATATTTATCCATTTATCTCAATACCTACTACGCCTTTAAGACTTTGTGTTGAGAAGAGAGGACAAACTCTCATATGGAAAGTAAGTGCCTAATGCTGAAAACTTTGGGAATACAATTGAATAACGACTTGACTAGATAGGAATTTGAAATCTTAGAAACAAAGCATGCACGGTATAAGTAACTAGCTTGTAGGCTTAGCAAAACTGATTGAGTGCCTTCACTTGAAGATGATACTATATGATAGGATTAGATTAGTTCATTGAAGTGCAAGGAGGGGTATTCACATGCATTTTAGCATTTGAGGTTTGCTTGAGGATAAGCAAAGGATTGGTCTGGGGATTTTGACATGCATATTTTATATAGAGTTTTTGATACATTTTGCCACACCTTTTGACCTACTTTGCAAGAATATGTTTCATGATATAACATCTTTATGCTTTAGTTTAATACATTTCTATTTTGGAATACTTCTTTTGTGAATTTTTTTGTGATAGAGGGCGAAAAGGACCTAAAATAAAAGTTGAAGATCATGTTTGGAGGCTCCTCACCTTGACACAGGTGCCCGTGCTAGCCGGCACAAGTTGTGCCCAATTTGGCGACCCAGATCAGAGGACTTGTGCTAGCCAGCATCGGTCATTTTTCATTTGGTCACCCTGCCAAGGGTGCCCGTGCCAATTGACACGAGTCGTTTCCCTTTCGGTGACCCAGATCAGAGGGCCTGTGCCAGCTGGCACGAACCATGTTTCATTCGACCACCATGCCATGGGTGCTGGTGCCAGTCGACATGGGTCGTGCTCAAGCCACTGAACTAGCCATGAACGCCCGTACCCACCCTTGCTGTACATTCATTGTGCTCGACACTTCAACACTGATGCTAGTGTCACCATACATGGCCCGTGTCGGGCATCCATTCCTCGGCCTATATAAGTTGATCAAGCCTTCTTTTGAAGAGATTTTGGACCTGGGGTTGTCTATGGGCCCCAAGGAAAGCTTTAAGCGGCGATCTAGAGTTGATTCAACATTATCTATGTAAGGAGGGGATATCAAGAGCAGCTTGGATGAAGATTCATCATATCGAGCCTAAGTTGTTTTCTTCTTTATCTGAATTTCTAAACTTGATTCGATTTGTAATCAATCTAAGCATGTTTTGTGGATATAACCATGTCTCTATGGGGTATGATTCTAGAATTAGAGATTAGCCCTTTGTGATGTAAACACTATTCTGAATGTTTTATGCATGTTTGATCTTTCTATTTTATAATATGTTAAATTATGCTCTGGATCTACCATGTAAACATGATTTCAATGCCAAAAATATGAGATTCCCACTAGGATTTGGGTATGAACTAAAGGAGAATCCAATTCTCTAACTCGTAGACAACTAAGACACAGAGAGTCGACTACGAAAGTAGATTGGTATGCCGCTAGGAACCCTAAGCTATCATAGAGTTTAATGGATCATTTCTAATTCATTATCACATTGTAGGAAAGTAGTCACTTAGAGATTGTGGGATCACGTGACAGGGTCCTCTTAGGAAGTGATCTCTAATCTTGACCGTTTCGAAAGTAGGTGACGATTGGAATTGATACGTCGGTGTAGTTCAAAAAGTTTACATCCAATATATAGGATAGTTTACCTATACGAATCACCATGGAGAATAGGAGTTCAAATAAAGGTCAAATGTTTACTAACAATGTGGTGAAGTTAAAATTCTAGAATTACTGAGAATAGGAGTTCAAATAAAGGTCAAATGTTTACTAACAATGTGGTGAAGTTAAAATTCTAGAATTACTTTCATTGATTGGATTCTACTGCCTTCTTACTGCTTTATACTCCCTTCTACTACATTCTACTACCTTATACTGTCTTCTTGATCAATCATTCTCTCTCTTCTCTTCACTATTGTTTTTGGATTTTCTCATTTTTGACATTCTACACCCACAACTAGTCTAGACGATCAAATTTGGATAGTACGCTAGTACTTGATCATCAATCCCTATGGATTCAATCTTTTATTACTTGACGATACGATCATGCACTTGCAGTTTACACATATCACCAGGTACTTAATCAAGATAGGCATCCATAAGATGAATGACCTTCGACACTTCACTATTTCATCACCATAGAACACAATCACTTTACCTTCCTGATAGAGAAGAAAGAACACTTAACTCTTATCACTGAAGAGTCAACAAGACTACTTTTCTCCAAGCGACATAATTATATTCATTTAGGGTTAATCATATTTGGTCTTAGAGGCTTGACTAGGAAGAGTATAGGAGGCAAGGTGTTACTTGTCCTATATGACTCTAGATTTTCAGACAAAGAAAAGGCAATCATTGGGCTTATTGAAGTCAATATGAACAATAACATAGGGATCACCAACTTTTGCCCCAACTTTAATATAACAATTCAAGACTTCGTTAAACATATTATAATTATAATCAAGGCAAAAAGTTATGGAGACTTTAAGAAAGATAACATACAAATTGACATTATTTTCTTAGGAAAAATAATGACCCAAATTAATAATAGCTTTAGAATAAAAATTAATAATATCATTGAGACCCTTACTTCAAGTGAAATTTATTTCATCAAACCAAGGGGGTTTTCTTCCAAATTGTTGGCATGATTAAAATGGATAATAACTTTGACACACCACTTCAAACTTTACAACTAACACAATCAATACTATACAAAGATAGGAATAGAAACCTCACTACAAGATTTAATAACTATAAATCTTCTACTTCACAGAACGAAGATAATGAAGAAGAAGATAATTTCAACTTAATAAATATAGAAGATAATTTTACCATTCTTCAAGATCATTCCATACTACATCATGTACGTAACATGAATTTGATGTATCAACAAGAAGAAGCATCACATGGTTTTTTCGATGATTTAGATGAATTCTTATATATGTCGTCGAAAATGGCAAGTTATCTAACACCAAAGAAAGTAATTGAACTTGAGGCATTCGAAAAGAAACAACAAAAACTTGATAATGACTAGGAATTATATTTTAATGAAGAAAAAATATCATTGCGAGAAAATAATTCAAAGAATTAAACCTTATGAACCCAATAGAATTTACTACATTTGCCACTTCCAGACCACTAATACTCCAGTAATCAGAAAGTTCTATGGGAACCACAAATTATGAATAAGATCATTCACCAAGAACAAAAATAAGTCGATATGCCAATAATAATTCTTTACTCAGAATTATAGGAAAATGACAGCCACCTGAAATTACTTATATTAGAAAAAATTCAGTACTTCTAAATATAGATTAATGTGATGATTCTCAGATGTATGATACATATTTAGAATAATGGATTTCTCTATTAGAAGGGATTACCAAGACAAATATGAACTTGATATAGAAACTTGTGAAGTTGTGATGCTTATATGAGAAAACGACTTAGAAGATGTAGCCAAAGCTGCATGGGAAGCTTATAAGGCAAAATTTCTAGAAGAAATAGATCATATAGCAGCTTACGACAATAACATCCTAAACTTTTGTTACACCATCCATAGACTTTTCACAGTCAAAGATGCTAATACATGATTAGATATACAATAAAGGGAAGCAATGAGAGACTTAAAATAGCTTCAACTATTCAATTGGAACTGGATCAAAACTTTTTATAATGATTTCCTAGCACTTTTAGCTATCTCTGGGAATTATTGTAACCCAGAATTAGGCAAAAGATTATTTAGTAAATTACTAGGAGATTAGGCAAAGAGATTCACAAGGCCTGGATAGATTTAAAATTGCACTATAATATGATAATATCGGGATTAGAATACAGCATATCATCTTAATACGTAAAGAAAAATGCACTTACATCCAAATACAGAAACAACTTAAAAACTAACAATACAGTTTTTATAGCCAAATATATACTCTACAATAATATAGATCAAACCAAAATAGACAAAAACAATGAAGAAGGCCGAGCAACCTAGCCATACAACCCAAACCCAAAGTTAGACTCAAAAAGGGCTACTATTTAAGAAAGAGTAAGGAAAGGAAGCCTTATTTAAGCCAAAGCAAACATGTCAGAAAATTTAAACCAAAGAAAATGTATGTCAATACTATAACTTGTTTTACCTGTAATGAACTAAGACATTTATCTTCCATATGCCAAATAGAAAAAACATATATACTAGAGAAGCCAAATTAGTCTCTTGTACAAACTTGGACTTAATAGCAATACAAGAGGATGTATCTGATATTGGTGCCGAAAGCACCAAGATCGAACATGAGTTTTGATAATGGCAAAGGGTTCATAAGTTAAGGTTATATTGTGATCTAATGAATCTGTTAAAGTGTGCAGGAAAAGTCCTAGGTAAGCTAGGCACGAAGTCCTGGTTCATGGAATTGGGTAATAAGTCCTGGCCGAGGGCTGGGTACCGAAGACCTGACTGAGGGTTGGGCAATAAGTACTAGTCATGGACTGGGCACGAAGTCTTGATCCGGAACATCAGGCAAAAGTCCAATCGGAGGAGCCGGTTGGCAAAAGGTAAATTCTCCTGAGATGAGTAGGTGAGGACGCGTTCCCCGAAGAGGGAACATTAGGCGTCGGTTAGACCTAGGGTTCCATTTGGGAAGCCTAAAGTCAGAACCAAGATAGCGCTGGCTGTGAATTGTACTTAACTTATCTATTATTTGTTTTTGGGATCTAACCCTGGCTGCAGGAACAAAGGAAGGAGTTCATTGCATCCTAGGCGCCTGAGAGGGCTTAGGCACCTGAGCATACAGGCGCCTGTATGGATACAGGCACCCCAGAAAGGTGTTTTTCAATAGTTTGCGAAGCTGAGCCTCCACGTCAGCAAGGGAGGCGCCTGTAAGCATACAGGCACCCCAGTCGTCCCAGGCGCCCTGGATGAAGGGATAACCGTTGGCCAAGTCTACGGATGAGGATTCGCACAGAAAGGCACACGTGTCAGGCGCCCTACTCAACATAGGCGCCCCGGACAGCTGTATATAAAGGGGTTCACCCCCTTGCTTCCAGACAACAATTCTTTCAACGCAAATACTCGAGCGCTCAGTTCTAACTTCTCCGTGCTCAAGATTCAAGCGCCAACGACGACCCGCTGCTCCGATATTCGAGTCCTTTTCCGATCATCAGTATTTGTTTAATTTAATTGCTTAAATTCAATTTTGTATTAGTGCTTCAATTTTGTAACCTTTTTCCGAAATATAGAATTGTCCAAAGTAAACGGTCAAGGACCGTGGGCCTTGGAGTAGGAGTCGATCTAGACTTCGAACCAAGTAAAAGAAAAGTATGTTATCATTGTTTTAAATTTCCACTGCGTAGTACTCTTTCTACATCCAAAATTTTTTATCGATATTCACCCCCTCTATCGATTCTAAATGATCCCACAAGTGGTATCAAAGTGGGTGGCTCAAATCTGGTGCAAACACCGATTGAGCAATTTTTAGATTTTTTTAAATATTATTTTTCGTTCGTAATTTTTTCGTTTATCGAGGTTGGTGCAACACCACTCGATTTTTTTATTATTATTTTTTCTACTACACTACTAATCCAAGACTTAGTCTTAGAACAAAGTTTTTGTGTATAGTTTTTCATATTAAAATCAATGGCCATGCAAGAAGGTTACAGCATCGCCAGACCACCACTCTTCTCGGGAGAAGACTTCTCCTATTGGAAGAGTAGGATGGAGGTCCACCTGAAAACTCAGGTGGACATGTGATAATCATCCAGTCTGGACTGGAGATCCCCAAGAATGCACAAGGTGAGGTGCAAGGCTACATAGAGTGAGACGGACCACTTAAGAAGAAAATTGACGCAGACGCAAAGGCCACGCAAACACTACAATGTGGTTTAACCAAAGAAGAACTCAACCGTGTCGGACCCTTCAGCAGTGCAAAGGAGCTTTGGAACAAATTGATCGAACTGCACGAGGGTACGTCAGATACGCGGATTAGTAAAAGTGATATGCTACTCAACAAGCTCTACACTATCAAGATGCACGAAGGTGAAACTGCAACACAGCTCCACGCAAGGATCCAGGAGCTGATGAATGGGCTACTTACAATATGTCATAAGGTAGAAAATCGTGACCTAATATGGTACACTCTGAACTCGTTCCCAAGGAACTCACTGTGGGCATCTATAGTTGATGCTTACAAGGTTTCTAGGAACCTCTCTGAAATTATGCTCGATGAATTGTTTTCCGAGTTAGAATTACATGAGCAAACTAATACTGTAATGGTCAAGAAAAGTATAGCTTTTGTTGTAGGGAAAAATCCGGGAAAATCACAAATGAAGAAACAACAACCAATACTCGAGTCCGACTCAAATTCGAAGTCTGATGACGATGAAGTAGATCATCCAAAACTGGTCCGGATGGCTCGTAATTGCTACAAGGCGCTGAATAATCAAACGAGAAAAAAGAAGACGACTCAGAAGAAGGATGATCTAGCTGAACCCTCAACGAGCCAGAAGACTAAAAGCAACGTAACTTGTTACGAGTGCAACAAGAAGGGTCACTTCAGGTCGGAGTGCCCTAACCTGAAGGAAAACAAGAAAGCTCAGAGGAAGAAGGCGTTGCAAGCCACATGTGACGAATCGCCCTCAGAGGAAGAGGAAGAGGAAGAGGCTCCGCACTCCAACCTCCTCGTGCTGACCGCCTTGGAAGACATCGATTCCAGAACAAAATCAAAACCTGATGATGATGTCGACACCGCAAAGCTCTCGATCTCGGAGGATAGACGGATTACGGTAGGTGGCTATCCTGAATCGGAGCTTTACGATCTTATTTTGTATTTGTCATGTAAGTTGGCGAAAGCCAACATCCGGGTTGAAACCCTCCGAAAGGAAGTCAAACTCCTGAAAGAGGAATTCAACTTAAGTTCCTAGACCGAGTCAGTTCAAGAAGGAACCTCGACTCAAGTTCAAAAGCTTGAGGAAGAGAATCCCTCCTTGAAAACTCAAGTCAAGGAACTCAAAGTCACATTAGAATGATTCACTTCGGGTTCCAAGAATCTTGACATGATTCTTGGAAAACAGATGGCAGTTCTTAATCGATCCGGATTAGGCTATCGAACCAACTCGCGACAACGATCTTATTATTCTGTCTTGAACCAATATAGAACCCGAGTCCAAGCATGGGTCCCTAAGCTGAGTTTGAACAAACAAGCTAGACCAAACCAATATTGGATCCCCAAGGATAAGATTCACATCTTGCCTAACCCATATCGAGGCTTTAGTCCAGGGGGAGCCAATATAAAAACGTTTTTTATACTTAGATAATGTTTTTTTTTTGCTTGATGCTTGTTTATTTTTTTTAATATTATACTGCTTAAACTTAGGAATGGTTAGTTAAGGACAAGACTTACTTGAAACTTGATCAACATAGTATTAGGTGGAGGTGAGATGATAGTACGTTAGGGAAGCCTGTCTAAGGAGTCAAGTAGGGTAAGACGTACCCTATTTGGTCTGTTTAGTCCGGTGGAACTAGCCGAAGCTACCTCTCCAAATCCTAAGCTAGTTAGACTAGAGGTTCTAAAAAAGTAATTTGAAAATGATCTTTCTTTAAAAGGCTTTGTCTAGGAAAGGGTTGTTGATCCAATAAGGTTACGACCAATAAAGGTCTTTGTGCCTCGCCAAGACCTGGAAGTCAATTATCGAAACTCACTTTTAAATTACTATTTGATAAACTCAAATCTAACACAAATTTTAATTAAATCTTAGGTTTAACATTAAATCAAAGATAAATATAATACATCTCACAAAACAGATAAGGAAAATTATTTTGTCACTTAGAATTGGGTGAGATGTCTAGGACCAAATAATGTAGTCCAACCCAATCAATAAACGATAATTCTACACTTAATATTTTCAAAATTAATTCTACACTTAATATTTTCAAAATTAATTCTACACTTAACATTTTTTCAAAATTAATTCTACACTTAACATGTTTCAAAATTAATTCTACACTTAACATTTTTTCAAAATTAATTCTATACTTAACATTTTCAAAATTAATTCTACACTTAATATTTTTTTCAAAATTAAAATTTCACCTAATATTTTCAAATTCAATTTCAAAATTAATTCAAACTTCTTAAAAGATTTTGTTAACATTATGGAAAGTGAGTTTGAAATGAGCTTGGTAGGTGAACTTGCTAGGACCGGTAGGAGAGCTAGAGGGGGGTGATTATCTCTGATCTTTGCTCGTTGATGATTTGTTGCGGCGAAAGACTTGAGCAATGCTAACACCTCTATTTTACTTGGTATCCACCTCCTTAAGGTGACTAATCCAAGGGTCCACTCTCCTCACTCTCTTATACACTATGAAAGATCTTCTTCTTGAGGTGGAGAAACCTCTTACAAGCTTTCAAGAAGATACAACAAGAATCCAAGCAAACACAAAAGAAATCTTACAAGATTTACACAACTTAGCTCTCTTTGCTTTCCTTCCTATCTTCAAGCTTGGAATCGCCTCTTGATCTTTGGAAATGCACCAGCACTAAGCTCGAAGGAGTCACATGAAATGGCATTGAAGGAGGAGGAAGCTGCGCGAGCGATGCCGAGTGAATGCCGCTTCAAACCTATGTGAAAACCCCTATATACCCGACGCCTAGGGTTCCCTAATCGATTGCCCAATTGATCCCAATCGATTACCACGTCAAACTTAGCCGTTCAACGGCTAGTTTTTGAAGCTTAATCGATTAACAATAACCTTAATCGATTGCCGAATCGATTCAACACCTTTCTGTGCTCTAGAGTAATACTGAGGTAATCGATCGCTCGATCGATTAACGAACCCCTTAATCGATTGACCAATCGATTAAGGGAAGGCTGAATCGATTGCCCAATCGATTTAGCCACCTTCTGTTCTCGCAACCCATTTCTCACAATCGATCACCTAATTGATTCACACCTTCCTTAATCGATTGCCCAATCGATCAAGAGAGCTTCTGTTTGCGAGAAACCAACCCCAATCGATTACCCAATCGATTGATCCCTTGCCTAACCTTTGTCAACCTTGACCTGTTAGGACTTCTTTACCAAGTGTCTGATCAGCCCTTTGGCCAACTTGGATTTCCCTTGCCTAGCACCCAACTAGGGCTTAACCTGGTTCCCAACCAGGTTCGCGTAACCTCGAGTTAGGTCTAGTCTCTTGGTAGACTTCCACCTTGCGAGTGTACGATCTCCCCGATCCACCTGGACTTTGTAACGCCCGTCCTTCCCAGCCTTACGGTGTAGGCGGAAGGTGGCGTTACGCTAACATACATATAGGCATATGAATATCTTAATGCAGCGGAAAAATTTTAAACTTATTACATGTGCATTTAAACCATGCAACTAACATTTGAATCATGTAAACATGTCTTAACTATCATTCTTAAACATGGCTACTTGGTAAACTTAGCATTGTCATAGCATAAAAAGAATAAGACATAACATGTGAGACATAACATTCTTGAACATGCTTGCATTAAACATAACTTACCCTACCATCAAGCTTAAAGCCAACATAAAGTATAGCATGGAACTAAAGTTAACAATGCAAAACATAAGAAGTTGTTCTTTGGGAAACCCATCATAAAGTCTAGCAGGAAACTAAAGTTGAGGCTATGGTGCAGCGGTAAGGTCACTAGTTGTTAACCCATGCATCCGCGGTTCGATCCCCAGCTACGGCGCATTTTGCAGGAATTTTTCCTCCAAATGGGGCGCGAACCCTGGGCCGCTGGGCTTCTAGACTGGCCACTGCGAGCGCTTCCCGATTTACCCTGGTGACCGGTGGGAAACTTCCGTGAGGCCGGGCCGGTCACCCCAGGTTCAATTTGTCTGTTGCCTGGTTCATCATGGAAACTAAAGTTGAAAGGTGACAATGCAAACATGAGACATATGTCAATTATGAGTAATAGGATCTTTTCTTTTTCTTTTATCATGTCACTGCCACACACACACACACTTGCCCTCCTGCTGCTTCCCTTAGCTTACTATCCTCTTGCTTCATCTACGGTATAAGAAAGTAAAACTATAAGCACATAGCCTTAGTAAGACCCTTTCCTACTCACTAAAACATACGTCCCATATAATCAATGGAAAGACATAACATGGAGAGAGTAACATAAAACAAAAGCATATCATGCGAAAGTATTCATAAAGCATTTAACATGAAGAGGCATATAGATGTACATAAAAACACATAATCATATGGAAGTGCTTAACATGTAATGAAAGTGCATAGAGTTCATGGCATAAGAAGTATTTGACATAAAATATAAGCATATGAACATACTTGACATGACATAGTTCTTTACATAAACATAAGCATATAACATACTTGACATGGCATAATTCTTGACATAAACATAAGCATATAACATACTTGACATGGCATAGATGCATAGCATGAATGAATGCATGAGTCAAATGCACATAACCTAAGGATGCTTATTTGAAAATCATAATTATAAATACTTAAACATAAACATAACATCATAAGGGGGCCCCGGCTTGTACCACATAGATACATACATCATTTGCATGCATCCCTAAGTAAATACGAGGTAGCTAGTCTCGACCTACTAGGGTACTAGGTTACCTTCAACCTAGGGACAGCTACGGTAGTCCAAAACCGAGGCGTTCTTAAGGTGCCCATCCCTGTTGGACAACTACGGTAGTCCCAGAATCGAGGACAGCTGCGGTAGTCCTGAACCGAGGCTTTCATATGGAGTTCATCCCTTGGACCTTTTTAGGGTCTGGTACAAGCCCATTCATAAAGTAAAATAGCTTCACATGCTTCTTTTTTTCCATCATATTTCATCATTCAAAGAATTTTCATAGCATAATTGAAAACATAAACATGATCTTAATACATGAAGCATGATATAAAGCATACTTAGCATTCTATCATTCATAGTTCATGCATACATCATTATGCCTTAGAGGCATGACATCATTTTCATTCATCATCTTCATTCATAAGGCATGACATACATACATAATTATGCCTTATGGCATAAGCATCATCTTAGTTCATAAAGCTTGCATGATCATGATACATAAGGTAAGCATGCATAAATAAGTTTTTACATACATGGTACATATTACATAGCATACATGATCATGGTATCTATCATAAAGCATGCATGGGTAGGATCCATATGAACATGATACATACTACATAGGTTCTTGACATTCAACATAAAACATGCATAGGTCTACATAACCCTAATATACATATGTTCAAGGCATTTATCCTAATGCATGCACAATTCTACATAAACATGATACATACTTCATAACACATGTGTTTATGGTATATGGTGTAAAACATCCATAAATAAAACCTACTAAAACATGGCACGTAATATAAGCATACAAGGTCATGATGCATAGCACATAAAGTTAGGGTTTTAGGTAACATAAAATTCATACAACATGCTTGAACATAGATATATCATAATAAGTCATAAACAAATATACTTGAAACCTTAGACTAACCCAAACCCTAAAATTGGAGCTTGGCCGAAACCCTAGAAGATGGAAGTCCCATTATTCAAGTGACATGTGAGGTACCATAATTAACATAACACCCATACAATACATACAATGCCCTAGGAAGTCATTAGAATACATGATTGGGGCTAACCCTAATTCCTAGCGCTAAACCTTGTCTTGGCCGAAACCCTAGAAGGGTATTAAGTCCATGGAAAATTCATATAATTTACAATTAACATCCATTATATCATAGGGAATCATAATAAGCATGCTTGGAGGGTTAGATTTAATCCTAACCATGAAAGGGAAGAGGTGGCCGAAACTTGTAGGGTCTTAGGGTGCTACAAAAATTCCACAACTCATAATTTATTCTTTATTTATCATGAGAAAGCATTAGGAATCAAAAGTGAGGTTTTAACATCATCCCAAACCCAAAAACCATGCTTGGCCGAAACTTGTAGAAACCATAGTCCATAGTTTTCTCAACATAAATCCCAAATAAAACTTAAATAATGATAGACAACATAGAAAACTATTATACCATAGGTGAGGGAGTCTTACCTCTCTTTATCTTGGTTATAAACCTTGAATAGAGAAACAAAAGAAAACCTTTTTGACCTTAGAATATCCTTTGCCCTTGTAGTCTTGTAGAAGAACTTGGATCTTCAAGAGGGAGTCCTCTTGTGAAGTTTTCCAAGGGAAAAGTCCCCTTGTGGCTCACGGCAAGAAGGAGGAAGAAGAGGGGAGAGGAAAAGCCTTGGTGGAAGAAGAAGAGGAGAAAATAACTCAAGTGTCTCTTCCCTTCTCATCTACTTCTTTTATACTAAGTGAAGGGGCATGGTGCCTCTTCACCTCCTTTTAGCCTCAACTAAAATCTCCTTTCTTTTCCCAATAGCACTCCCTTGCTAGGTGAATTGGTTATTACATGCATGATGAGACTCTAGGTCCAAGGTTCAATCCTTGGTGCATGCACTTTCTTTTTATCCCATTTACTCTTATTTTTGGCAAGGCCCACATAAGAGCCCACCAAGAGTCATACTAATATTTCTAATTGGAACTCATTTTTATTTATGTTAAATTCTACCTAAGGTCCACTAATAGCCATGGTACTAGAAGAGCCATGTAAGGTCGATTAATACTTAGCTTTTTTTAATCTATATAAGAAATCGTGCTAAGGTTCATGTTAGTATTCATATGTTACTCAAGAATCCATATAGGCATGATCAATATTTTAAGGAAAAATATTGAGAGGATTTGACGAATGTTACAATCCCCAATACCTCGTGAAAGTTCGTCCTCGAACTTAAAATAGCTCCGGCTAGTGTCGTCGATAAAATTCGTCTTGAGCCCCATTTCCCTCTTTTCACCACATTCGTACCAACATATCGGAGACCTACATCTCCTCCCGTACAATTCTTCATAAGGTGTCATTCCGATAGTAGCTTAGTAGCTATTATTGTAAGCGAATTCCGCTAAGTACAGATATCGGCACCAACTCCCTTCTTCACCTATTGCACTCTTCTGCTTCTAGTTTATGTATTATACATTTTATAGATATTCATTTCCTCTTTTTATCTTTTTTTTTAAATATGTTAACTTCCTATACTTTATAAGAAGTTTATCGACTACTTATTCATGCTCTTATAATGTTCCTCTCACGAACTATAATTTTTAACTTACTTATGTCAAAACCACGTTTTCCTATAACTCTCTCTTTTATTCATAGAAGTTGGTATAGTTGTTACTTTAATGTTAAAAACTTTGAAGCTTACTCTACTAATCCTAAACAATTATAAAATCATAATAATTATTAACACTTACATTACGTTCATAATATGTTTCTAATATATCTAGTATAAGATTTATAATATGAAATATAATTCTATTATTTACTCTTACTTCAACTTCTAATTCTCACTCAACTCATTACACACACTGAACTAAATGCAACTTGTGAAAATATTTTTTTTTTCTTCAGCTATAACATAGAACTACTTTTCTTACTACATCTACAATTATGTACACAAACCTTCTGTTAATATGCGCATTATATACTCCATAACCTAATTCTACTTATCTATCTTTTACTAACATTTACCTATGTAACATTACTTATTTTTACTACTTCTCTTAACATCTTTCATAAATTATTTCAATTGATATTTTTCATCTATTTATCTCTTCTTCTTTCTAATGTTTCTTCTTTAGCACTTCTACGTCTCATTGTCTACTTTTAATCAGTTTTATTACTACTTAATAAATTACAACTTGCTATGTGTGTGATGAGATGATAAGTAATAATTATAATTATAAGAGATTTAAGAGAATTGAGATGAAGTATCAAACAATTTGAAGATATACTTTAGAAAAGAAGTTATTCTTATAAGTAAAATAAGATTGAGATAATTACTAGAAGGAGAGAAGCAAATTTTGTGAAAAATGAACTTAGGAAACAAAGTAGTATTAACATTAAGGAGTTATGAATTAGCTTGAATTTATACTAAAAAGATTAGTGTGATGTAAGACTATTGAGTAAGTAGATATAAAAAGAACTGATTAAAACAATGATAAATCAAGTAAAAGATGAGAAAAACGGAGATGTGAATCAGAAGACTAGACAGCTTAAAATGTAAGGTATTCAAACTGAATTTAAATAGATATTTAGAATTAGTGTATTGTTTAATTATAATTGTTAAGAATGTATTGTATTTTGCGATAGATATGCTAAAGCTTAAGAAAAACGTTATATGAGAATTTTATTTTTTTGAAAGAATGTGAAGATAGATATACAGAGAAAGATATAAGTTGAGAAAAGATGTATGTTATGTAAGCAAGAGAATAAATTAGAGAACGAGAAGAGTTAAAATATAAATATGCTTTAATTTGTAGAGTAGTAGTAAGTAGATAAAAAAAACCTAGAGTGAAGATAGATTTGATAGTAAGTTAGAAAAGAGCAGAGAAAAGTAAGTACTCTAATAAGAAGAAAGCAATTAAGAAGATGTGAAGGATAATAGATTAAGTTCAATAGTGCAGTCTCTAAAGTGCGAAGTTTTAATATGGAATCAATTAAGAGATAGTAGAATTAGATATATATATATATATATATATATATATATTAAGATTTTGTTGAAGATTAAAGTTACGAAATAAGTATATTAGTGTTGCTAGTGAAGTTATAGCTAATTATGAAATGTAGACTATTTGCTTCTAGTGTGAGTCAGCAAGTATAGAGATTTAGAGGAGACTGAGAATAATTAGAGAAAAGAGTGTATTTGATGAAGTAAGAGTATATCTATGTTGGATATAGCAAAACACAGTGAGCAGTTTTATTTTACGTTTTTATTCTTAAGAAGAAGAAGCGTTTCAATCGTTGTGGATTTTTGAAACTTGAGAAGACATAGTTTTGTGTTTAACTGATGTACTCGCATGATTTTCTTCATAAAAGACATGTAAGGCTAATATAAGTTATTGTTATTCCTACCCGCATATCAAACTCTAAAGTGTTCGATATCATAAAGTAAGGTAAGGTATCATGCATATTCACATATCCTAAAAATACTCTCTATCATAAGGTATCATTCATACTTGCATATTCTAGAATCATAAAAGAAAGTAAGGTATGCATAGAGGTACTTACTTGGAAGCTGCATGAAGAAGGCTTGATGTGTGTGTAGTGAGATGGCAACTGGCTCTGATACCAACCTGTAACGCCCGCCCTTCCCAGCCTTACGGTGTAGGCGGAAGGCGGCGTTACGCTAACATACATATAGGCATATGAATATCTTAATGCAGTGGAAAAATTTTAAACTTTTTACATGTGCGTTTAAACCATGCAACTAACACTTGAATCATGTAAACATGTCTTAACTATCATTCTTAAACATGGCTACTTGGTAAACATAGCATTGTCAAAGCATAAAAAGAATAAGACATAACATGTGAGACATAACATTCTTGAACATGCTTGCATTAAACATAACTTACCCTACCATCAAGCTTAAATCCAACATAAAGTATAGCATGGAACTAAAGTTAACAATACAAAACATAAGAAGTTGTTCTTTGGAAAAACCATCATAAAGTCTAGCAGGAAACTAAAGTTGAAAGGTGACAATGCAAATATGAGACATATGTCAATTATGAGTAATAAGATATTTTCTTTTTCTTTTGCCATGTCACTGCCACACACACACACACTTGCCCTCCTGCTGCTTCCCTTAGCTTAGTATCCTCTTGCTTGATCTGCGGTATAAGAAAGTAAAACTATAAGCACATAGGTTTAGTAAGACCCTTCCCTACTCACTAAAACATACGTCACATATAGTCAATGAAAAGAAATAACATGGAGAATGTAACATAAAACAAAAGCATATCATGCGAAGGTATTCATAAAACATTTAACATGAAGAGGCATATAGATGTACATAAAAACACATAATCATATGGAAGTGCTTAACATGTAATGAAAGTGCATAGAGTTCATGGCATAAGATGTACTTGACATAAAATATAAGCATATGAACATACTTGACATGACATAGTTGTTGACATAAACATAAGCATATGACATACTTGACATGACATAATTCTTGACATAAACATAAGCATATAACATACTTAACATGGCATAGATGCATAGCATGAATGAATGCATGAGTCAAATGCACATAACCTAAGGATGCTTATTTGAAAATCATAATTATAAATACTTAAACATAAACATGACATCATAGGGGGGACCCAGCTTGTACCATATAGATACATATATCATTTGTGCGCATCCCTAAGTAAATACGAGGTAGCTAGTCTCGACCTACTAGGGTACTAGGTTACCTTCAACCTAAGGACAACTATGGTAGTCAAGAACTGAGGCGTTCTTATCCCTGTTGGACAGCTACGATAGTCCCAGAACCGAGGACAGCTGCGGTAGTCCTGAACCGAGGCTTTCATAAGGAGTCCATCCCTTGGACCTTTTTAGGGTCCGATAAAAGCCCATTCATAAAGTAAAATAGCTTCACATCCTTCTTTTTTTCCATCATATTTCATCATTCATAGAATTTTCATAGCATACTTGAAAACATAAACATGATCTTAATACATGAAGCATGGTATAAAGCATACTTAGTATTTCATCATTCATAGTTCATGCATACATCATTATGCCTTAGAGGCATGACATCATTTTCATTCATCATCTTCATTCATAAGGCATGACTTACATACATAATTATTCCTTAAGGCATAAGCATCATCTTAGTTCTTAAAGCTTGCATGATCATGATACATAAGGTAAGTATGCATAAATATGTTTTTACATACATGGTACATATTAGCATACATGATCATGGTATCTATCATAAAGTATGCATGGGTAGGATCCATATGAACATGATACATACTACATAGGTTCATGACATTCAACATAAAACATGCATAGGTCTACATAACCGTAATATACATATGTTCAAGGCATTTAACCTAATGCATGCACAATTCTACATAAACAAGATATATACTTCACAACACATGTGTTCATGGTATATGGTGTAAAACATCCATAAATAAAACCTACTAAAACATGACACGTAATATAAGCATACAAGGTCATGATGCATAGCACATAAATTTAGGGTATTAGGTAACATAAAATTCATACAACATGCTTGAACATATATACATCATAATAAGTCATAAACAAATATACTTGAAACCTTAGACTAACCCAAACCCTAAAATTGGAGCTTGGTCGAAACCCTAGAAGATGGAAGTCCCATTATTCAAGTGACATGTGAGGTACCATAATTAACATAACACCCATACAATACATACAATGCCCTAGGAAGCCATTAGAATACATGATTGGGGCTAACCATAATTCCTAGCGCTAAACCTTGTCTTGGCCAAAACCCTAGAAGGGTATTAAGTCCATGGAAAATTCATATAATTTACAATTAACATCCATTATATCATAGGGAATCATAATAAGCATGCTTGGAGGGTTAGATTTAATCCTAACCATGAAAGGGAAGAGGTGGCCGAAACTTGTAGGGTCTTAGGGTGCTACAAAAATTCCACAACTCATAATTTATTCTTTATTTATCATGAGAAAGCATTAGGAATCATAAGTGAGGTTTTAACATCATCCCAAACCGAAAAACCATGCTTGGCCGAAACTTGTAGAAACCCTAGTCCATAGTTTTCTCAACATAAATCCCAAATAAACATAAATCATGATAGACAACATAGAAAACTATTATACCACAGGTGAGGGAGTCTTACCTCTCTTTATCTTGGTTATAAATCTTGAATAGAGAAACAAAAGAAAACCTTCTTGACCTTAGAATACCCTTTGCCCTTGTAGCCTTGTAGAAGAACTTGGATCTTCAAGAGGGAGTCCTCTTGTGAAGTTTTCCAAGGGAAAAGTCCCCTTGTGGCTCACGGCAAGAAGGAGGAAGAAGAGGGGAGAGGAAAAGCCTTGGTGGAAGAAGAAGAGGAGAAAATAACTCAAGTGTCTCTTCCCTTCTCATCTACTTCTTTTATACTAAGTGAAGGGGCATGCTGTCTCTTCACATGGTGCCTCTTCACCTCCTTTTAACCTCAACTAAAATCTCCTTTCTTTTCCCAATAGCATTCCCTTGTTAGGTGAATTGGTTATTACATGCATGATGAGGCTCTAGGTCCAAGGTTCAATCCTTGGTGCATGCACTTTCTTTTTATCCCATTTACTCTTATTTTTGGCAAGGCCCACATAAGAGCCCACCAAGAGTCATACTAATATTCCTAATTGGAACTAATTTTTATTTATGTTAAATTCTACCTAAGGTCCACTAATAGCCATGGTACTAGAAGAGCTCATGTAAGGCCCATTAATACTTAGCTTTTTTTAATCTATATAAGAAATCATGCTAAGGTTCATGCTAGTATTCATATGTTACTCAAGAATCCATATAGGCATAATCAATATTTTAAGGAAAAATATTGAGAGGATTTGACGGGCGTTACAGACTTCACCTAGTCCCCCTAGGTGTGCCTAGTCCCCCTAGGACTTTTTTCATGCCAGTATGCGATCTCCCCGATCCACCTGGACTTCACCTAGTCCCACTATGTGTGCCTAGTACCCCTAGGACTTTATTCGTGCCAGCGTGTGATCTCCCCGATCCACCTGGACTTCACCTAGTCCCACTAGGTGTTAGTGATATGAGAAAAGTGTCCTAAGGCAATCGTCTTATGATTGTAATCATTTATTTTAATAAATGAATATTCACTATCTGAGTATACATGTTTATGTATTTTATTGAGATCTTAAACTCATTTACTGAATGTCCGCAATACAATTCATAGCATGAGAGAATTTGTGATGAATTCACAACTAGTGATTATCTCTACGTGTGTAATTGTGAAGTATAGAAATTGTCCCTAGTCGATAAATTGATAAATACGGACACTATCAATTCTATTGAGACTAGAATGGGTTATTCTCTAATCAGCTGATTCTCACTGGCTGGTGATATTGGGATGTCCAGAGATAAACATGAATGCCAGTTAAGGGAACTAGTTCATTGGAGTGACTGGCTGTAAAACTTCATATGGTAGTCTACATATAGCTATGTCAGTGAAGTTCTTACTGTAGCTTAAGTGCGATGTTCCTTTGACTTGCGGTGTTCAAGTCATCTTGGTTATGGAGACTTATACTTTGACATCTTAAGCAAGCACCTCCAAGGAGGTGTGGACCCAGGATGATTGGGTATAAGCCGAAGTGCCCGAAGATGTTTGAACAGCCTACAAAGGATTCACCACTCCTTGCGAGGAGATGTATACCCAAGGCCTATCATCGGATTGTTACTCGAAGCCTCAGGCCAGAGCATGACATGTTCAGAGTATGTATCTCTTAGATACATGAGAGTAATTAGAATCCGTCGGACGAGAAAACGTTACTTGGGCTAGGTGTGACGTAGTCAGCCTAGTGGGGACTGACACACATAGACCATGTCCTGAACCAAGTGGGTATAAGATGGTGAAGGGAATGGGGCATGATTCATTATAGATGCTGAAGGGGTTCAGAATTGTTTCTGAGGTCAACCGTTGATCATTCGATTAATTGGAGATCATGATGTACTACTAGGTGCCACTCATGATCGTTCTATAATTGGTTAATTATAGACGGCCAACATAAATCGAAAGCCTATTTAGTCACACGCACTACGAGTAATCCGAGGGATTTAAAACGAGTTAAAAATTGGATTTTCCAATCAAGAGAGATTAGGTTTGGTTGTGCCAATCGATAAGTCGAATATGAATTTTTCAGAGACGCATCGGAAGCGTAAAATGGCTAAGTCTTTTGAAGACTTAATAGATGAATTAAATGAGTTTAATTCATTGGGGCGTGGCTTGGATAGGCCGGCCGAAGAGGGTCCCCACCCTCTTTGCTTGGCCGGCCACAACAAAGGGAGGGAACCAAATTGTTTGGTTCAATTTATAAAATAAATCAAGTGTGGTTTGTTTTATAAAATTATGGATGATATAAATTTCTATATAAACCAAGGTTTGGTTTATTTTTCATGGAAATTAAAATGAACCATGGATTGGTTTATTTTATATTATAAAATCAATCATGGATTGATTTACCATGATAAAGAAATTTATATAGAGAAATTTATATAAAGAAATTTATATAAAATTTATTTTTCATGGAAATTAAAATGAACCATGGATTGGTTTATTTTATTTTATAAAATTAATCATGGATTGATTTACCATTATAAAGAAATTTATATAAAATTTATTTTTCATGGAAATTAAAATGAACCATGGATTGGTTTATTTTATTTTATAAAATCAATCATGGATTGATTTACCGTGATAAAGAAATTTATATAAAGAAATTTATATGATAAATTTCTTATGAAAATTTATTCCATAAGAAAAGGAGACTTGGTTGATTTTTATCATGAATTAAAATATGATTTTAACCATGATATAAAATCAAGACTTGGCATGATGGAATAAGTCATAGAAAATTTATATTATTAATTTCTTATGAAAATTTATTCCATAAGAAAAAAGAGACTTGGCTGTTGAGAGGCCACTATATAAAGGACCCAAGGCAAGGCTTGGAATTGATTCGAAATCAATCCAAGTATTCTTGCCTAGGCTCTCTCCCTCTCCTCCCTTCTTCCTCTTGGCCGGCCCTCTCTCTCCTTCTCCCTTCTTCTTGCCGTGAGCACAAGGAGAAGCTCCGAGGCGACGAAGTTCTTCCGTTGGGACGATCTTCCTCTCCGGCCATCATCACCTTGGGATTGGGCGCAAGTCATCTTCCTCCTTCTCGCCGGAATTGTGATTCCGGCCAACCTTGGTGGTGAGTTTTTTCGATATGATTACTTCTCTCTTGGTTTCTTATCGCGTTCTCGGAGAATCTAGTAGTTCTCGAGAACACGA
This sequence comes from Boesenbergia rotunda, assembly GCA_024364735.1. Lineage (NCBI taxonomy): Eukaryota > Viridiplantae > Streptophyta > Magnoliopsida > Zingiberales > Zingiberaceae > Boesenbergia > Boesenbergia rotunda. Next base: position 792,190 of record JAGFNQ010003467.1, read on the forward strand.
AACTCGTGGCTTTGCGAAGTCATCCCGAATATACTCGCGCGTGGACGTGAATAGAGGCGGAGCTTCCGAGGGACGCTTACGGCTGGATTTCGTCCCTTCCTTCGAGTTACGCGAGGTAATACGTAAATTAGTTTACGTTTCTGTAAAATTTTAAATATATGATCATGTCTACACAACATAAGGTTTCATGCTTAGATGTGTGATTAAATAATTTGAGAAATTATTTATGCTAAATCTTCCGCTGCACATAATTAATTTTAAAATTCTGAACCCGCATCCATGTCAACATGCACTCGACACCAATAGTGGTATCAGAGCCGGTAAGTTTTATGGAAAACTTTGTCATGATCACAATTTTGAAAAATTTTCCAATTATGGAAACATTTCAATTATGATAAATTTTAGATTTAGGAATTTCAAAGTTTCGAAATCCTCATGAAATTTCGCAAACTTTTGAAATATCCCTGTTTCTGAAATTTTATGATAATTGTGAAAACCTTCCATTTTTGGAAACTTTCTAATTTTGGAAATTTCCTATTTTGGAAATTTTCCTATCTTGGAAATACGTAAGTTTTCATTGTACCAGAAACTTACAATTATTCTGAAAATATTTTAATTTTGTAAACTTTCCATTTATGGAAAGCTCACAATTTTGGGCACTTTCTTTCAAGAAAGTCTAGACAAATTATGAGAATATTAATTGGTATTTAAATTCATAATTGGAAATTAAATTATTTACAAAATTCTTTATTTTGGATTGAGCCTCGGGGAGCCGTCCAAATTATATTATCAATAAATTCTTATTTTGGATTGAGCCTCGGGAAGCCGTCCAAATTAAGTTATTTATTGATATTAATTTTTCCATAAATAAAATATGTGATCAAATCTTGGAAATTTTTGAGGTGATTCTCAACGGCCTTGCCTCAAAGCAAGTTTGAGGATCATGTTAGAGTCTATGGTATTGGATACCGTAGCGATTAGCATTAGGCCAAGTGGGAGTTTGTTAGTGATATGAGAAAAGTGTCCTAAGGCAATCGCCTTATGATTGTAATCATTTATTTTTATAAATGAATATTCACTATTTGAATATATATGTTTATGTATTTGATTGAGATCTTAAACTCATTTACTGAATGTCCACAATACAATTCATAGCATGAGAGAATTTGTGATGAATTCACAACTAGTGATTATCTCTACGTGTGTAATTCTGAAGTATTCAAATTGTCCCTAGTCGATGAATTGATTAATACAGACATTATCAATTCTATTGAGACTAGCATGGGTTATTCTCTAATCAGCTGATTCTCACTTGCTGGTGACATTGGGATGTCTGGAGATAAACATGAATGCTAGTTAAAGGAACTAGTTCATTGGAGTGACTGGCTGTAAAACTTCATATGGTAGTCTACATATAGCTATGTCAGTGAAGTTCTTACTGCAGCTTAAGTGCGATGTTCCTTTGACTTGCGGTGTTCAAGTCATCTTGGTCATGGAGATTTATACTTTGACATCTTAAGCGAGCACCTCCAAGGTGGTGTGAACCCAGGATGATTGGGTATAAGCCGAAGTGCCCGAAGATGTTTGAACAGCCTACAAAGGATTCACCACTCCTTGCGAGGAGATGTATACCCAAGGCCTATCGTCGGATTGTTACTCGAAGCCTCTGGCCAGAGCATGACATGTTCAGAGTATGAATCTCTTAGATACATGAGAGTAATTCGAATCCGTAGGATGAGAAAAAGTTACTTGGGCTAGGTATGACGTAGTCAGCCTAGTGGGGACTGACACACATAGACCATGTCCTGAACCAAGTGGGTATAAGATGGTGAGGGAATGGGGCACGATTCATTATAGTTGCTGAAGGGTTTTAGAATTGTTTCTGAGGTCAACCGTTGATCTTTCGATTAATTGGGGATCATGATGTACTACTAGGTGCCACTCATGATCGTTCTATAATTGGTTAATTATTGACGGCCAACATAAATCGAAAGCCTATTTAGTCACACGCACCACGAGTAATCCGAGGGATTTAAAACGAGTTGAAAATTAGATTTTCCAATCAAGAGAGATTAGGTTTGGTTGAGCCAAACGATAAGTCGAATATGAATTTTTGAGAGACGCATCGGAAGCGTAAAATGGCTAAGTCTTTTGAAGACTTAATAGATGAATTAAATGAGTTTAATTCATTGGGGCGTGGCTTGGATAGGCCGGCCAAAGAGGGTCCCCACCCTCTTTGCTTGGCCGGCCACAACAAAGGGAGGGAACCAAATTGTTTGGTTCAATTTATAAAATAAATCAATTGTGGTTTATTTTATAAAATTATGGATGATATAAATTTCTATATAAACCAAGGTTTGGTTTATTTTTCATGGAAATTAAAATCAACCATGGATTGGTTTATTTTATTTTATAAAATCAATCATAGATTGATTTACCATGATAAAGAAATTTATATAGAAAAATTTATATAAAAAAATTTATATAAAATTTATTTTTCATGGAAATTAAAATGAACCATGGATTGGTTTATTTTATTTTATAAAATCAATCATGGATTGATTTACCATCATAAAGAAATTTATATAAAGAAATTTATATAAAATTTATTTTTCATGGAAATTAAAATGAACCATGGATTGATTTATTTTATTTTATAAAATCAATCATGGATTGATTTACCGTGATAAAGAAATTTATATAAAGAAATTTATATGATAAATTTCTTATGAAAATTTATTCCATAAGAAAAGGAGACTTGGTTGATTTTTATCATGAATTAAAATATGATTTTAACCATGATATAAAATCAAGACTTGGCATGATGGAATATGTCATAGAAAATTTATATGATAAATTTCTTATGAAAATTTATTCCATAAGAAAAAAGAGACTTGGCGGTTGAGAGGCCACTATATAAATGACCTAAGGCAAGGCTTGGAATTGATTCGAAATCAATCCAAGTATTCTTGCCTAGGCTCTCTCCCTCTCCTCCCTTCTTCCTCTTGGCCGGCCCTCTCTCTCCTTCTCCCTTCTTCTTGCCGTGAGCACAAGGAGAAGCTCCGAGGCGACGAAGTTCTTCCGTTGGAACGATCTTCCTCTCCGGCCATCATCACCTTGGGATTGGGCGCAAGTCATCTTCCTCCTTCTCGCCGGAATTGTGATTTCGGCCAACCTTGGTGGTGAGTTTTTCCGATATGATTACTTCTCTCTTGGTTTCTTGTCGTGTTCTCGGAGAATCTAATAGTTCTCGAGAACACGAAACTCGTGGCTTTGCGAAGTCATCCCGAAGATACTCGCGCGTGGACGCGAATAGAGGCGGAGCTTCCGAGGGACGCTTACGGTTGGATCTCATCCCTTCCTTCGAGTTACGTGAGGTAATACGTAAATTAGTTTACGTTTCTGCAAAATTTTAAATATATGATCATGTCTACACAACAAAAGGTTGCTTGCTTAGATGTGTGATTAAATAATTTGAGAAATTATTTATGCTAAACCTTCCGCTGCACGTAATTAATTTTAAAATTACGAACCCGCATCCATGTCATCATGCACCCGGTCCCAACACTATGTGTGCCTAGTCCCACTAGAACTTTTCAGTCTAGTCTCCAGTCAACCTTGACCCACTTGGCATCATACGATATTCAACATCATATGATATTCAAACATCATTATCAAACATCCAACCTTAAGCTTACCAAGCATACCAGACATAAACTCACCCGAGCCTAGTCAGACTAGGTCAGCCCTGACCTAACCAAGATTGCACCAACAATCTCCCCTTTTTGATGTTTGACAATATGTTTGAGAAAGACTAATCCCTATTAGCCTTTCAATCTTCTCCCCCTTTGACACACATCAAAAACTCTCCCCGAGAGTCTAATGGTCAAAATCATGCCCAATGAAAGTCGCATACATTCCATTTGAACTCATACTCATTCTTGAGCATTTATCATAATGAAGATTCCCAATCTTCATTCTTTCACTTATCCCAAAAGTAAAAATTCAAACACATGCTTTTAAGGAAGATCTCCCCCTCAAAACATGCTCTAACCCTCCATCATTGCACCAACAATGATTTTTGAGTTCCTAAAACTTTAGGAAATCTCAACTCGAGGTTATGAGATTTTGAGATTCAAAACCTGAATCAAAACCTCTCTAACCCATAAGTTTCACCAAACAAACTCCCTTTTTGATTTCATAATGAAATTTACCCAAATATACTTATGAAAGTAATTCAAGGGGCTAGGAATTGTTAGATAACTCAAAATTGGGTTAACTGACTGAAAACAGACAGTTTCAGTCTTACCAATCGATTGGTGTTGGGAACCAATCGATTAAGCTATGCCTTAATCGATCAACTGATCAATTATGGCTGCCCTTAATTGATCAATGGATCGATTACACGAGCTTCTGTGCTCGCAGATAGGATCTCCCAATCGATTGACCAAACGATTGGGTACTATCCTAATCGATCATCTGATCGATTGAGAGTTTTCGATTTTTGAAAACAAATTCAGTCTGAATTTCAGAAACTCCTAAATAATTCTACAAAATTTAAAAAATCTCAAAATTTTGTGTAGACATTATTTATGACATATACTACCATGGAAAAATAATTTTATATGAAAATACCACTCTTTTTTAAAGATTGACACAAAAATCGAAACCATTGAAATACTTCAATGTTTCACTCTATTTTGTATCCAATTCATCAATGATGAGATTTATCAAAAGATAGTCTTCACCGAGGTTTTCTAAGATAGTTTTGAAATAGGTTTAAAAAACAATTTCCAACCATGTTCCTTGGGCTAAATGCACATGACTTGTACCTTAGCTTTCCCAATGATTGAAGTTCATTTATATTCACGTTTTGATGAATCTAAAACTCAATAGGATACACATTATTCAATACCTTGAGTTTCATTCATCACCCTAACATCTCACTTATTTCTAATGTATCTCAAAATACACGTAAGTCAACTTATGATCTTGGTGAGATGTGAAAGTTATGTTCTCCCTAAACCAAGGGTTCATGCATTTCTACCTAGGCATTATGAACTTTGATCATTCACCTAGAATGTCAATTAATGTCAATGTCCTTAATTTCAATGAAAATTAAATTAATGCATGATAATGACTATGGCATGCATCATATGAGAATTAAAAAAATATTATAACTAGATGATGCATGTATATCATGACATGTAGTATTTTCATAATAAAATATAAATCATGAATCATGATGTCATGGCATGTGATTGGGCTTACAAAATATGGCATAGTAGCACAAAAGAAAATACCTAGATTTCCTATCTAAGTATCAATAACTCATCGCTAAGTCATTGATAATCCTAATTTTGCCCCTAATTTCCAAGACAATGCCGAAACTCCCCAACTTGGCATATCTTTGGATTCTAACCTAGTTGTGCCAACTTTAGTTAGTTCATTCAAAAAAATAGTTTGGCACAATTTTACTCCTCCTAGAGTAAACAAATGACTCCTTCATTTTCAAGGGTAGTAACTACTTGAAAATGTCCCAAAGTGCTAACTTCATCAAGATTGGGTTAACTACCCTTCCAAATTTGAGTTGACACTCCCTAGACCTATCTAGGATGTGGCGAACACACTTTTAGGAACCCAAAATCTATTGGTGCTCCTTGGGTGTGCTAGGTATTCATTAGGGATAGCTTCCCTTGGTACCTTCCTATTGACTTTTCTAGGCTTCTCCGAAGCCTTAGTCATGTTGGTCTTGTCTTGGTCAACCCTAGGGATGACTTCCCTTGTGGCCTTGACTTGACTCCTTAACCTAGATTTAGTCTCATACCTATATGAAACTCTATGATATGATGGACCATCATCCTTGATTTAGGTTTGTATCCCAAACATTTCTTGCTCCTAGAGGGTCCTTGATTTCCTAAATCTAGGTTTTGATCCTTAGGTCCCTTAAGAAATTTTTCTATTCTTTTGAGGGATTTTTCTAATGTTTCAAGTTTTATCCTCAAAACTTGATTTTCAATCATTACTTTCTCAAGGCTTGGTTTTCTACGATTGCCTTGGTGATTTTTCTTTTTGGCCTTGTTTTGGGTAGGTCTACCATTAAATGATCTAAAATCTTCCCTATCCTTACATGTGGTAGTCCTAGCATGGAAGGCTCTATATTTTTCCTTAGGTTTTTCATACCTCCTATTTTCATGATAAATAGCATTGAAATGATAATAATTATTTCTAGCATGCATATTATCATGATGAAAATAAGTACCATTACCTAATGGTACCTTGGTCTTGTTCTTGGAGGCTCCCCCTTGATTTGAGCTCCTCCTTTTTGCCTTGGTCAGATCCTTCCCCTTTGGATATTAATTCCGATAATGCCCCTTTTGTTTGCATGAGAAGCACACAATGTGCTTCTTATCCTTCTTTACCACGGGGCCGACCTCCTTTGGCTTCTCCTTGGTCTTGGGTGTCACTTGCACCTTCTTCTTGACTAATTTGGGATACTTACTCTTATAGTATCCTCTTTCCCTACACTCAAAACAAATGATATGATTTTTATTTTTACGAATTGAAATTTCTATACCTTTGCTTGTAGGGGTGGCACTTTCCTCCTCTTCATTGGCATCGGAAAGTGATGTTGAAGCCTTTTCTTGTTCCGGCATCAATGTCAAATTCTGCTCCCCCTCAATCCTTGAAGTAGAAGCTTCTTGAATTTCCTCCTCGGATGTTGAGCATCTCTCAACTTCCGAATCCTCTTCATCGGATGAATCTCCCTCTTCGGATTTGTCTTGATTTGGTACAGTGGAGGGATCTTTATGAAGCTTTGCCAATTTGTTCCAAATCTCTTTGGCATCTTTAAATTCTCCAATCTTATCCAAGATGGTGCTCGGCAATAGATTTACCAATAACTTGGTCACTTTGTCATTGGCCTCGCATCATTTGATTTGCTCCTCATTCCATTTGCTTTTCTTGAGGAGCTTCCCTTTGGTGCTAGTTGGAGCTTCAAAACCCTCCGTTAGAGCAAACCATTGCTCTATCTCCATCATGAAGAAATTTTCAATCTTTAACTTCCAAAGATCGAAATTTGCCTTGTCGAATGGTTGGAGGTGCCCAAGTGTCGTAGCCAAACTCCATTTTTGAAGTAGAACCCTTTTAATGATAGCTTCATGAAATTAGGGTTTCTTCAAACTTCTTCTTCTTCCTCTAGCTCTTGCTCTCTTGGCGATGAGTCCAAAGAAGAGTGACCTTGCTTTGATACCACATGTTAGGACTGGTAGGGGAGCTAGAGGGGGGGGGTGATTAGCTCTGATCTTTGCTCGTTGATAATTTGTTGCTGCGGAAGACTTGAGCAATGCTAACACCTCTATTTTACTTGGTATCCACCTCCTTGAGGTGACTAATCCAAGGGTCTACTCTCCTCACTCTCTCATACACTATGAAAGATCTCATTCTTGAGGTAGAGTAACCTCTTACAAGCTTTCAAGAAGATACAACAAGAATCCAAGCAAACACAAAAGAAATCTTACAAGATTTACACAACTTAGCTCTCTTTGCTTTCCTTCCTATCTTCAAGCTTGGAATCGCCTCTTGATCCTTGAAAATGCACCAGCACTAAGCTCTAAGGACTCACATGAAATGGCGATGAAGGAGGAGGAAGCTACGCGAGCGATGCCGACTGAATGCCGCTTCAAATCTGCATGAAAACCCCTATATACCCGACACCTAGGGTTCCCTAATCGATTGCCCAATCGATCCCAATCAATTACCACAGCATGATGGTGCAGGCAGCACCTAAGTCAAACCTGAGTTTTGATAATGGCAAAGGGTTCAGAAGTTAAGATGTTATTGTTGTCTAATGTGTTTACTAAGTGTGCAGGAAAGAAGTCTTAGGTACACTAGGCAAGAAGTCCTGGCAAAGGGCTGGGCAAAGAAGACATGGTCAAGGGGCTGGGCACCGAAGACCTACTCGGAAGGTGGGCATGAAGTCCTGGTCGAGGACTGGGCACGAAGTCCTGGCAAGGGGTTGGGCACCGAAGACCTGCTCGGAAGGTGGGCACGAAGTCCTGGTCGAGGACTGGGCACGAAGACCTAGTCAGGTGAATCGGGCAAAAGTCCAACCGGAGGAGCCGGTTGGCAAAAGGTAAACTCTCCTGAGAGGAGTAGGTGAAGACGCGTTCCCCGTCAAGGGAACAGTAGGCGTCGGTTCGACCTAGGGTTCCATTTGGGAGACCCGAAGTCAGAACCAAGACAGCTACGGCTGTAAATACTAACTAATATTCTTGATTTGGTTGTTTTGGAACTAACCTTGGATGCAGGGACCGAAGGAGTGTGTTTCTGTAGCTCAGAACGCCCCAAAGGAGAGGGGCAGACAGCTGGGCTAGGCGCCCGGGAGGTCCCGGGCACCCAAGGTCAAGGCCAAAACACAAGAAAGCAAGAATCGCTTCAAAACCATACTGGGCTAGGCGCTCGGGAGGTCCCGGGCGCCCAAGGACAAAGCCAAAGAGGTAGTCGAAGCAAAATCAGCCACGAAGCCAGCAGACCTAGTCAAGCTAGGCGCCCAGGAGGTCCCGGGCGCCCCAGTCAGCTCCAGAGGCCGATTCGAATGGGATAAGTGCTAACCGAGCTGCGGATGAGGTTTCTCCGATCTGAAGGCATATGTCAGGCGCCCCCGACGTCTCAGGCGCCCCCAGGAGCACTATAAAAGGGGCTCGACCCCGAGGCTTCAAGAACATAACTTTCCAACGCCTCTAAGCTTTTCGTTCAAGCGCTCTGCTCCGGCAAACTCCGATCTCGAGACTCTGCGCCGACGACGACCCTCTGCTCCGAAGAACGATCCACACTGGGCGTCGGTAACAAAAAGTGTATTCTTTCTTTTTACTGCAATATTCTTGTATCAAAATCTGTAAACCTTTGCACGATTATAGAATTGCCCGCAGTAAACGGTCAAGGACCGTGGGCCTTGGAGTAGGAGCCGACCGCTACTCTGAACCAAGTGAAAATACTTGTGTTCTTTGTGTGTTTGGTTTATTTCCGCTGCGTATTTTCTCTTATTCTTATCCGAAAATATTTTCACGATATTCACCCCCCTATATCGTGTTTCTCGATCCAACAAGTGGAATCAGAGCGGGGTAGCTCAAATTTGATGCAACCACCCATTTAGGAATTTTTTGGATTTTTACGAAGTTTTTAATTTCTTTTTCGATTGAATTTTTATCGTTAATCGAGGTGGGTGCAACACCACTCGATAATTTCTTTTTAATATCTTATTCCCGCACTGCTAATCCAAGACCAATTCTTGGCACAGTTTTTTTTGTTCTTAATATTTCAGAATTTCTAAATGGTCAGGGAAGGGGGTTTCAGTACAACCAGACCACCACTCTTCAGTGGGGAGGACTTCTCCTACTGGAAGAGTCGGATGGATGCCCACTTGAAAACTCAGGTGGACATGTGGATAATAATCCAATCTGGTTTGGAAATCTCGAAAAATGCTGAAGGAGTGGCACAACCTTACACCGAAAGGGATGCCTCGGTAAAAAGGAAGATCGAGGCTGATGCTAAAGTGACCCAGACACTCCAATGCGGTCTAACCAAAGAAGAGCTGAACTGGGTGGGACCATTCAACAGTGCAAAGGAACTCTGGGATAAGTTAATTGAATTGCACGAAGGAACCTCCGACACCCGAATCAGTAAGAGGGACCTATGTTGGGGCAATCGGCCCTGAGATGGGTTAGTAATATGAGAGAAGTGTCCTAAGGCAATCGCCTTATGATTGTAATCATTTATTTTAATAAATGAAGATTCACTATTTGAGTATACATGTTAGTGTATTTGATTGAGATCTTAAACTCATTTACTGAATGTCCACAATACAATTCACAGCATGAGAGAATTTGTGATGAATTCACAAATAGTGATTATCTCTACATGTGCAACTGTGAAGTATTGAAATTGTCCCTAGTCTATGAATTGATAAAAACGGACACTATCAATTCTGTTGAGACTAGCATGGGTTATTCTCTAATCAGCTGATTCTCACTGGCTGGTGACATTGGGATGTCCGGAGATAAACATGAATGCTAGTTAAGGGAACTAGTTCATTGGAGTGACTGGCTGTAAAACTTCATATGGTAGTCTACATATAGACATGTCAGTGAAGTTTTACTGCAGCTTAAGTGCGATGTTCCTTTGACTTGCGGTGTTCAAGTCATCTTGGTCATGGAGACTTATACTTTGACATCTTAAGCAAACATCTCCAAGGAGGTGTGGACCCAGGATGATTGGGTATAAGCCGAAGTGCTAGAAGATGTTTGAACAGCCTACAAAGGATTCACCACTCCTTGCGAGGAGATGTATACCCGAGGCCTATCGTCGGATTATTACTCGAATCCTCTGGCCAGAGCATGACATGTTCAGAGTATGAATCTCTTAAATACATGAGAGTAATTAAAATCTATAGGACGAGGAAACGTTACTTAGGCTAGGAGTGACGTAGTCAGCCTAGTGGGGACTGACACACATAGACCATGTCCTGAACCAAGTGGGTATAAGATGGTGAAGGGAATGAGGCACGATTCATTATAGCTGCTGAAGGGTTTCAAAATCATTTCTGAGGTCAACCGTTGATCTTTCGATTAATTGGGGATCATGATGTACTACTAGGTGCCACTCATGATCGTTCTATGATTGGTGAATTATAGACGGCCAACATAAATCAAAAGCCTATTTAGTCACACGCACTACGAGTAATCCGAGGGATTTAAAACGAGTTGAAAATTAGATTCTCCGATCAAGAGAGATAAGTCGAATCTGAATTTTTCAGAGACACATCGGAAGCGTAAAATGGCTAAGTCTTTTGAAGACTTAATAGATGAATTAAATGAGTTTAATTCATTGGGGCATGGCCTGGATAGGCCGACCAAAGAGGGTCCCCACCCTCTTTGCTTGGCCGACCACAACAAAGGGAGGGAACCAAATTGTTTGGTTCAATTTATAAAATAAATCAAGTGTGGTTTGTTTTATAAAATTATGGATGATATAAATTTTTTAAATAAACCAAGGTTTGGTTTATTTTTCATGGAAATTAAAATGAACCATGGATTGGTTTATTTTATTTTATAAAATCAATCATGGATTGATTTACCATGATAAAGAAATTTATATAAAGAAATTTATATAAAGAAATTTATTTTCATGGAAATTAAAATGAACCATGGATTGGTTTATTTTATTTTATAAAATCAATCATGGATTGATTTACCATGATAAAGAAATTTATATAAAGAAATTTATATGATAAATTTCTTATGAAAATTTATTCCATAAAAAGAGACTTGGTTGATTTTTATCATTAATTAAAATATGATTTTAACCATGATATAAAATCAAGACTTGGCATGATGGAATAAGTTATAGAAAATTTATATGATAATTTTTTTATGAAAATTTATTCCATAAGAAAAAAGAGACTTGGCGGTTGAGAGGCCACTATATAAAGGACCCAAGGCAAGGCTTGGAATTCATTCGAAATAATCCAAGTATTCTTGCTTGGGCTCTCTCCCTCTCCTCCCTTCTTTCTCTTGGCCGGCCTCTCCCTTCTTCTTGCCGTGAGCGCAAGGACAAGCTCCGAGGCGACGAAGTTCTTCCGTTGGGACGATCTTCCTCTCCGGCCATCATCACCTTGGGATTGGGCGCAAGTCATCTTCCTTCTCCGCGCCGGAATTGTGATTCTGGCCAACATTGGTGGTGAGTTTTTCCGATATGATTACTTCTCTCTTGGTATTCTTGTCGTGTCTTTCGAGGATCTAGTAGTTCTTGTCGACACGAGACTCGTGGCTTTGCGAAGTCATCCCGAAGAAAACTCGATGTGGACGCGAATAGAGGTGGAGCTTCCAAGGGACGCTTACGGTTTGATCTCGTCACTTTCTTCGAGTTATGCGAGATAACAAGTAAATTAGTTTACGTTTCTGCAAAATTTTAAATATATGATCATGTCTACACAACATAAGGTTGCATGCTTAGATGTGTGATTAAATAATTTAAGAAATTATTTATGCTAAACCTTCTGCTGCACGTTATTAATTTTAATATTACGAACCCGAATCCATGTCAACATGCACCCGGTCCCAACAGTGGTATCAGAGCCGGTTAGTGTTCGACATAATCATATAATTGTTTTGCGGAAAACTTTGTCATGATCTCAATTTTGGAAAATTTTTCAATTATGAAAACTTTCCAATTATGGTAAATTTTATATTTAGGAATTTCAAAGTTTGGAAATCCTCATGAAAATTCATAAACTTTTAAAATATCCCTGTTTCTGAAATTTTATGATAATTGCGAAAACTTTTCATTTTTGGAAACTTTCCAATTTTGGAAATTTCATATTTTGGATATTTTCCAATTTTGGAAATACGTAAATTTTCTTTGTACCAGAAATTTTTAATTATTCTGAAAATTTTTATTTTTGGAAACTTTCCATTTATGGAATGCTCGCAATTTTGGGCACATTCTTTCAAGAAAGTCTAGACAAATTATGGGAATATTAATTGGCATTTAAATTCATAATTAGAAATTAAATTATTTACAAAATTCTTTATTTTGGATTGAGCCTCGGGGAGCCGTCCAATTTAAAGTTAGTTGTTATAATTAAATTTCCGAAATTAAATTTAAATTGTCAAATGTTTAATTTGGATTGAGCCTCGGGGAGCCGTTCAAATTATATTATCAAAAAATTCTTATTTTGGATTGAGCCTCGGGGAGCCGTCCAAATTAAATTATTTATTGATATTAATTTTCCATAAATAAAATATGTGATCAAATCTTGAAAATTTTTGAGGTGATTCTCAAACGATAATTTCCTTATTTGATTTATGAGGTGATGCTCTTACATATTATTCTCTCCAAAATTAATTAGGAAAATTGTTTCCTATAGAGTATATTTCCTTAAATAAGATTTTCATGAAAATAATATGTGGTTGAATTAAGGGAATCTGTCTGTTAATTTAATAAGATTTGATTTAGAGAAATCAAAGTCTTAAACATATTATTTCCGAAATTGATTATGACAATTTAGGAAATTGTTTCCCAAAATAATTCCTTGAATAAAGTGTGATATTAGAATTAGAAAATCCGGTTCCTAATTCAATTAATGAGACTTGATAAATTAAGTCACATACATACTTTATTAAGGAAATCGTTAGAACATGACATAATTATATGTCATGAATGTGCTTAAAAGAAAAGGATGAGACCCAAAACCCCTTTTCAAAATATTAAGGCCAACACCTTCCATTAATATGGTTAGAACCAGAGTTTTGTTTCTCGTTTGGGTTTATGGACACATCCATGCCCGGCTTGAACCTCGACATGTTCAAACCATGGAATTAGTTTATGATTAATATAGTTAGAGTCAGAGGTCAATCCTTAGTTTTGGCTGTTGGACACATCCAAGCCTGACTAAACAATTGAATGAGCTCCAACCATATTAAAACTATTTCTTGATTAATGGGTCAGCCTTAAGCTTGGAGCATCGATTTGTTGTGCCATAGCCAAGGTCGATGTAAAGAGAGGTGCAGTTGGGTGCTATGTATATTGTTGCATACTTGTTAATGAGTTAACGACCCTATGATTTATGTAAACATTCAATTAGTTGATAGCATAATGTGATAGTTACATATATGTAATATGTAATCGGTATAATTACCTACCTTCATAGCTCAGAATAACTGGATGGCCCCAGCCATGGTTGTTCTTATCTTTGGATGGATATCAACATATTTGGAGATGTTCCTACGATCTCCCGAATTGATAAAAAGGGTTATTCAATTCGAAAAATAAATAGGATTTAATGAATGTATATTGATGCATTCTTTATCATTCTCATCACATAACCTCAATTTGTATTTCTAGAATAATCACTTGATCATGTCTTCTCTGAATTTGCGTTTCATTTTGGACACCAATAAGTTAACTAAGGACAAAAGGATTGAAAAAGCACCAAAAGGCACTTGCCATCATTGTGGCAAGGAGGGCCACTGGCGAAGAAACTGCTAGGTTTATCCTGAATCCTTGAAGAAGAAGGCATCCGATGCCCCATCATCTTCAGGCATCTTCGTTATTGAATGTCACTCTATTTCCTCATACACCTGGGTACTTGATACTGGGTGTAGCTCACATATATGTAATGACATACAGGGGCTAAGGAATAGAAGAAGACTCGTCAAGGGAGAAACGAATTTGCGAGTTGGAAATGGAGCAAAGATTGTTGCTATTGCTATCGGAACATATTTGCTAAAGCCCCTACTGGACTTGTCTTAGAATTGGATAATTGTTATTTTGTTCCTTCGTTAATAAAGAACATTGTATCTATTTCATGCTTGAATGAAAAGTGTTACCATTTAACTTTTAGTAACAATTGTTGTTACATAACTTTAAATGGTGTTCTTTAAGGGACCGAAACTTTATGCAATGGTATCTACACGTTAGATTTATCCGGTGACGTTTTCAATATCGAAGTTAGCAACAAACGTGCTCGAATAGATAATCAAATAGACTCCTATACGTGACATTGCCATCTTGGCCATGTAAGTAAGAAACGCATGACCAAATTACACCGATGTGGAATTCTGGAATCATTTGAACCCGATTCATTTGATACATGCGAATCATGCTTAAAAGCCAAGATGGCCAAATTACCCTTTTCCAGAAAAGGTAAACTAGTGGGAGAATTGCTTGGTCTAATACATACTGATGTATGTGGACCAATGTCAACTCTTGCACAAGGAGGCTATAGCTACTTCATTACCTTTATCGATGATCACTTACGATTCGGGTTTGTGTTCTTAATGAAACACAAATCTGAAGCTTTTGAGAAATTCAAAGAATTCAGAAGTGAAGTAGAGAAGCAGCTTGGCAAAAGTATTAAGAGACTTCGATCCGATCGGGGTGGTGAATACTTGAGTCAAGAGTTTCAAGATTATCTTAGGGACAATGGAATATTGTCTCAATGGACTCCGCCTTATACACCACAGCATAATGGTGTATCTGAGAGGCGTAATCGAACCTTGATGGACATGGTTAGATCTATGATGAATCATGCAACTCTTCCAAAATCTTTTTTGGACTATGCGCTTAAGACAGCTGTTTACTTGCTAAACAGAGTCCCGACCAAGGTAGTCTCTACTACTCCATATGAGACATGGAATAGTAAGAAACCTCATTTATCTCACCTAAAGATATGGGGTTGTCCTGCTTATGTAAAGTGGACTGTATCAGACAAATTGGATGCTAAGTCTGATAAATGTCTATTTATTGGATACCCTAAGGAAACGAAAGGTTACCAATTCTATCATCCCTTGGAGCAAAAAGTGTTTGTTTCAAGGCATGTTGTATTTCTGGAAAAAGAATGTCTTTTACAAGAAAACAGTGGGAGTAATATTGAACTTGAAGAAGTTCAAGAAACTCCAATAGACATTACAGAGACACCTAGTCTAGACCCACAACCAATAACTCATAATGATGAGCTATCAGTTGAACCTAAAACAACACCACTTCTTTGTAGGTCTGATAGGACACGTAATATTCCAGAGAGATACGGATTTCTCATAAGTTAATCGAACGACGTGTTACTCATTAGCGATGATGAACCTATCAGTTATGAAGATGTTCTGAAAATGTAGAAAGGGATAAATAGCTTGAAGTCATGAAGTCGGAAATGGATTCGATGTACAAAAATTAAGTATGGGACTTGGTTAACCCACCTGAAGGGATTAAGCCCATAGGGTGCAAGTGGTTTTCAAGAAGAAAACCGACATGGAAGGTAATGTTGTTACCTTTAAGGCTAGATTAGTGGCAAAAGGATATCGTCAGAAACAAGGAATTGATTATGACGAAACCTATTCGCCAGTAGCTGTGCTTAAGTCCATTCGGATGCTCCTGGCCATAGCAGCTCATTATGATTATGAGATATGGCAAATGGATGTGAAAACAGCTTTCCTTAATGGAAACCTGCTTGAGGATGTATACATGATACAACCTGAAGGTTTCACATCGGTTGATAAAACCAATGTATGCAAGCTTCGACGATCCATATATGGACTAAAGCAAGCATCCAGGAGCTGGAACATCCTTTTTGATGAGACAATCAAAGAGTTTGATTTCTCACAAAATCTTGACGAACCTTGTGTGTACAAGAAGGTTAGTGGGAGTGCAGTCGTATTCCTAGTGTTATATGTCGATGACATATTACTTATTGGAAACGATATATCAGTCTTACAGTGAGTTAAAATTTGGTTGTCCAAAACTTTCTCCATGAAAGACCTGGGAGAAGCAACCTATATCCTTGGGATTAGAATCTATAGAGATAGATCAAAACGATTGCTTGGTCTTTCGCAGTCTACATATATAGACCGAGTGTTAAAAGGGTTTAGCATATCGAAATCCAAGAAAGGTTACCTTCCCATCAGGCATGGGATCAACCTTTCGAAGTCTATGTGTCCGCGCATAGAAGACAAGAGGATTTGCATGAATAAGATTCCTTATGAATCCGCGATAGGAACTATCATGTATGCTATGTTATGTACTAGGCCCGATGTATCATATGCTCTGAGCGTCACAAGCAGATACCAGTCTGATCCAGGAATGGATCATTGGGTGGTTGTCAAGACAATCCTCAAGTACTTAAGAAGAACTAAGGATGTGTTCCTAATATATGGAGAAGGTGATATGGTAATACGTGGGTATACAGATTCTAGTTTCCAGACAGATAAGGATGACTCCAAACCTCAATCTGAATACATATTTATTTTGAATGGAGGTGCAATAAGTTGGAAGAGTTCCAAACAAGACACCGTAGCGGATTCTACCACGGAAGCGGAATATATTGCAGCTTCGGAAGCAGCAAAGGAAGCAGTCTGGTTCAAGAAGTTTGTCTCTGAACTTGGTGTGGTTCCAACCATTGACGAAGCAATATAGATTTACTGCGACAACAATGGAGCTATTGCATAAGCAAACGAACCAAGGTCTCTTCAGCGATCCAAACATGTGCTTCGCCGCTATCATCTGATCAGAGAGATTATAAGTAGGAATGATATACAAATTGAGAAAATTCCCACTGAAAGGAATTTAGCGGATCGTTTAACTAAGGTCTTGCCTCAAAGCAAGTATGAGGGTCATGTTAGAGCCTGTGGTATTAGATACCGTAGCGATTGGCATTAGGCCAAGTGGGAGTTTGTTAGTAATATGACAGAAGTGTCCTAAGGCAATCGCCTTACGAATTGTAATCATTTATTTTAATAAATGAAGATTCACTATTTGAGTATACATGTTAGTGTATTTGATTGAGATCTTAAACTCATTTACTGAATGTCCACAATACAATTCACAGCATGAGAGAATTTGTGATGAATTCCCAAATAGTGATTATCTCTACATGTGCAATTGTGAAGTATTGAAATTGTCCCTAATCGATGAATTGATAAAAACGGACACTATCAATTTTGTTGAGACTAGCATGGGTTATTCTCTAATCAACTGATTCTCACTAGGTGGTGACATTGGGATGTCCGGAGATAAACATGAATGCTAGTTAAGGGAACTAGTTCATTGGAGTGACTGGCTGTAAAACTTCATATGGTAGTCTACATATAGACATGTCAGTGAAGTTTTACTGCAGCTTAAGTGCGATGTTCCTTTGACTTGCGGTGTTCAAGTCATCTTGGTCATGGAGACTTATACTTTGACATCATAAGCAAGCATCTCCAAGGAGGTGTGGACCCAGGATAATTTCTGGCCAGAGCAAGACATGTTCAGAGTATGAATCTCATAAATACATGAGAGTAATTAGAATTCATAGGACAAGGGAACGTTACTTGGGCTAGGTGTGACGTAGTCAGCCTAGTGGGGACTGACACACATAGACCATGTCCTGAACCAAGTGGGTATAAGATGGTGAAGGGAATGAGGCACGATTCATTATAGCTGCTGAAGGGTTTCAGAATCATTTCTGAGGTCAACCGTTGATCTTTCGATTAATTGGGGATCATGATGTACTACTAGGTGTCACTCATGATCGTTCTATGATTGGTGAATTATAGACGGTCAACATAAATCAAAGTCATATTTAGTCACACGCACTACGAGTAATCCGAGGGATTTAAAACGAGTTGAAAATTGGATTCTTCGATCAAGAGAGATAAGTTGAATCTAAATTTTTCAGAGACACATCGGAAGCGTAA
The DNA here is from genome assembly GCA_024364735.1 of Boesenbergia rotunda. Taxonomy (NCBI): domain Eukaryota; kingdom Viridiplantae; phylum Streptophyta; class Magnoliopsida; order Zingiberales; family Zingiberaceae; genus Boesenbergia; species Boesenbergia rotunda. Next base: position 810,417 of record JAGFNQ010003467.1, read on the forward strand.
AATGACTAAGTTTTTAGAAGACTTAATAGATGAATTAAATGAGTTTAATTCATTGGGACATGGCCTGGATAGGCCGGCCAAAGAGGGTCCTCTTTGCTTGGCCGACCACAATAAAGGGAGGGAACCAAATTGTTTGGTTTGGTTTGGTTTATAAAATCAATCATGGGTTGATTTACCATGATAAAGAAATTTATATAAAGAAATTTATTTTCATGGAAATTAAAATGAATCATGGATTGGTTTATTTTATTTTATAAAATCAATCATGGATTGATTTACCATGATAAAGCAATTTATATAAAGAAATTTATATGATAAATTTCTAATGAAAATTTATTCCATAAAAAGAGACTTGGTTGATTTTTATCATGAATTAAAATATGATTTTAACCATGATATAAAATCAAGACTTACTTTGATGGAATAAGTCATAGAAAATTTATATGATAAATTTTTTATAAAAATTTATTCCATAAGAAAAAAGAGACTTGGCGGTTGAGAGGCCACTATATAAAGGACCCAAGGCAAGGCTTGGAATTCATTCGAAATAATCCAAGTATTCTTGCTTGGGCTCTCTCCCTCTCCTCCCTTCTTTCTCTTGGCCGGCCTCTCCCTTCTTCTCCCTTCTTCTTGCCGTGAGCACAAGGAGAAGCACCGAGGCGATGAAGTTCTTCCGTTGGGATGATCTTCCTCTCCGGCCATTATCACCTTGGGATTGGGCGCAAGTCATCTTCCTCCTCCTCGCCGGAATTGTGATTCTGGCCAACCTTGATGGTGAGTTTTTCCGATATGATTACTTCTCTCTTGGTATTCTTGTCGTGTCTTTGGAGGATCTAGTAGTTCTTGTCGACACGAGACTCGTGGCTTTGCGAAGTCATCTCGAAGAAAACTCGACGTGGACGCGAATAGAGGCGGAGCTTCCAAGGGACGCTTACGGTTGGATTTCGTCCCTTTCTTCGAGTTACGCGAGGTAACAAGTAAATTAGTTTATATTTCTGTAAAATTTTAAATATATGATCATGTCTACACAACATAAGGTTGCATGTTTAGATGTGTGGTTAAATAATTTAAGAAATTATTTATGCTAAACCTTCCGCTGCACGTAATTAATTTTAAAATTACGAACCTGCATCCATGTCAACATGCACCCGGTCCCAACAAGATGATCTGGAGGATCATGATATTTTGATGTGTGGGCAATATGGTTAAGTTAGGATGTTTGTTGTTCTCACATGTGTACATGAGTGTGCTGGTGTACAGGTACACATGGACTTGGTTGATGTCTTTAGGTGAAGGATGGCATGGAGGCAAGCTGGAGGCTTGCGTGCGCTTCCGAGGGACCGTTGGATAGCTGGGATGATGAGCCGAGGGATGCGGTCTTCGAGGCGTACGTGAAGGGTGGCATGGAGGCAAGCTGGAGGCTTACGTGCTCATCCGAGAGACGAGAGCCGAAGATGAAGAGGGTATGAAGGCAACAGTCAAGGCTGCTGGTGAAGAGTCAACTGAGTTGTCAGGGTCTGAGTATGTGTGTTTGTACTCAGGGGCTAAGCCGGGAGGGTTTGAGTGCGGAACGACTTGTACTCAGGAGTGAAACCCTAGGCTTAGGTGTGTACCAGTTGACTGGCCATGGGAAGTCGACTGGTATAGGCTGAAACAGGCTGGCAGATTCAAACGTTGTGCTGTAACGGTCGGATCTGAGTGGGATCAGTCGATTGCCCCAGGGGTAGTCGACTGGTAGCGACTGTTTCAGATTCGAGCCCTATTTAACGGGGCTTGTTTCCTACTAACTCGCTTGACCGCTTGGGTAAAGTGAGTTAGCAGTCTATTGTGATCAGAGAGCGCCCGAGGTGTTGTGGCGAGGTTTCTCCACCCACAAGGAGCGACAGATCTAGCCGGAGGTTATCCGGGGGTTGATCCACCGACGGATTCTTGGATTAGTCACCCGTCCGGGGTGGATACCAAGTAAATCAGGTTGTTAGCATTGGTTATTTTACTTTGCATATTATTGTTTCCGCTGCTCTAATGATTTTGTAGAGAAACGAACGATAAAGTGCTATTCACCCCCCCCCTCTAGCACACCGAAAACAATCCATCAGTTGGTATCAGAGCAAGTTCCGCTCTTGATCGGACTAACCGCCAAGGGAGCCCTCGCTAGAGGAAGAAAAACATGGAAGACCGGTTGGGGGAGGACATCAACATACCCCCATCCTATAATCATGAAGAATTCGATCATTGGAAGACAAGGATGAAAAATTGGCTAGGAATGGATTGGGAATGTAGAATGTCCATTGAAGACCCATTCGAAATCCCCAAGGATAAGCATGGCAAGAGACTTCGCCCCAGATATTGGACAAGTGAACAACAAGAACAAGCTAGGGCAAATGAAAAAGTAATCAATTTTTTGATTAATATCTTGCCTACTAATTTGATGAGTTGTATAGGAGATTACAAAAGCACACATGATTTATGGAAGAAATTGGAAGAAGTTCACAAGAACTCTACGCAAGTTCAATTAGTGGAAGAGCATGATGAAATAAGTTCAATGGTCCAAGAGGACCAAAATGAAGGATTGTCCATGCCATCAAGTGAGGAGCCATCCACCTCATCAAGAGAAGAAGAGGAAGAATCAATATCAAGAATTGAGGGGGAGAAGAGACCCTCAACTATACAAGAGCAAGAGAAGACGATAACCTTCACCAAAGCTAAATCAAAAGACCATATTATATGCTTTGGTTGCAATAAAAAGGGGCACTACAAGGATAAGTGCCCACTAGGTAAAAAGGAGGTAACTTCTAAGTCCAAATTCATTCCATTTAAATCTAATATGGGTTGTAGGAATGAGGAAGCTCAAAATAAAAGAAAGAGAATTCGATGTTTCACATGCGGGGAGCTCGGGCATTATCATACAAAATGTCCAAGAAGTAGAGAGCTTATGAAGATGGAGCACCTTAGGAAATGGGAAAAAGAAGAAAAGAAAAGGAGCACTCATCAAGGGGGAGCCTCAAGGGTAAGAGAGGTAACCTCTAACTCTACTTATGCTTCAAATTTTTCCATGAATGCTCAAAATGTTCGTTTGAATGATAGAATTGACAACAATTGTGTGCCCATGCATGTTTTTGGTTTTAAATGTCATGATAGGAATAGAAACAATTTTGTATGCCAAAACACCAAAAATTCTATGATGCATGATAAATCTAGGATATCTAGGAATAAGGACCAAGGCATAAACTCTGAGAAAGGAAGAAATATGTCTAGAAAAATTGGTAGACCTAGAAATGAGCAAACTAGATCTAGTGATCCTAAGGTTAGGAAGTTAGAAAAGAAAAATCAAGTGTTGAGAGCAAAACCTGACCAATTAGAAAGAAACCTAGGAAGAGTCATTCAAGGGTCCAAAAGATTGAACATGATGTCAAAGGACCAAAATCATAGGAACGGTAGGTCGGATTTAGGATGTCACCCTAGGAGGGCTAATGTTGATAAAATAATATATTCAAGGATGCCCTATAACTATGGTAGAGAAAAAGTCAACAATGGCAAGGAAAAGTCATTTAAAGGAAAAAAAAAGAAATTGACCAAGAAAAATGTCTATAGGGTTAAGAGAGTGATAGTGGAAGGTCAAGAAGCACCAGATGAGCACCGGTGTGGTCTTGCCTTTGTAGAAAAGTTATCTAGGGAGGAAATTAGGGCTAGGAGCTCAAGGGAGAGCTCTGGAAGTCAAAAATGGGTTCCATGGTCAATGGATCTCAGATGGTTTCCTTCTAGGAGATTGAAGGGAACTAAAGAGTGTGCCAAGAGGTTCAAAAGGCTAAAGTTTGTCTTAATCCTAGAAAATTGGCACACTAAAGGGAAAAATTATAGAGAAAAAGGTGAAATTTGGATGTTAATTGAGACAAATCGGTTTTAATATCTAAATACCATATAACTTGATGCTATGAATGGATTGTGGATGAGTATGGGAAGGAGCATCAAGGTGAGGGTAAAATTAGAACTTTTGGGAAAGGTTCCATGATACATTTTAGAGAAACTCAAAGTTTGTAATAATCTTGAGATTTGGGATAACTAGGACTGAAATTATATTTTTCCCAAGTAAATATACGATCCACAAATCTCCCCACAAGAATTCATAATTTTTGGGAATTTGTGGAATTAGATAGGCATTTCTGAAGTTCGAACTGGTAATCTGAAAATCAGATACCAGTCGACTGCCAGGAGTGCAGTCGACTGCGAGAACCCACAGAATGTAATTACACTCTGGCCCAGTCGACTGCCCCAGGAGCAGTCGACTGGTACGTGGGTTTTATAAAAGAAAAGAGTGCGCTAGGGAAGCCAAATCTAGGGTTTTGGCTGATCACCCCTGGCGATTCCTCCTCCTCTCGACTCCTCTTGCGTCCTAAGCTCCTCCTAAGCCCTAAAGTTCTTCTCTAAGGCCTCCTCTACTTCGGATCTACTTCTAGGGTTAGTAGAAACTCTTCTTTCAAGACGATCTCTCCTCCCTACCATCATGAAATGCATAGGAAAGAGGTAAGAACTTAAATGGGTCAATATTTTCATTTAAACTATGATTTGGAACTAATGTAACGATTTTTGTATGTTTTCTTGTCATTTTCCATTATGGGCGTGGTTTGGTGTGCATGCATGGGTTTATTTCATTTTAGTTTGGCCTCTAAGCGATCGAGGGGTGAGGGGTCCTCACGACAGTCGGGAGAGTCGAGGTTTCGGTCAGTAGAATGCCGAAAACGGTATGATCAAAATGAGTTTGTAGTTATGAATTGCCGGTAGCTTAATCAGACTCTCTTTCAAGAGAAGTCCCCCCAGATAGCTGAAATGATTACACATTTTGGGATAGAAAAACTGGTATATTGCCAACATGATGTAAACCTGGAGCTGTGTCAAGAGTTCTACGCCAACCTAACATGCATTAACCCTGATAATAACCTATATGAGTCCAAAGTTGCAGGAGTCGTCATTCCTTTTTTAGCTACTACGTTAGGTGCATTTTTAGGTTGTAGCGCCTCAAATAATGCATCCATATTTTTCCCCACGGTGGTTGAGCCTCTTGAGTTTCATGCTGTCTCCATTGATCAAATTCATTTACATTACTTTAGGAGGCATAGGCATGAGTCTGAACGCATCTTTGATGCAAAGCCTATGAGTCCCTTCAGTCATGTATTGTATAAGATTATCCTGGAGTGTCTTCTGCCCATCGTCACCAAGGGGCGTGCTAGGATCAGACTACCTCATCTGGTGATGATGTATGCTCTAGAGTGGAGATTGGATATAGATGTCACCCTGCATGTGTTCACGTCTATTTGTCATTTTTCCCAGAGTGTCAATGGGAAAATATATATGGCCTTCTGTCACGTCCTGACCGAGTTCTTTGCATCTCGGGGTATCCGTGTCTCTAGTGGTCAGGTTAGACACCTGTCCAAGGATTACGATCAGATAGGTACACGACAGTTATCCTTGGCAGGTATTGAGTGTAGACAGGGGACATTTGTTTGGAGGGAGTGCCCGGAGGTCGATGACGTAGATGAGGAGCCCGCCGAGCTGGTCACACGTACAGAGTACACCCAGCTCCGGTCCGATGTACACACACTTCAGGAGAATGCTCACGTCATTCGTGAGGATATTCATGAACTTCGGCAGACGGAGCAGCGGCTTGAGTCAAAAATTGATAGGATTACTAGCCGTCAGGATGACATGTACGAGATGATGCATGTTAGTGAAATGAGAGAAGTGTCCTAAGGCAATCGCCTTATGATTGTAATCATTTATTCTAATAAATGAATATTCACAATTTGAGTATACATGTTTGTGTATTTGATTGATATCTTAAACTCATTTACTAAATGTCCGCAATACAATTCACAGCATGAGAGAATTTGTGATGAATTCACAACTAGTGATTATCTCTACATGTGCAATTGTGAAGTATTGAAATTGTCCCTAGTCGATGAATTGATAAATACGGACACTATCAATTCTGTTGAGACTAGCATGGGTTATTCTCTAATCAGCTGATTCTTACTGGCTGGTGACATTGAGATGTCCGAAGATAAACATGAATGCTAGTTAAGGGAACTAGTTCATTGGAGTGACTGGCTGTAAAACTTCATATGGTAGTCTACATATAGATATGTCAGTGAAGTTCTTACTGCAGCTTAAGTTCGATGTTCCTTTGACTTGCGGTGTTCAAGTCATCTTGGTCATGGAGACTTATACTTTGACATCTTAAGCAAGCATCTCCAAGGAGGTGTGGACCCAGGATGATTGGGTATAAGCCGAAGTGCCCGAAGATGTTTGAACAGCCTACAAAGGATTCACCACTCCTTGCGAGGAGATGTATACCCGAGGCCTATCGTCGGATTGTTACTCAAAGCCTCTGCCCAGAGCATGACATGTTCAGAGTATGAATCTCTTAAATACATGAGAGTAATTAGAATCCGTAGGACGAGAAAACATTACTTGAGCTAGGTGTGACGTAGTCAGCCTAGTGGCGACTGACACACATAGACCATGTCCTGAACCAAGTGGGTATAAGATGGTGAAGGGAATGGGGCACGATTCATTATAGCTGCTGAAGGGTTTCAAAATTTTTTCTGTGGTCAACAGTTGATCTTTCGATTAATTGGGGATCATGATGTACTACTAAGTGCCACTCATGATTGTTCTATAATTAATTGATTAATTATAGACGGCCAACATAAATCAAAGCCTATTTAGTCACACACACTACGAGTAATCCGAGGAATTTAAAACGAGTTGAAAATTGGATTTTCCAATCAAGAGAGATTAAGTTTGGTTGAGTCAAACGATAAGACGAATCTGAATTTTTCAGAGATGCATCGGAAGCGTAAAATGGCTAAGTCTTTTGAAGACTTAATAGATGAATTAAATAAGTTTAATTCATTGGGGCTTGGCTTGGATGGGCCGGCCAAAGAGGGTCTCCATCCTCTTTGCTTGGCCAGCCACAACAAAGGGAGGGAACCAAGTTTTTGGTTCAATTTATAAAATAAACCAAGTGTGGTTTATTTTATAAAATTATGGATGATATAAATTTTTATATATAATAAACCAAGGTTTGGTTTGTTTTTCATGGAAATTATAATGAACCGTGGATTGGTTTATTTTATAAAATCAATCATGGATTGATTTACCATGATAAGGAAATTTATTCCATAAGAGAGAAGAGACTTGATTGATTTTTATCATGAATTAAAATAAAATTTTAACCATGATATAAAATCAAACTTGGCATGATGGAATAAGTTATTTCATATTTGAGAGGCTTGATGGTTGAGAGGCCACTATATAAAGGACCCAAGGCAAGGCTTGGGTAATAATCGAAGTGACGAAGGCATAGGCTTTCTCCCTCTCTTTCTCTCCTTCTCTTCTCCCCTTCTTGCCGTGCGCCAACCAGCCCCAAGAAGGAGCACCCGATGGCCATCCTTTTGTGGTTAGTCTTCCGACTTCTCTCTTGGTTTTTCTCTTCGTGTTCTCGGAGAATCTAGTAGTTCTCGAGAACACGAAACTTGTGGCTTTGCGAAGTCATCCCGAAGATACTCGACGTGGACGCGAATAGAGGTGGAGCTTCCAAGGGACGCTTATGGTTGGATCTCGTCCCTTCCTTCGAGTTACGCGAGGTAATATGTAAATTAGTTTACGTTTCTGCAAAATTTCAAATATATGATCATGTCTACACAAGATAAAATTGCATGCTTAGATGTGTGGTTAAATGATTTAGAGAAATTATTTATTCTAAACCTTCCGCTGCACGTAATTAATTTTGAAATTACGAACCCGCATCCATGTCAACATGCACCCGGTCCCAACAATGCAGTAGTGGCATCTCGCTCTTCAGGGTCCTCCTCCTCCTCCACCTCTAGACGGTGATGATCACATGTTCTTCTGATCAGATGGTGCAGCTTTTGGGAGTTTTCAGTGTTGAGAGTATTAGCATTGGTTGATGTATTATACCTCTCAAACACTTGTTATTCTGATGGTTGTATTAGTTAAATGACTTCAGGGCATTAGCCCTGCCTACTTTCTCATGTCTTTTGATGTATGGTACATGTTGTTTTATATTATATTTTATGTCATGAGTTGAGTTTGGGTTGCATTCTGTTATCTATGTTTTGATACTTGACTTGCATTATTGTCCTATGGTATGATACATGATTTAAATTTGGTATGAAATTCGTAAATTGTATGGATGATATGCTATGGTTTTCAAGTTAAAAGTCTTTATCTAGGCTGTTATGATATATTGTGAAATCTTACATTGGTTGTTTTGCCTATGTTTATTGATTATTATTGGATGATCAATTCTCTCTAAATAAAGGCATAAGGAGGGTTTTCATAATTATCTAGGGTTAAGAGGTAAAGAGGGGGAGTCTTTTCGTCAAAATAGGAAATATATGGAAAATGGGAGAGTTGAAAACCATTCTATGTGTGGAATGTGATTGCACAAGGGGGCTAAACACGTAGAAGGGTGAAGGGATGCTAATGTTGATACAAAGTTTACATTAACACTACTAGAATTTTTACATTCAACAACACATAATCGACAACGGTTTTTTGATAAAGTGTTGTCTTATGTCAATTTAACAACAGTTTTAGTATTAACCGTTGTTGTTGTTGGTCTGTATACGTAAAAAGACAACAGTAATAACAAAATGTTGTCGTATGTATACTCAACGGCAACAGTTAAAAAATAACTGTTGTCTATAGGCGGGATTTACAACAATTGATGTGATAAACTGTTGTCTATTATGACAATAGACAACAGTTATATTAAACTGTTGTTGTTGTATTATTGTGCTGTTCAAGCAATAAACAAAATCAACGGTGGATATCCAACTGCAAAAAAACAACGAACGACGACAAACCCCTAATCTTTTTTCTTCCTCACCCGCCAACCACCCAAACCCCCGACCATTTCCGCTGTTGCAGAAAGATCAGGAAGCCGCCGCAATCGAGCCTTCATAATCGACGATCTCTCGTCTTCCTGGCCGAGTCGCTGCTTGCCCTCGGCGCCTCTTTCTCGAATCCCTAATTCGCAGAAGAAACCGGCGATGTTTGGCATGGTCTTCCCGGAGTGGAGCTTCCCCATGGGCGCGTCGGTGTTCGCGCAGATCGATCCGCTCCACTGAATCCTTGACATGAACTCCCTCGTCGGCGATGCCTACCGCGACGTCAGAGAACTCTGTGTGTTTCTCCTCCCGGTCGCGGCTTCCTCCTCCCCCCCCCCCCCCCCCCCCGGGAAGGCCCTCTCCGTCTACGTTCAGCCCCCTGGTCACCCCTTCCTCTTTTGCGGCGCCATCCACCCTGCTCGCCCATCTGCTCTCCTCTCCCTCCCCTGGCCCGACCCTTCCGAAGAATCCCCCATTCCTGACCCTAACCCTAATCCCCTCCAGCTCACGCTCACCTCCGCCAAGATCGGCGTCTCGGTCGAGGACATCGCCTCCCTACCACCCGTCGCTGATGCTGGCGCGGAGAAGAGGGTCTAGCGCCTCGCTCTTAGGGTTGGCGAGAACCTCTTCAATTTCATGCAGTCCTTCTACGGCATTCTCGTCGTGCCCATGGATATCCTTGACCGTTGGTTCAAGAAGTTCCAGGAACGAGCCCGGAAGGATCCCAGTTACCTCAAAGATTTCGCCTTGTGACAGACAGGTGAATGTCCAATCCTAAAGGTGCTTCTTTTTGCAAGGATCTCTTTCCTTGATGGTATCGCATTTCATGCTATGTTTTGGTTGCATCTGTTTGCTTGAATTGCGCTTCGTAAGTCATTTAGTAATGCATATAATTTTTCTATTAGAACATGGAAGAACATTGCTAATTATCTTTCAAAAGGGAGTGGCCTGATATCCCATAACATTCAAAAGAGAATGAATCAAATTGTTGGACAGAATACTCGTGTGCTGTATTCTGTCTGACATCCTCAAACATTTAATATAGTGATCGAGCAACTTGATACAGTGGTACGTTTTTTTAAGTCAAGTCTTATGAGTTTTTACCGAGCTCAAACAAGTGACAGAGCTATCCTTGTAATTTAAACTATGAATTGTATAAATAAAATTTTTATATGTATAACTAAAGATTCTAAATTTGTAAGATATAAAGAATAACGAATAATACTCTTTATGTATTTGTATTAATAAATTAAATAAATAAACACTAACATAAGTGAAATATCCAAATCTGAGTTAACCTTCCTTTAAAGTAATCACTCCATAAATATTTCATTAGTCATGATGTAGAACTGAAATCATTTACTTCCTAGAGCAGCAATCACTCCATTATTGCAAATCATAATTAATTTTTTGAGATAATTTCATCTTCAATTATTCAAAATATTTGTGTATATTTACTTGCTTGATTCTTAAAGATTATTGATCATTAGCAAAATTAGCAAATAGAATAGAAAACAAGTACAGTGGGAAGTGATTAAGGCATTTGTACTTCTATTTAAATCAAAATTTTTTATTGTTTATAATATTGGTATTTTAAGCATTAAAAATATGAATTATCTTTGCCTTAGGTTCCTAGGCAACCGGATGCCAAACAATGTGGATATTATGTGATGAGATTTATGAAGCAAATTATTGAAGAAGTTACATCAATCGAGGGGGATGCATTCCGAACGATAGTAATAATTTCTTTATTATTTCAAATATTTAAAGTTATCTAGTTATAAATTTTTTCAAGTTGTTATGTTTTATTCTGTACAATCATATAATGTGTTTTTGTTCATAGTTTGCAAAAGTAGAGTACTCCCAAGATGAAATTGATGAAGTGCGCTCCGCGATAGTTGATTGTATACAGGATTATATTTGATAACAGGTATGTAAATGTTAGTTACTAAGGTTTAAACTTTTCCTGGTAAATGTTAGTTACTACCTTTTATCTGTTTTTGTGCAAACCTTTCACAGACTAGCAATGCCATGTCGAGGGCCCTAAATGTTCTATAGACAACTCACTCTTTTATTTCTTCAAGAAGTTTTTCAAAGTACTGGTATTGTCGAGGGATGCAAGCTTATTAGGAAAGAGAAGGTTAGTTGAAATCTCAATCTATTGTGTAATTATCTAATAATACCTTGAACTTTCTTCAAATTCATTGATTTTTCTTATGCCCAGTTTTTGTTTGTTTTAGTTGTAGCCAAACGTTAAGTTTGTTGGCAAAGATGCCCCTGTGGATATGTCCTATGGAAAATTTATACATGGCTATCATGGAAATTGGGGTGACAATTGCAAAACGGAACTAATTCATACTAAGTGATGGGCATGCCAGCCAGTTTTTTTTTCACATCTCAGGACATATGTCTGGCTGAATATTAATGGTTTGGAAGATATAGCTAGTTCATGTTTTGGCATCCATAGGTCTTCAAAATACTATTGATGTTTTGAATTGAAGTATTTTAATTTGGCAGTATCTTATAGTAAGTGAAGAAAGCGATGACATGTTGTTGTCTTGGAAATGATCGTCAAGCAAAGCTCTATCCTTTTTTCCCTTCATTCCGTGTACATCAGTTAGGGTTTTGTGATGTCTCATTCCCTTGGTCAACCATATGATTTATAATCCTGAAGAAAAGATTCCACAACACAATTGTTTGGGCATGTGTGATGTAGGATATATTTAAATTCCACTAAATGTATCGTATAATCTAATATAAGTCAACATTTATGATCTTGCCAGTAGCCATGTGAAATTAAAAGATTGAATTGTCAATCTACTGCTGTCAAATCCGCTGATTGCATTTCTGATCTATATCTTGTTTCTGGTAGGCTTACTGTATGAATATCTGATTGGTATTTTTCTTGCTTTGCCTTACACAGTCCATTTGCTAGTGTTATTGTCCCATGCTAATGCTTTTTCCTAATGAAATGTAGTTTGGGCTTTACTTTGTTCTTGTTTTTGTGACTCGTCATGTGAGTTGCAAGTCTATTGGATGAGCTAAAAAAGAATATGGTTCTATCCATGTAAAGTGTTGTTTATTGAGCAAAGAGAGTTATTTCAAATCTTCCTCCTATATTCCATGATTGATGCTATTTTGAATTGCTGAATAAGATTATGAAGACATCCTCACACTGTAATCTGTATAACTGATCACCACTCTTTTGAATAGGTTCATATGTGCACAGAAAAACATCGGTAGTAAGTGATCTTTTTTACATTTGGCATTTGTGCAGTATTCAGCCTTGTGACTTGATCATGATTTCCCTTTCTACTTTTTTATTTGCATATCTCATGTTTTCCCTTTCATGAGATATGTGGCAAGTTGACCTATGAAAACAGCTGTAGATTGTAATTATAGGCAAAACCATTAGTCAACCTTGGATGCAAAACCATATGTGGCATGTTTTCCCTTTCATGTTTTCCCTTCAGCAGTTCTGCCTAACATCCCTGATTGGATGCAATTCTTCAATATATTTTTTTATTTGCCTAAACAGACACAGTTTGTGATTCAGAATATGATTCTGAATCACAAACAATCAAACAAGAACATGTGTCAGATATTTAATATGGTCGTCTGAGTATTTTCCTTGAAAAGTGGTTGCAAGGCTGTAAATGTCAAGATAAGCCAAGCTAGCAGTTTCCTTATAATTGCAAGTGCTGATACATGCATATCTTTTTTGTTTGTTTGTTTGTTAGTTTGTTATTTTTGTTGTTTGTTGATACATATCTTCATGGATCATTTTTTATTGGACATATGCATTTAATAGAATAACTAATTAGAGTGTTTGTTCTCTTTTTTCCAGCTGCAGGGACTTCTTCGTGATCATGTTCGAAGACCATTAATCTGACCTTCCAAGCTATAATTTTTGTGATTTGAACTTCATTGTAAGTTTAGTTGGGTCAGAATTATATATAATTTGAACTCTTGTAATTTGGGTCAGAAGATACTTTAGTGGTTTCGTCTGTAGAAAGGTTTTTGGACAGAAGATACTTTTGTGGTTTCGTCTGTAGAAAGCTTGTGGTGGATCTTTATTGTAAATATGTTGATGATGTTTGATATATATAGTTTTTGTTTCGAGGTTAAATTATTGCCTTTTAATTGAAAATATAATGGAAATATCTTTGTTGTCAAATTGGTATGAAACTGTTGTGGAACAGTGCAAACGCACAACAGATTTTTTTTAAAGCTAAACTGTTGTTGTAGATAAACGGTGAATATGACATACGACAACACAGTGATAAAATTGTTGTCGAATATAATAAAAGACAACGGTGAATATGGCATACGACAACGGAGATAAACTGTTGTTATTGATATACGACAACGGTTATAAAAACTGTTCTCGAATACAATAAAAGACAACGGTGAATATGGCATACGACAACGGTGATAAACTGTTGTTATTGATATACGACAACGGTTATAAAACTGTTGTCGAATATAATAAAAGACAACAGTGAAAAACTGTTGTGAAAATGTTGTCGAATGTGATATACGACAACAGTGGAAAACTGTTGTCAAACTGTTGTCGTAGACCAAAACGACAACAGTGATTCACTGTTGTCGTAGACCCCCCCTTTAATAACATGGCCTTTAACAACAGTGGTATTTGACATACGACAACAGTGATTCACTGTTGTTGAATGCATTTTTTCTAGTAGTGTAATTGAGAAGTTTTGGATTTGTACCAAAAGTCAAGCACGGTTGATGTTTTTCATGAACCGAATTTTTCTAGGCTAGGGAATACCTTAACAATCGTGCTTGCAACGTTTCATATTTTTTCGGATTTTTTGGAATTTTTATGCGTTTCTGAATTTCGACTGGAAATTCTGAAATTGGCGTATTAGTCGACTGCCCTGGGGGCAGTCGACTAGTAGTATGGATAGATTGTGAATGAGTGATTTCTGAGGGATTTTTCAAAAATCTGATTAAGTTCTATTTGGCACCTAGGGTAGGTTTGCTTGGGGCAATTTTTTTGATGGTGTCAAAGGGGGAGAACTTGGGTGTTAAGTTAGGTTTAGGTTGAAACTTAACTTGGGATTAGCAATAAGAGTTGAAATTTGGGAGAAAGCATAGGTTAAGGGGGAGGTTGCCTCTTGTGTGATATGCTTGAATTTCAAATGCTTTTGCTATTATCATTGCTATATGTTTTCCTAACTTAACATATTGTCACACATCAAAAAGGGGGAGATTGTTGGGGCAATTGGCCCTGAGATGATCTGGAGGATCATGATATTTTGATGTGTGGGCAATATGGATAAGTTAGGATGTGTGTTGTTCTCACATGTGTACATGAGTGTGCAGGTGTACAGGTACATATAGACTTGGTTGATGTCTTCAGGTGAAGGATGGCATGGAGGCAAGCTGGAGGCTTGCGTGCGCATCCGAGGGACCGTTGGATAGCAGGGATGATGAGCCGAGGGATGCGGACTTCAAGGCATACGTGAAGGGTGGCATGGAGGCAAGCTGGAGGCTTGCGTGCGCATCCGAGGGATGAGGGCCGAAGATGAAGAGGGTGTGAAGGCAACAGTCAAGGCTGCTGGTGAAGAGTCAACTGAGTTGTCAGGGTCTGAGTATGTGTGTTTGTACTCAGGGGCTAAGCCGGGAGGGTTTGAGTGCGGAGCGACTTGTACTCAGGAGTGAAACCCTAGGCTTAGGTGTGTACCAGTCGACTGGCCATGGGCAGTCGACTGGTATAGGCTGAAACAGGCTGGCAGATTCGAACGTTGTGTTATAACGGTCGGATCTGAGTGGGATCAGTCGACTGCCCCAGGGGCAGTCGACTGGTAGCGACTGTTTCAGATTCAAGCCCTATTTAAAGGGGCTCGTTTCCTACTAACTCGCTTGACGAAACTCGCTTGGGTAAAGTGAGTTAGTAGTCTATTGTGATCAGAGAGCGCCCGAGGTGTTGTGGCAAGGTTTCTCCACCCACAAGGAGCGACAGATCTAGCCGGAGGTTATCCGGGGGTTGATCCACCGACGGATTCTTAGATTAGTCACCCGTCCGGGGTGGATACCAAGTAAATCAGGTTGTTAGCATTGGTTATTTTTACTTTGCATATTATTGTTTCCGCTGCGCTAACGACTTTGTAGAGAAACGATCGACAAAGTGCTATTCACCCCCCCCCCTCTAGCACACCGAAAATGATCTATCAACCTACTGCTAAATAAGTTATACACGATCAAAATGAACGACGGCGAGTCAGCAGCCCAGCTCCATGCCAGAATCCAGAAGTTGATGAACGGTCTACATACAATCGGTCACAAGGTAGAGGACCGTGACCTGATCAGGTATACTCTTAACGCTTTCCCGAGAAATACTTTGTGGGCATCTATGGTAGATGCGTACAAAGTTTCAAGGGATCCGTCTAAAATCAAATTAGATGAGTTATTTTCTGAACTTGTATTACATGAGAAGACTAACTGCACCTTGACCGAGAAAGGTATTGCTTTTGTTGCAGGCAAAACAGGAAAAGTGGTCAAGAAGAAGCCTCAACCTGCACCCGAGTTGACTCAGACTCAGATTCAGAAGACAGCGAAGGAGATCGACCCAAGCTTGTTCGGCTAGCCCGAGACTACTACAATGAATTGTAGAATCAGTCCAACAGAAGAAAAGCCAGCCGAAAGTAGGATGAACCAACTGAACCATCCAAAACCAAATCCAACGTAACGTGCTTCGAATGCAACAAGAAGGGGCACTTCAAATTAGAGTGCCCTAATCTGAAAGAAGCCAAGAAGACAAGAAGGAAGAAGGCCCTTCAAGCAACGTGGGACGAGTCTTCATCCGAAGAAGAAGAAGAGGCCCCACAATCGAACCTGCTCGCCTTGACTGCATCCGAAGACATAAACACCGGATCAGAATCGGAGCGGGATGACGGAAAGCTCACCATATCAGAAGACGTCAAAATAATTGTAAGTGGTTATTCAAAAGCTGAATTTGCTGAATTAATCGCATACCTATCTAGTAACTTGGCGAAAGCCAAAATTCGAGTCAAGTCTCTCCGACAGGAAGTAAAACTCCTGAAAGAGGGAGCTGACTCTAGATCCTTAACTGAGAAGGTTCAAGAAGGAACCTCTACTCAAGTTGAAAAACTTGAGAAAGAGAACTCCTCCTTGAAAACTCAAGCCAAGGACCTTAGAGCAGCTTTGGAACGATTTACTTCGGGTTCCAAGGGTCTTGACATGATCCTTGGAAAACAGAAGTCCGTTCTAAATCGATCCGGGTTAGGGTATCGAACTAAGGCTAGACAAAGGTCATATTATGCTGTACTGAATCAGTCTAGACCCAAAGTTCAGGCATGGGTACCGAAACTTTGCCTGAATAACCAAGCTAGACCAAACCAGTATTGGATCCCCAAGGACAAGATTCATATCTTGCCTAATCATTACCGTGGCTTTTGTCTAGGTGGAGCCAACTTAAAAATCATTTTTATAGTTAAATAAACTCTTTTTCTTATTGTAAAATTGCATGATTGCTTGTTTATTTATTTTCTGCAATTTACCATGCTTAGACCTAGGACTGGTTGATTAAGGGCTAAACCGATTAACTGAAATCTGAATAACATAGTATTGGGTGGAGGTGAGATGATAGTACGTTAAGGAAGCCATTTTGGCGGAACTAGCTGAAGCTACCGATCCAAGACCCAAACTAGTTAGACCAAAATCATTCAAAGAGTAACTTGAAAATGGATTTTCAATAAAAGGCTTTGTCAAGGAAAGGGTTGATGATCCAATAAGGCTACGACCAAAGAAGGCCTAGTGCCTCGCCAAGACCTGGAAGCCAATTATTGAAAACCAAATTCACTTTACTATTGTCAGATTTGAATCTAACATAGATTTCAATTAATCTTATATTCAACCATTGTTTTCAAAAATAATTTTAAAACATAATTAATTGGTTTTTCAAAATTAAGTCAATTTTTCAAAACTAATCATAGCTTTTCAAAATAATTTCTTACTTCTATTCAAAACCAGTCTCACAAAAACCCATAAGGTTAACGTGATTGATAACTCTAGATTGGGTGAGACAGACTAGGTTGTGAAAATCAATTTAGGCTATCCTTGATTCTAATTGGATCCAAATCAACAAATTCTTTATGTGTAGAACATAAAGATTTAGACCAATAGATGTTGGATAGCGGGTGCTCCAGACACATGATTGGGGACAAATTGAAATTCACCAAACTCAAGTTCAAGAACCTAGGCTCAGTAGCATTTGGCAACAATGCTACACTCAAAGTCATTGGGTCAGGTAACATTGAACTCAAATCTGATTTTGTCATCAAAAAGGTACTTTTGGTTGAAAACTTTAAATTTAACATGTTTAGTATAACTCAATTGTGTGATACTGGCTATGTAGTTACCTTTACCAACTCTAACTGCCTGATTAGAAACTTGCAAGACTCAGAAATCATGCTTAAGGGCACTAGGAAAAATAATATTTACACTATAAACCTACCCTTAGTACCTAAATGCCTCTTAACTCAGTTAAAAGAATCAAACCTCTGGCATAGGAGATTAGGTCACACTAATCTGAGATTAATTTTAAAAATCACCCAACTTGGCCTAATTAAAGGAATACCTAAAATTAAGAACCATGAAAACATAATATGTGAATCATGCAACCAAGGTAAACAAACCAGGTCTAATCACAAACAAATTCAATCAGATCTAACTCAGACAACACTTGAGCTCCTGCACCTTGACCTATTTGATTCACACGGAGCCAAGTCACTAAGCGGAAACCGGTACTGCTTAGTAATTATTGATGATTACTCTAGGTTTACTTGGGTTAGGTTCCTTAAAACTAAAGATGAAACCCTAAACCTATTTATTGATTTTTGTAAGTTAATTGAAAATCAAAACGATACCAAAATTAAAAGACTTAGGAGTGATCACGGGGGAGAGTTTGAGAATCAACGGTTCGAGGAATTTTATAGAATAAATGGGTATATACATAAATTTTCATGTCCTTGAACCCCCCAGCAAAATGGGATACTAGAACGGAAAAATAGAACCCTACAGGAAGCCGCTAGGGCTATGCTCAATGAATTCAACCTAGCTAACCAATTTTGGGCAGAAGCAATTAGTACGACTTGCTATATCCAAAATAGGGTCCTAATTAACAAACGACATAATAAACCCCCCTATGAATTATACTACCATAGACTTCCAAACCTACATTACCTAAGGGCAAAGTCCATATCTTAAACACCAAGGACTATTTAAGTAAATTCCAGTCTAAGTCAACCCCAGGAGTCTTCTTAGGATATTCAACAACAAGTAGGGCCTATAGGGTTCAACAAACAAACTAACAAAATTGAAGAAACAACAAATCTAATATTTGATGAGGAAATTAATTCAAAATCTGATAATCCTGATGTAAATTCATCAAATATTGATCACGAAGATAATGAACAAATTGGTGAACCACTAATTGAACCCCTAAATGAACTAACTATTGAACCAACAATTGAGTCAATTGAACCAATAATTGAACCAACCCAAGTAGTTGAACCAAATATTGAACCGAACCGTCCAACCGGACCTGAGGTTGAACCAAGTTCTAGAAAAATCATGAAACCCAGACTCACCACCCAACTGATCAAATTGTGGGTGATCCAACCTTATGAGTTAGAACTAGGTCTTCCTATAGAAATCTTAGTCAGATTGCACTGATTTCGAAAATTAAACCTAAGACTATAGAGGAAGCATTACCTGATCCTGATTGGATCATAGCAATGCAAGAGGAGTTAGCCCAATTTGAAAGGAACCAAGTCTGGGAACTAGTACCTAAACCTGAGGGCAAATCCATTATTGACACTAAGTAGGTTTTTAGGAATAAGCTAAATGACCAAGGAGAAATAGTTAGAAATAAAGCCCGCATAGTAGCTAAAGGGTTCAGTCAAGTCGAAGGGCTAGACTATGACGAAACCTATGCCCCAGTAGCCAGACTTGAGTCAATTAGGATGTTGTTAGCCTTTGCATCCCATAAAGGATTTAAACTCTACCAAATGGATGTAAAGTCAGCTTTTCTAAACGGATTTATTAAGGAAGAAGTCTATGTAGGATAGCCCCCCGGTTTTGAAGACTTAGAAAAACCTGACCATGTTTACAGACTCAATAAGGTACTATTTGGAATAAAACAAGCACCTAGGGCATGGTATGAACGTCTATCAACCTACCTCATTTCTAAGGAATTTAAATAAGGACAAATTGACTCAACTCTTTTTATTAAGACCTTAGAAAAAGATATCTTTATTGCCCAAATCTACGTTGGCGATATAATTTTTGGATCCACCAACTCAAATTTCTTAAAAGAATTTGTAAAAATAATGGAAAACGAATTTGAAATAAGCTTAGTTGGTGAGCTCAACTTCTTTTTAGGGTTATAAATTAAGCAAACTAGGGATGGAAACTATGTCCATCAATCCAAATATGCTAAGGAGTTAATAAAGAAATTTAAAATGGATAACTCCAAAAGCATAAGTACCCCTATGGCCACAAATATAAAAATAGATAGTGACCCTGATGGTAAACCCGTAGACCTTAAATTATATAGAAGTATGATTGGTAGTCTACTTTACCTTACAACTAGCAGACCTGATATTCTTTTTGCTGTAGGAATGTGCGCTAGATACCAAACCTGTGCTAAGGAAATGCACTTAGCAGCCCTAAAAAGAATACTTAGATACATCAAGGCACCCTAAATGTAGGGATTTGGTATCCTAGGACCTCAACTTTTGACCTGTCAGGATACTCGGATTCTGACTATGCTGGTTGCAAACTAGATAGAAAGAGCACAAGTGGAAGCTGCCAACTGTTAGGAAACAAGCTAGTGAGTTGGTGCAGCAGAAAGCAACACTGTGTAGCTCTATCCACAACTGAAGCTGAGTATGTTGCTTTAGGAGAGTGTGTAGCACAACTCTTATGGATGATGCACACTTTTAAAGACTTCCAGCTTAACTACACCCAAACTCAAGTCTACATTGATAATATAAGTTCAATTAATCTAACTAAGAACCCAATCCAACACTCTAGAACCAAACACATAGAAGTTAAACACCACTTTGTAAGAGATTATGTTGCCAGGGGTGAGATAGTTCTTAAGCATGTAGATTCAAAATCTAACGTAGCTGACATATTCACCAACCCCTTACCTGAGTCTGAGTTCAGCTCACTAAGAAGGCAGTTAGGGTTATGCTTGATAGAATAGGACTGCTCTAATTATATTGTTTTTCTAAAACTGTTTTATTTGCTGGAAAATTATTTCTTTATTTTCATTATGTTATTTAAAATGATTTTTCCGACTTAGTTTTTTAAAAACCTACCCCCTTCAAAACTAGGGTTTTTTCGCAAAATGGACTTAGCCTAGGTCCTAACCCTAGAATTGCATGCACCTAAAGATCTAGAAGTCAACATCTCACAAGCACCTTAGGGTATTTTTGATTGATAACCTAGAATGAGTTGAGATGCTTAGGTCTTTGCCTTGATTCAAGATGCTTTAAGTCAGTGCATCTGCAGTAATTGGGGCACTAAATACCAATTAAATAGTAATCAGGTTAAGTGTCAAGCTTAGAAAATCTAACTTGATCAGATCACTTAACTTGACTAACACTAGCAAAAACTGCTGTTTATAATAGTCAGTAAGTAGTTAATTGGGTTAGACAGGACCCGAAAGTGAAAATTCAAATTAATTTGGTCCAGTTTAAATTTTGAATTGGTTCAGTATAACATCTTACTTTGATTACTCATTTTTTGCTATATTTTTTATGATATATGGAAAGGGGGAGAGATTGGAAAGGAGAGAAAAGAAGGTTTCAAAATTTAATTTTTTGAATTTAATTTTTTCTTCAAAATTAATTTTTCCAAAGTAAATCTTTTGACAAAAACTTTTATCTCCTATTTTTCAAAAAGTAAAGTTCTTCAAATACTTAAGTCCATTTTGAAATGTAATTTTTCATGTTTTCAAAAATTATTCTAAGTACTTATTCTGAAAATATTTCTAGAAATATTTTTCTAAGTCATAAATTCAAAATTGTGCCTGAAAAATATTTCTAAGTATTTAAACTGCTGTCTAAGTATTTAAACTACTTTCTAAGTATTTAAACTACTTTCTAAGTATTTAAACTGCTTTCTAAGTATTTAAACTACCTTCTAAGTATTTAAACTGCGTTCTAAGTATTAAAACTGCTTGAAAATTTTCTAAGTGTCAAAACTTCAGAATAAGTTAAGAAAATTTTCTAAAGTGCAAAAACTAAGTAATTTGGAAATTATTTTTGAAATTACATACGTTCAAAAATTATTCTAAGCATCTTTGATTGGTTGAAAATTTTTCTAAGTGTAAATTTCAAATTCTCCTGAAAATTTTCCAAGTGCCCAACTCAAAATATGTTTTGGAAAATGTTTTCATAAAACTTTTCTAAGTATTGAAAACCTGAAAAACGTTTCACTTTTAGACTTAGAAACTTTTTCAAAAAACCCAATGAACTTTTGAAAAACTTAGGGGGAGATTTCTTCCAGGGGGAGAAAATTAACTTTGGTACTTTACTTATATGTATGATTAACTTAACTTTTTGAACCGGGTTGCCATAAATCAAAAAGGAGAGATTGTTGGTGCAGGCAGCACCTAAGTCAAACCTGGGTTTTCATAATGGCAAAGGGTTCAGAAGATAAGATGTTATTGTTGTCTAATGTGTTTACTAAGTGTGCAGGAAAGAAGTCCTAGGTACACTAGGCAAGAAGTCCTGGCAAAGGGCTAGGCAAAGAAGACCTGGTCAAGAGGCTGGGCACCGAAGACCTACTCGGAAGGTGGGCACGAAGTCCTGGTCGAGGACTGGGCACGAAGTCCTGGAAAGGGGCTAGCACCGAAGACCTGCTCGGAAGGTGGGCACGAAGTCCTGGTCGAGGACTGGGCATGAAGACCTGGTCAGGTGGATCGGGCAAAAGTCCAACCGGAGGAGCCGGTTGGCAAAAGGTAAACTCACCTGAGATGAGTAGGTGAGGACGCGTTCCCCGTCGAGGGAATAGTAGGTGTCGGTTCGACCTAGGGTTCCATTTGGGAGACCCGAAGTCAGAACCAAGACAGCTACGGTTGTAAATACTAACTAATATTCTTGCTTTGGTTATTTTGGAACTAACCTTGGATGCAGGGACTGAAGGAGTGTGTTTCTGCAGCTCAGAACGCCCTAAAGGAGAGGGGCAGACAGCTGGGCTATGCGCCCGGGAGGTCCCGGGCGCCCAAGGTCAAGGCCAAAACACAAGAAAGCAAGAATCGCTACGAAACCATACTGGGCTAGGCGCCCGGGAGGTCCCGGGTGCCCAAGGTGTAACGCCCCAAAATTTCCACTTTAAGTCCTTAAAGTCCTTGAAATTAGTTAGAAATGTTTTAGAAATATTCTAGATATTTTTAGGAATTTTTAGAATATTTTTAGGGAATTTCCAAGTCCGTTTAGTATTTTATTAAAAGAGATAGCCCGAAAATTCTCGAAACTAATTTTAGAAATATCTTAGAATTTATTCCAAATTTATGGATATTTTTATAGAATTTTTCCGTAAACGAAAGTGGCAAAAAGGGGTAAAAATAGAAAATCACATAGGTGGGAATCGAACCAATCACCTGCGATTTGAGAGAAGAGTGGGCGGACCAGCTGGGCTGGTTCATTTTGTTGATATAGAATAAGCGAACCAATAGATAAGTTGTAGTTAGGTCAATCCGCCCCATAAGTATAAATAGATAAGTTAAGAGAGGAAATTGGATTTTTGGTTTTCTCTCTTCCTCACCCTAGCCGCGCGACGCACGGGAATTCTTCCCCTCTCTTGTGCGCACGCCAACACCAAGCACCAAGACTTCCTCTCCTCTCTTCCAAGGGGCGCCGGCCAAGGAGGGATCAAGGAGAGCGGGGCGTCGTGTTCGTCTCGACGAGGAGAACACGTAGGCGTGGACGGTTCGTAGAGATTTCAAGCTTCTCCCGAGCCCTAGACGTCAATTTTGGTTGTAAGTTCAAGGAAACCAAGGTAAGTACTGCTCACCTGCAGTAAGAGGCGGTTTTCCGTGAGTTTTTCCCGTTAGAAAGTTAAAAATGCAATTTTCCTTTAGTTATGATTTTTGCATGTAATTCTAGTTTAATTCATGCTTGTATGAATTTAATTGAGTACCCTATATGAGATTAGGGCCCAAGAAAAGCTATGAGAAAAGAAAAGAGAAGATAAAGATAAGAAAAGAAAAGGCCAAGGCCTTAAGAAATCCCCAAAAGTCAAGACTTAGGGATTTGGGCACACAAGAGGCTCATTAAAATGCCAAGGCATTTAAAGATAAGAAAGAAAAGAAAGAAAAGCTATTTTATTTTATAAGGCCAGTACCCGGCGTCCAAGGGCGTCGTTAAAGAAATCCAGGTGTCCAATTCCAAGGTCTTGGCCCTGGTAGACCAAGGTCTGTTCTATTAGGATTGGTGGCTCGCTACCCCAACCTTTTAGGGAACGCGCATAAGATGGTACTTACGTCTTAAGTGGATCCAAGTTATTAGTATTTTCAAGTATATGCTTTAGCAAAGTTTTCTAAAGTTTAAGAAAGTTTTCAAAGAGTTAAAGAAAGATTTTAAGTTAAAGAATTGCTAAAGTTTCAAGTTAAGCCAAGAAAAGTGAGTTAAGATTTATAAATGCTCGAGTATGCATGTTTTCGAGTTATACATGTTCTTAGTGTTTCTTTCAAGCATATAAGTATCTCATGTGATTCCATATTGTTCAAGAAGCATGTTTGCACATTTCGAGATTTTGTGAGCTAGATAGTACTTACTAAGCTTTTTGCTTACTAGTTGCATTTCCTCTTACTACAGATAAAGGTAAAGGCAAGCAATTCTGAAGGAAGGCGACAAGGCGATGCTGAGCGACGTGTGTGTGGTGGCTGATTTTGGAGAGATCCTTGAGACGAGACAATTTAGTTATTTGAATTACAATGTTTAAGTTTATTCAAATTCCAAGTTATTGCTTTATGGAGATTAGCGAACATTTAAGCTTTGGATAGTTTTACATGCTCAATTTCTTAGAGTAAAGATTCCATGTCATTTCATTTAGCATACATATCCTTGTGATTGCATTGGATGAGTAGAAGTGTGAGTAGTTTGGAATATTGATACTTTGTTGGAGATATTGATGCATGTGCCAAGATAGTACTAGTTCCCCTTTGAACCAAGTTTTTATTGCTTAAATATGTTTAGAAAAGTTGCATTGACATTTCATAATGCTTTAGCAAGGTTATAGAACATGTATTTGGTGTTATGAATGCATAGAAGTGAAGTTTGGTACAAAACTCTAGTTAAAGCTCTTATAGATTTTCATAGCTCATTTACTTCCGCAAAAAGTTCTAATTTCGAGTTTATGAAGTTGTTTTGATTGGCTAAAATGTTTAGGAAACTAGTATAGAGTATAGAAATGGTGTTGTGTCCTTGTATGGCTTGAAACCATATGTTTGGTGGAGTTTTGAAACAAGGCTTCGAATCTGAATTTCAGATTTTCAGGCGTACCAGTCGACTGGTACAGGACCAGTCACCTGCCCTATCGAACAGTAGCTTCTGTTCGATGCACCAGGCAACTGCCAAAAGGTCAGTCGCCTGGTAGCAGTCGACTAGTATCATTAAAGAGAAGCTGTGTAGGGCAGCTGGTTAGTGCTTTATTGTTACAACTAAGAGGTCTAGGGGTCAAATCCTGGCAAAGCAGTTAAAATAAAAGTTGTTTTGTTTTTTTTTAAAAAAAAAAAAAGAAAGGAAGTGTGCCATTGTATCCTGCATGACTATTAAAGTTAGAATATCATCCCTAGATGAATTTAAAAGAAAAAAAAAAGATTTCCGCATTCTTAGTCGTGCATTAGAGTCAAGAAGTAGATAAAGTAACGATCCGTCTAAGGCAGAGAAGGCGGGTCGCTACACAAGGTCAAAGCCAAAGAGGTAGTCGAAGCAAAATCAGCCACGAAGCCTGCAGACCTAGTCAAGCTAGGCGCCCAGGAGGTCCCGGGCGCCCCAGTCAGCTCTAGAGGCCGATTCGAAGGGGATAAACGTTGACTAAGCTACGGATGAGGTTTCTCCGATCTGAAGGCACGTGTCAAGCGCCCCCGACGTCTCAGGCGCCCCCAGGAGCACTATAAAAGGGGCTCGACCCTGAGGCTTCAAGAACACAACTTTTCAACGCCTCTAAGCTTTTCGTTCAAGCGCTCTGCTCCGGCAAACTCCGATCTCGAGACTCTACGCCGCCGACGACCCTCTGCTCCGAAGAACGATCCACACCGGTTGTCGATAACGAAAAGTGTATTCTATCTTTTTACTGCAATAGTCTTGTATCAAAATTTGTAAACCATTGCGCGATTATAGAATTGCCCGCAGTAAACAGTCAAGGACCGTGGGCCTTGGAGTAGGAGCCGACCGCGACTCTGATCCAAGTAAAAATACTTGTGTTCTTTGTGTGTTTGTTTTATTTCCGCTGCGAATTTTCTCTTATTCTTATCCGAAAAGATTTTCACGATATTCACCCCCCCCTCTATCGTGTTTCTCGATCCAACACATCAGACTTAGCCATTCAACAACGAGATTTTGAAGCTTAATTGATTAGCCAATCGATTAAGAATAATGCCAATCAATTAAGAATATTCTTAATCGATTGCCGAATCGATTCAGCACCTTTCTGTGCTCTCGAGTAATACTGGGGTAATCGATCGCCCGATCGATTACTGAACCCCTTAATCGATTAGTATCTGATCAACCCTTTGACCAACTTGGATTTCCCTTCCCTAGCTCCGAACTAGGGCTTAACCTGGTTCTCAACCAAGTTCGCCTAACCCTCGAGTTAGGTCTAGTCTCTCGGTAGACTTTCACCTTGCCAGCGTGCGATCTCCCCGATCCACCTGGACTTCACCTAGTCTCACTAGGACTTTTCCCATGCCAGCGTGCGATCTCCCCAATCTACCTGGACTTCACCTAGTCCCACTAGATGTGCCTAGTCCCCCTAGGACTTTTTTCGTGCCAACGTGCGATCTCCCTGATCCACCTGGACTTCACCTAGTCCCCCTAGAACTTTTCAGTCAAGTCTCCAGTCAACCTTGACCCACTTGACATCATACAATATTCAACATCATATGATATTCAATCATCATTATCAAACATCGAAGCATCCATCCTTAAGCTTACCAAGCTTACCAGACATAAGCTCACCCGAGCCTAGTCAAACTAGGTCAACCCTGACCTAACCAAGATTGCACCAACAGAACTGACTTTCTTCTTAGGTCTACAAATAAAACAGACCAGGGATGATAACTACGTTCATCAATCCAAATATGCAAGAGAATTAGTCAAGAAATTCAAAATGGGAAACTCTAAGAGTTTAGGTACTCCCATGGCCACGAATGTCAAAATAGACAAAGACCTTGAAGGTAAACCAGTAGACTTAAAACTATATAGAAGCATGATAGGTAGTTTATTATATTTAACTGCTAGTAGACCCATCATTCTGTTCGTAGTAGGAATGTGCGCTAGATACCAAACATGTGCTAAGGAGTCTCACTTAGCTGGCCTAAAAAGAATCCTTAGGTACATAAAAAGTACCCTAAATGTAGGGATTTGGTACCCTAGAACTTCCAACTTTGAATTATCAGGATACTCTGACTCAGACTATGCCAGATGCAAATTAGATAGAAAGAGTACAAGTGGAAGTGTCAATTATTAGGACACAGTCTAGTTAACTAGTTCAATAGAAAGCAACATTGTATTGCCCTATTCACAACTGATGCAGAGTATGTTGCCCTAGGAGAGTGTGTAGCACAACTTTTATGGATGATGTACACACTTAAGGATTTCCAGCTAGACTATGCTCAAACCAAAGTGTTTATTGACAACATAAGCTCGATCAATCTTACGAAAAACCTTATTCATCACTCCCTAACCAAACCCATTGAAGTAAATATCATTTTGTTAGGGATCATGTAGCCAAGGGTGAAATCGTACTTATGCATGTGGAATCGAAATCTAATCTAGCTGACATCTTTACCAAACCCTTACCTGAGTCTAAGTTTAGCTTACTAAGAAGACAGTTAGGGGTTGTGCTTAGTAGAATAGGACTATTATCATGTATATTTTCAAAATTCTTTTCAAAACTAGTATTTCATATCTTTCGAAAAATCATTTTTTGTATTAAGTCTTGAATTTTAAAATTTTTTCCCAACTTAGAGTTTTCAAAAAATTATCCCCTTTAAAAATAGGGTTTTCTACGCAATGGACTTAGCCTAGGCTTTAACCCTAGAATTGCATGCTCCAATAGATCTAGAAGCCAGCATCTCACAAGCACATTAGGACACTTTAGTTGATAACCTAGACTGGGTTGAGATGCTTAGGTCTATACCTTGACTCAAGATGCTTTAAGTCAGTGCATCTAGAGTAGTTGGGGCGATAAATACATTTGAACAGCAATCAAGCTAAGTATTCAAGCTTAGAAAATCTAACTTGATCAGATCACTGACTTGACTAACCCTAATGAAAGCTGATGTTATATAACAGTTAGTAAGTAGCTAACTGGGTTAGACAGGACCCGAACGAGTTCAATTTAGTTGGTTTGATCCTTTTTGTTGCTTGGACTCACTAGAATTGGTTCAATATGTGTTTAGAATTTTTACAAAATAAACTGTCACTAATTCGTAATTGTTTTTCGGCCAGTATGTTTTTTTTATATATGGAAAAAGGGGAAAGTAAAAAAAATAATTTTTTTAAAAAAGTAAAGTTAAATTTTCAAGTGCAAATTTTTCGTGCAAAAATGTTTTAAGTGCAAATTTTTTTTTTGTAAAAGTCTTAAAGTACTTTTAAAATATCTTTTAAATGCACAATAGTTTTTAAGTACAAAAGATTTCTAAGTACACAATATTTTTCAAGTATTTTTCAAAGTACTAATATTTTTTTAAGTGAAAAATGTTTTTCAAGTACAAAATATTATTTTAAAATATTTTCAAGTACAAAATATTTTTATGTGCATAATATTTTTAAGTACAAAATATTTTAAAGTGCACAATATTTTTCAAGTGCACAATATTTTTAAGTGTAAAATATTTTTCAAGTACAAAATATTTTTTAAAGTGCAAAATCTTTGTAAAGTGCGAAATATTTTTGTGCAAATGTTTTTCTTTTAAAATACACATTTTTTTGGTAAGAAAAGTTAAAATTCCCTTTTTCTGAAATTTTTTTCCAAAAGGTGTCTTAAATTTTTCAAAAGTTTTGCATAAGTATACTTGGTCAAAATTCGCTTATCTTTACAAAAATACTTTAACCTTTTTCCTCAAAAAGGGTACACTTAAACTTTTTGAAAAACTGCATATCTTTGAAAGCTTCAGGGGGAGAATCTCTAATTCAGGGGGAGCTTAGTGCATGTTTTTCAAAAATTAGTTTTCTTAAAAGACAGGAAAAATAAACATGTTTGTTTGAAATACCTGCTTTGTATGCTTTAACTTAGCTTTTGAACTAGGTTATCATAAATCAAAAAGGGGGAGATTGTTGGTGCCGGAAGCACCAAGATCGAACTTGAGTTTTGATAATGGCAAAGGGTTCATATGTTAAGGTTATATTGTGATCTAATAAATCTGTTAAAGTGCGTAGGAAAAGTCCTAGGTAAGCTAGGCACAAAGTCCTGGTTCATGGAATTGGGTAATAAGTCCTGGCCGAGAGCAGGGCACCGAAGACCTGATCGAGGGTTGGGTAGTAAGTCCTGGTCGTGGATCGGGTACGAAGTCCCGATCCAGAAGATCGGGCAAAAGTCCAGTTAGAGGAGCCGGTTGGTAAAAGGTAAATTCTCTTGAGAGTAGTCGGCAAGGATGCGTTCCCCGAAGAGGGAACATTAGGCGTCGGTTCGACCTAGGGTTTCATTTGGGAAGCCCAAAGTCATAACCAAGGTAGTGCTGGCTATTAAATGTACTCAACTTATCTATTATTTGTGTTTTGGATCTAACCCTAGTTGCAGGAACAAAGAATGGAGTCCACTGCATCCTAAGCGCCTGAGAGGGCTCAGGCGCCTGAGCATACAGGCGTCCCAGAAGGGTGTTTTCTAGCAGTCTGTGAAGCTGAGCCTCCACGTCAGCAAGGGAGGTGCTTGTAACCATACAGGCGCCCCAGTTATCCTAAGCGCCCTGGATGCCAAGTCTGCGGATGAGGACTCGCGTAGAAATGCACACGTGTCAGGCGCCCTACTCAACACAGGTGCCCCTGATGGCTGTATATAAAGGGGTTCCCCCCTTGCTTCCAGACAACAATTCTTTCAACGCAAATACTCAAGCACTCTGTTCTAACTTCTCCGTGCTTAAGTTTCAAGCGCCAACGACGTCCCGCTGCTCCGATCTTCGAGTCCTTTTCCTATCGTTGGTATTTGTTTAATTTAATTGCTTAAATTTAATTTTGTATTCGTGCTTCAATTTTGTAACCTTCTTCCAATATTTTGTAACCTATGATTTCTAATACAAAATATTAGACTACAAAATTGAATTTTGTAATTTATTTGCAATTACAAATATTAGGTTACAAATAAATTCAATTTTATAACCTATGATTCCATTAATTTAATTGTTTAAATTCAATTTTATATTCGTGCTTCAATTTTTCACCTATCTAGGCTCTCTAATCTCTCGATTATAAAAATTAGAAATCATAGGTGAAAATCCTACAAAATATTGGAAACGTGATAAGATCTATTGCCAATTAACAATACTCAATCCAAATCTTACCATAAAAGCTCAAGACTTAAGATACACTAACTGGAAAATTAAAGAATGCATGGTGCATATCAAATAATTATTAGCCCTTCGAGCAATTCAACGTTCAACCTCTCGGTATAGAAGTCCATTCTTTATTGTAAACAAAGGATCCGAACAAAAAAGAGGATAATTTAGAATGATATTTAATCAAAAAAGAATAAATGATAACTATTAGAAAGAGTTATAAAATCCCCGATAAGGATCAATTACTTAACAAAATTCAAGACTCCAAATGGTACTCAAAATTTTATCTAAAATTTGGATTTTGGCAAGTAAAGATGCATCCTAATTATGTAGAATTAATGGACAGCTTTTTCTTGTCCAGAAGGTTATTTTAAATAGTTAGTTATGTTGTTTGGTTTAAAAGTAGCACCCCAAATCTTTTAGAGAAAGATGGATGCTATTTTCAGGAATTTAGCCAATTGTACGTGTGTCAATATTGATGATATTCTTGTTTTATCTAAAACAAAGTAAGAACACTTTGCACATTTACATATGGTATTTAACTTATTTGAAACACAGAGTCTAATAATCTCTAGAAGTAAAATGAAGCTTGTAGTTAAACATATTGACTTTTTGAGAGCTAAAATAGGACAGGAAAAAATCTCTCTACAACCACATATTACCTCCAAGATATTAAATTTTATCAACAAATGGAAGACACCAAAACACTTAGGTCATTC
Source organism: Boesenbergia rotunda (assembly GCA_024364735.1). NCBI lineage: Eukaryota > Viridiplantae > Streptophyta > Magnoliopsida > Zingiberales > Zingiberaceae > Boesenbergia > Boesenbergia rotunda. The sequence continues at coordinate 840,827 of JAGFNQ010003467.1, forward strand.
TTAAGCCTTCTCAATTGTGCCAGACAATATCTTAAAGACATAGGAAAAATTAGTAGACCCTTATACAATAAAATATCAGTAACCATACAAAAATACTTTAATCAACAAGACCTAGACTTAGTTCGACAGATTAAAAATATGGTAAAATAAATTCCAGTCTTAACACTATCACTTGATATGAACTACTTAATTATAGAAATAGATGGTTGTGAAACTGGATGGAGAGGAGTTCTTTATCAGAAACCATTAAAATATGACCCAAAAACTACAGAGGCTATATGTAGATATGCTTCTGGCCAATATAAGGAAAAAGATCATTTAACTTCTCTTGACTATAAAATTTTAGCAGTAATATATTGTCTAGATGCTTTCAAACTTTTTATATGCAGGAAATAAGAAATCACAATCCGAGCATATTTGAAGCAATAGTAAAGTATAGCCAGCAGATAAAAGGTTTATGAAAAGGACGTAGAACAAAAAGATAATTAATTAACAAATACAATTATAAATAAAGGATTAACCATTCACTGAGAACACATTAAAGAAAGTAATAATTCCTTATCAAATACACTTTCTAGACTTTTACATTAACATATAATTATGACAGGCAAGAACATGGATAAACAAAAGACTTCAACAGTTCACTCGCTATGAGGAATAATTTCACTTTACAGCAAGATAAAAGCTTGACCACATCTAGACTTATCTACTTGACAATATATGGAATATTTCAACTATTTTCGGAAGTTCTAATTACAAGATAACAATTATCAATGCTCTGGCCAATTACTTCCAAACAACAATACAAAAGTCAGCAGGAAAGAAGTTCTTTTGTTAAGTGGTATTTTTTGGTATACAAGCAGGAGTTTATCATGACTAGGAAGAAGTCATGATTGCTATACAAGAATATGAGCATCATTCCTTCAAAGGTTTCTATTTTTTGGAAGACACCTTCAATGCAGCAAGAATAGTTATTGGTCTAATTTTCTTTTTCAGTACTTTACTCAAGACGGGGGGGAAAACACATATGGAAACAGAAGAACCAGACAAAACTTATGCTCAAGCTCTCACAACCATACCAACCCCAAAAAGTATAGAACCTGTTATCCATAGATCAAAGTATCTCACTCTAGGACAATTATAGCTAGAAATGAGGTTACAACTGCACAAAGAAACTTAGAAGTGATGTTATTGGGTCTTCCTAATACTATTCCAGAAGACATTTCCATTTATATACGAGGTTTGGCAAAAATATCTACTTTCCCTATCTTTGCTGGACTATGTGAGACCCTAAAATACTTGCATCAAAATGTACCAAATGGTATGACTATTCAGTATGAATCATAATTCAGTCCTAAGCTGAAGTGTCAAAATAGAAATAAAATTTGTAAAACCTCAGAAAAATATGGTTGCCAATGTCAGCTCATATATTCTTTTAAAAAAGCTAATATCAAAATAGAAATTTATAAACCTCCAACAATCAAAGGGAGGTTAATTACTCCATTTCTTCTAATGGATTATGGGTTACTATCTAAATTATGGATATAAGATCATGATTCCATCAGGGATTTCTCAAAGAAACTTGAACAACTCATTTCTTTAGCCTTTGAAGAAGAAGAGATATATTATCTGTTCAATTGAAATCTCTCCCCTTGAATGGTTAAATATAAATATTGAACCTACCAGATATCTAATCAAAATAAACATTGATGAACTTCCTCGAAGTCAACCAGTCTTTAAAGACTACCCTTCTGATTTTGATACTGATTGGGATGCATTCCCCTCTTTACTGGACCAACTCAAACATTAGAGAGCCTTTGCCCAAGGATCTAATTGGACTTGGGATCGGCTAAAATGCCCCAATGAGTACCTCCTAGCAAGTGGAACATATACTGAGAAAAATTATTAGCCAAGAGACATAGGAACACGATTCTTTCCTTTTGCCTTCACAACGCAACATACAACTTTACTTCAGTATTATCAACGGAAAATCAAACAATAGGCTTTCAAATTCCACGCCACCTTAGCTCTTTCTGCCAGATCATATTGAATAGCACTACTAGAAGCCAACGACTCAATCAATAGGACCAGCAAGCCCAAACCAGCTAGTCGGCCTAGCAAGCACAAGTCCATGATGCCTAAGGGACCAACACTCCATCCCTAGATTCCATAGGAGAATAGAACCTAGAAAAAATATGATGGAACACTAAGGGGTTCATCTGATCTACTTGGCCTTGTACCTCTCCCTAAGGGACCCTCCACTTAAACTCCACTTGAATACCTACTCCTGATTCCTTCCTATCTGCTTCACTTTCCACCTCACCCTATATTAGCTTTAGTCGTCCTTATCTTCATAGGCCAATAGGCTCCTTTCTGAGCTAATTCCTTCTGCTTTAGCTCACCATCTCCACTATGTGCTTTATTCGCTCTTATCTTCAACAGGCCCTTTTTTTGACACCCCAACTATCATGCCTTCTCCACGAAGGCACTCTCCTCCACTCCCTATAAAATATCCTCCAATCAGACATAGTACTCACGTACCTCAAAAGCTACAAATTTAGTGCAAATTTCAACTCTCAGCCTTTGAAAGTTCATTCCAAGTTTACTACACCATGCATGCTTGCTTATGTCCATGAATGTAACATATGTACGTATGTAACCTATGTCCACCTATTTATAGAAAAATATGCATTATGACTCATTCTAAGCAACTTATGCAATATCTCTGAATGAGAAAGATTCTACTTTGCTTTTCAACCATCCTTACTCTAAACTTCCTTAGTCCTTTTCTAAGTAACCACACGGTGAATGGTAACTATAAGGAAATCACTGAACCTTATCCTGATAAGACCTATGTAGGCTAAGAAAAAATGGCATATCTGTTCATTCCAAAAATAGTCGGGACATTGGTTCTACTGTGTGTTCCATTACAGGTGAGGCTCACTGGAAGAATAAAAGAGAAAAAAGGAGGATAGAGAAACATATATTGTTGATGCAATCTATGGTCCGTGGGACCATGTGTTTTGATGTTTGGGTGAAGGGATTAAGTTAGGTTGACTCTTGTATTTGATATGTGTATTTGAGTGTGCAGGTTTGTAGGAAACACATAGACTTAGCTTTACGATTTCGGGTCCGATGAAGGATAGTGCATCCGAGGGACCATGGATAAGGCAATAACGATGAGCCGAGGGAAGCGTATTTCGAGGCATATGTAAAGGATGACATGGAGATGAGCTGCGGGCTTGTACGTATCCGAGGAACGAGAGCCAAAGCAAAGAAGGCTTGAAGGAAATAGGTCAAGGTTGTGAAGAAGAGTCAAGTGAGTCATGAGGGTCCGAGTGCGAGTGAACTGTACTCGGGAAGGGAAATCCTAGGCTTAGGATTTTACCAGTTGACTGGTATGGGATCAGTCAACTGGTTGAGATCACAGAAAGATTAGTCGACTAATCTTTCTGTACAGTCGACTAGTATCGGCTGAATTCAAACATTGGACTATAACATTCGAATTCGACAGTTGACTGGTGTTGGCACCAATCAACTGGTAACGACTGGATCAACAAACACGTTCTATATAAGAGAACTCGGGTTACTTGAGCAAGGTTGACGAAATTGGTCTTGAAAGGCCAATTAGTAGTTTAAGTGCTCAGGTATTTTTGGTGAGGTTGTGACAAGGTTTCTCCACCCACAAGGAGCTACACGAGCATAGTCGGAAGATTTCTGGGGTGTCATCCACTGACGGATCATGATTATCCACCTTACGGATAGCCGTGGAGTAGGAGCTTTATCTCCGAATCACATAAATTGGTTTGTTTCTCTTTTTGTTAGTTTAGTTTTTTTTGTTATTCCGCGTATGCACTAATAATTATAGGAGAGAGCCAACGAGTTGAGGGTGATGAGCTATTCACCCCCCCCCCCTCTAGCCGACCTATGATTCAGTATAATTGGTGATAGAGCGAAGGTTCGCTTGTTTACAGATTAACTGCCGAGAGAGCAAAGTGCTAGAGGAAGATGACATTTGAAGAAAAATTAGGGGACAACATCACCATTCCACCTCCATACGATTGCGACAATTTCGACTGTTGGAGGTTGTGGGTGAAAACTTGGTTCAATATAGATTGGGGGATGATGATAGCCATTGAAGAACCATTTGAAGTCCCAAAAGACAAGCATGGGAAGAAGCTCCGATCAATATATTGGAGCAAGGAGCAACAATCACAATCAAAGGCAAATGAGAAGGTAATCTCAATTTTAATTAATATTTTATCTAATGATATAATTAGGAGTGTAGGTGAGGACAAGTGTGTTCATGAGCTATGGACTAAAGTGATTGCTCTACATGAAAGCCCTACACAACCACAAGAAGAAGAACCCAAGGAGATGAGTTTAATGGTCCAAGAGGAGAAGAAGGATCAATCTGATGAGGAGATGATCTCAACATCAGAGGAGGAGAAAGAAAAAGAAGAATCATCTATCTTCTCAAGTGAAGTTGCACAAGATGATGAGGGATCATCCACATCATCCAAGGTTGAAGAGGAGTCAAGACAAATGAAGAAAAGATTTTGGAAGTCAACCTTGCGAGTACCTACACCAAAGCAAAATCAAAAGACCCATTATTTACTTTGGATGCAATAAGAAGTACAAGGACAAGTGTCCATTGGGTAAGAAAGAAGTAAATCCTAAACTCAATTCAATTCCTTTGAAATCTAATTTGAGTTGGTAGGGAGAAGAAGCACATTTGATGCTTCACATGTGATGAGTGGGGCCACTACCACACATTTGCTCAAGGAAGGGAGAATTCAAGAAGTTGGATTATTTGAGGAAATGGGAGAAGAAGAAGAAAAAGAAGAGCTCACATCAAGGGGGAGCTTCAAGGAAGGGAGGTAATCCCTAACTTTAAGTGTAAATCAAATTTAAATTTTCCCATGAATGCTAGAAATAATTATCATTATTTACCCATGAATAATTATGATTTTAAATATCATGATAGAAATAGGGTTAATAATGCATATCAAAACCCTAAGAAATTATTTCATGATAAACCTAAAACCATTAGACCTAAGGATTAAGATATTAATCCCAAGAAAAATGGGTAGGTCTAAGAATGTCCAAGGTGAATAGGTCGATTCTAGGTTTAGAAACTTAGAAAGGAAAAATCAATCTTTGAGGGCAAAGCTTGAGAAATTGAAGAAAATCCTAGATAAATTGTCTATTGGATCTAAGGGATTAGGTATGGTGTTGGGTAGCAAAAAATATAATAATGATAGACCGGATTTGGGATACTGGTCTAAGTCCTTCAATGCTAAAGAAAAGTCATATGCAAGAGTGTCATATGTACTATAGCAAGGGGATATCCAAAAATGGCAAGGGAGTGTCATTTAAGGACAAGAAGAAGACCTTAACTAAGGACAAGGTGTCTAAGGTTAAGAAGGTTATGTTTGTAGGCTAAGAGTCACTGGAGGTACATTGGTGTGACTTTGTGATTGTAGATGAGTCACCTTGGGAGGTGGCTAAGGCTAAGAGCTCAAGGGGGAGCCTTAAGTGCCAATATGGGACTCATGATCAATGGATCTCAGGAGGATATCTCTTGGAGGTATAGATGGACAATAGAGTGTGCCAAAGGATTTGGAGACGGATTTGAGTTTTAATCCTTGGGTTTTAACACATTAGGTGTGTGTTTCATGCATGAAAATATGATAATGGAGTCATATTGCATGAAAATTAGTTTTTGATGTATAAATGTCATATAAACCAATGCTAGGGATGCATTATGGTTTGGTATGGGCAAATACATCAAGAGGAAGGCAAAATTAGGACTTTAGGTCAAGGTTCAATTGAACCATTTAGATAGTTTTGTATTTTATGTCAATCATGGGATTAGTGATAGATACATTTTTTATTATATTTTTCTCAAGTAGACACGGGTACCATAAACCTCTTCATAAAATTTGAGAATTTTTGGAGATTTATGAATTTATTGGTGTATTTTTGAAATTGGGTTCAGAATGTAGAAAAGACTGATTTTTGAGTATCAGTTGACTGGTGCAAAGGGCAGTTGACTGATAATTCTGAGGGGTTATTTTTCGATAGGGATCAGTCGATTGATAACTGTCTCAGTCGACTGATACATGCTGAATTTATTTTCGACAAAATAGAAATGTATCCTAATGATGTCAAACATGTGTATAATCTTATCGAGGGGTTAATACACAATATATATGGTCATTAGAGGGTTAAGAATTCAATGATTGGGATATTGTTGGAGTTCTTTTTGATAAATAGCAAAGGGAGAGAATTAAGGTTTAATTGATAAAACCTTATGTACCTTTGCAAGAAATTCTAGCTTAAGGGAGAGGTTGGGTGAAGGGGGAGCTTTGTTGCTCATGTATTGGAAAAGGAAGAACCTTATGATAGGTTCTTAAAAAGCCCTTGGTAAGTCCAAGTGTAGGAGGAGCCTTGTGAGAGGTTCTTAAAAATCCCTTGATGAAATTCCTAACTCACTAGGGAGTTTAGGTGTGGGGGATGTTTTGTGATAGGATCCATGTATTGTTTGCATTACATTTGCATATGTATTGACGATGTAAGTCCAAGGTGTAACCTTGGCAATGAAAGTCTAAATGATTTTAGTATTGTTATTTGCTATATGTTTTCTCTAACTTAAACGTATTGCAAAGATCAAACAGTGAGAGATTATTGAGGCAATTTATGGTCTGTCGAACCATGTGTTTTGATGTTTGGGCAAAGGGTTTAAGTTATGTTCACCCTTGTATTTGATTTGTGTATTTGACTATGTAGGTTTGTAGGATTCACATAGACTTATCTTGACGACTTCGGGTCTGGTGAAGGATGGAGCATCCGATGGACCGTAGATAAGGCAACAACGATGAGTCGAGGGAAGCGTAATTCGATGCATACGCGAAGGATGGCATGGAGACGAGCCGCGGGCTTGTATGCATCCGAGGGATGAGAGCCAAAGTGAAGAAGGCTTGAAGGCAATAGTCAAAGCTGTGAAGAAGAGTCAAGTGAGTCATGAGAGTCCAAGTGCGAGTGAACTGTACTCGAAATGGAAAACCCTAGGTTAAGGGTTTTACTAGTCGACTGGTATAGGATCAGTCGACTGATATTTTGTGTAGTCTATTGGTGTCGGTTGAATTCGATCGTTGGGTTGTAACATTCGAATTCGACAGCTGACAGTCAACTGGTGTTAGCACTAGTCGACTAGCAATGAATGGATCAACAATGAGCTCTATTTAAGAGAACTCGGTTTGATTGAGCAAGGTTGACGAAATTGGTCTTTGTTAAAGGCCAATTAGTTGTCTAAGTGCTCAAGAGTTCGTGTTGAGATTGTGGTGAGGTTTCTCCACCCACAAGGAGTGACACGAGCTAACCGGAAGTTTTTCGAGGAGTCATCCACCGACGGATCAGGATCGTCCTCCGTACAGACAACCGTGGAGTAAGAGCTTTATCTTCGAACCATGTAAATTGATTTGTCTCTCTTCTTGTTAGTTTAGTTTTATTGTTATTCCGCATGTGGACTAACAAATGTAGGAGAGAACCGACGAGTTAAGGGTGACGAACTATTCACCCCCTCTAGCCGACCTATGATCACGTACAAAGATCAGTTGACTAATCTTTCTGTGCAGTCGATTTGTGTCGGTTGAAATCGAATGTTGGGTTGTAACGTTCGGAATCGATAGCTGGCAGTTGACTGGTGTTAGCAGAAGTCGATTGGTAATAGCTGGATTAGCAAACGAGTTCTATATAAGAGAACTCGGGTTGCTTGAGCAAGGTTGACGAAATTGGTCTTGGTTAAAGGCCAATTAGTAGTCTAAGTGCTTACGTGTTCTTGTTGAGGTTATGGCGAGGTTTCTCCGCCCATAAGGAGCTATACGAGCATAGCCGAAGGTTTTCCGATAAATCATCCACCGACAGTTAGGGATCGTCCAGGTTACGGACACCCGTGGAGTAGGAGCGTCATCTCCGAACCATGTTAAAAGTTGTGTGTTAGCATTTGTTCTTTCTTGTTTAGTTTGTATTTCCACTACGCTACTAACTATGTAGGAAAAACAAGCGAATTTCTGAGTGATTAACTATTCATCCCCCCCCCCTCTAGCCGGGTCATTCAATCCGAACATATATAACTATAGCATATTATTGTTCATAATTATTATAGCTAATTACTATTCACAATGACTACAACAAACTATCGTTCACATTTATTGCTCACATTACTATTTACAATTACTGTAGCAATTTACTGTTTACAATTATTGTAGCAAATTAGTGCTCACAATTACAAAAACCACAAAATCTTAACAAAAAAAATAACTTTGGGTTTAGGTTTATAGTTGGGTTGCTCGACCTTCTTCGTTGTTTTTGCCTATGTTAGTTTGATCCATATTATTACGGAGTATATATATGACTCTAAAAATCGTATTGATGGTTTTAAAGTTGTTTTTGTATTTGAATGTAAGTACATTTTTCTTTAAGTATTGAGATGATATGTTGTATTGTAACCCTGATATTATCATATTGCAGTGCAACATTAAATGTATCTAGGCCTTCTGAATCTCTTTGCCTAAATCTCCTGGTAATTTATTATATAATCTTTTACCTAATTCCGGGTTACAATAATTCCTAGAGACAGCTGTAAGTGTTACGAAATCATGACTAGTTGAATAGTTGAAGCTATTCTAAGTCTCTCATTGCTTCCCTTTGTCATATATCTAATCCTGTGTTAGAATCTCTGACTGTTAATAGTCTATGGATGGTGTAACAAAAGTTTAGGATGTTATTACCATGAGCTGCTATACGATCTATTTCTTCTAGAAATTTTGTCTTATAGGCTTCTCATGCAGCTCTAGCTACATCTCCTAAGTAGTTTTCTCTTATACACATCATGACTTCATAAGTTTCTATATCAAGTTCATGTCTGTCTTGGTAATCCTTTCTAATAGAGGCAATCCATTGTTCTAAATATGTATCATATATCTGGGGATCATCACATTAAGCTATATTTAGAAGTACTGATTTTTTTTCCAAAATAAGTAATTTCAAGTAGGTCGTCTTTATCCTATAATTTTGAGTAAAGGATTATTATTGGTTTATGGACTTATTTTGTTCTTGGTGAATGGCCTTGTTTATAATATGTTCCCATAGAACTTTCTGGTTACTGTATTATTACTGGTCTGGAAGTGGCAGATGTAGTAATAAATTCTGTTGGGTTTATAAGGTTTAATTCTTTGAATTGTTTTCTCACAATGATATTGTTTTCTTCATCAAAACATAATTCTCAGTCATTATCAAGTTTTTGTTGTTTCTTTTCGAATGCCTCAAGTTAAAGTAGTTCCTGTTGGGACCGGGTGCATGTTGACAAGGATACGGGTTCGTAAATTTTAAAATATTTACGTGCAGCGGAAGAATTAGCATAAATAATTTCTCAAATTATTTTTAACCACGTATCTAGCATGCGACCTTATGATGTGTGGACATGATCATAAATTAAAATTTTGAGGAAAAGTAAACTAATTTACTTAGTACCTCGCGTAACTCGAAGTAAGGGACGAGATCCAACCGTAGCGTCCCTTGGAAGCTCCGCCTCTATTCGCGTCCACGCCGAGTTCTCTTTGGGATGACTTCGCAAAGTCACGAGTTTTGTGCCGACGAGAACTACTAGATTCTCTAAAGGCACAACTAGAAGATCAAGAGAGAAGAATGGAAACTAACCACCAAGAAACGGAATATAAATTCCGGGAAGGAAGCAGTTGCGATCCACTTCTTCTTCTTCTTCTTTGGCTCCTCCTTGGTGGATGTTGCTCACGCCAATCCCATGGAAGGGGAGGAAGTGGGCGCCGGCCCTAAGGGAAGAAGTGGGCGCCGGCCCTAAGGAAGAAGATGGGCGCCGGCCCTAAGGGAAGAGACGGAGAGAATAAGGGAGAGAGAGAGAGCGAGAGAATTAATCTCTTGATAACTCTATTGAGGAATTCAAGCCTAGCCTTGGTTCCTTATATAGTAGTCTCTCCCTTGCCAAGTCTCTCTCTTAACGAAATTTTCATAAGAAATTTATCCTATAAATTTTCTTATGAATTATTCCGTTTAAGCCAAGTTTTATTATAACTAAGTTTATAATAAAATAAATACATCTCTCCTTTTATTATGGAATAAATTTTCATAAAATTTATTATATAAATTTTCTTATCATGGAAAAATCAATTCATAATTGATTTTATAAAATAAAAATAAACCATTTAAAGTTTATTTTAATCTCCATAAAAAGAATAAATTTATTATATAAATTTTTCTTATCATGGAAAAATCAATTCATAATTGATTTCATAAAATAAAATAAACCAATCCATGGTTCATTTTAATTTCCATAAAAAGAATAAATTTATTATATAAATTTTTCTTATCATGGAAAAATCAATTCATAATTGATTTTAAAACAAAAATAAACCATTTAAAGTTTATTTTAATTTCCATGAAAACAAATTTATTTATTCATAATTTTATAAAACAAATCGCGCTTGATTTATTTTATAATTTAAACCAATTAAATTGGTTTCTCTCCTTTTGGTGGCCGGCCAAACCAAAGAGGGTGGGCACCCTCTTTGGTCGGCCACTCTAAGCCCTTCCCTCGCGAATTAAACTCATTTAATTCGCCCAATAAGCCTTCAAAAGACTTAGTCATTTCAAGTTTCCGTTGCGCCTCTGATTAACTCAGATTCGACTTGTTTCTCTTGATCGGAAAATCTAATTTTCAACTCATTTTAAATCCCTCGGATTACTCGTAGTGTGTGTGACTAAATAGGCTTTCGATTTATGTTGGCCGTCTATAATCAACCAATTATAGATCGATCATGAGTGGCACCTAGTAGTACATCATGACCCCCAATTAATCGAAAGATCAACAGTTGACCTCAGAAATAATTCTGAAACCCTTCAGCAGCTCTAATGAATCGTGCCTCATTCCCTTCACCATCTTATACCCTCTTGGTTCAGGACATGGTCTGTGTGTGTCAGTCCCCACTAGGCTGACTACGTCACACCTAGCCCAAGTAGTGTCTTTCTCGTCCTTTGGATTTCTAATTACTCTCGTGTATTTAAGAGACTCATACTCTAAACATGACATGCTCTGGCCAGAGGCTTTGAGTAACAATCCGACGATAGGCCTGGGTATACATCTCCTCGCAAGGAGTGGTGAATCCTTTGTAGGTTGTTCAAACATCTTCGGGCACTTCGGCTTATACCCAACCATCCTGGGTCCACACCTCCTTGGAGATGCTTGCTTAAGATGTTAAAGTATAAGTCTCCATGACCAAGATGACTTGAATACCGCAAGTCAAAGGAACATCGCACTTAAGCTGCGGTAAGGACTTCACTGACATGTCTATGTATAGACTACCATGTGAAGTTTTACAGCTAGTCACTCTAATGAACTAGTTCCCTTAACTAGCATCCATGTTTATCTCCGGACATCCCAATGTCGCCAGCCAGTGAGAATCAGCTGATTAGAGAATAACCCATGCTAGTCTCAACAGAATTGATAGTGTCCGTATTTATCAATTCATCGACTAGGGATATTTTCAATACTTCACAATTGCACATTTAGAGATAATCACTAGTTGTGATCCCATCACAAATTCTCTTATGCTGTGAATTGTATTGCGGACATTCAGTAGATGAGTTTAAGATCCCAATCAAATACACAAACATGTATACTCAAATAGTGAATTATCATTTATTAAAATAAATGTTTACAATCATAAGGCGATTGCCTTAGGACACTTCTCTCATATCACTAACAAACTCCCACTTGGCCTAATGCCAATCGCTACGGTATCCAATACAACATGCTCTAACATGACCCTCAACCTTGTTTTGAGGCAAGGCCTTAGTTAAAGGATCCGCTAAATTCCTTTCATGGAATTTTCTCAATTTGTATATCATTCCTACTTATAATCTCTCTGATAGATGATAGCGGCGAAGTACGTGTTTGGATAGCTGATGAGACCTTGGTTCCTTTCCTTGTGCAATAGCTCCATTGTTGTCGCAGTAAACCGGCACTGCTTCATCAATGGTTGGAACCACGGCAAGTTCGGAGACGAACTTCTTGATCCAGACTGCTTCCTTTGCTGCTTCCGAAGCTGCGATATATTCCGCTTCCGTGGTAGAATCCGCTACGGTGTCTTGTTTGGAGCTTTTCCAACTTACTGCGCCTCCATTCAATGTAAATACGTATCCAGACTGCGATTTGGAGTCATCCTTATCTGTCTGGAAACTGGCATCTGTATACCCACGTATTATCATCTCTCCTTCTCCATATATTAGGAACACATCCTTAGTTCTTCTTAAGTACTTAAGGATTGTCTTGACAGCCGCCCAATGATCCATTCCTGGATCCGACTGGTATCTGCTTGTGACCCTCAGAGCATACGATACATCGGGCCTTGTAGATAATATAGCATACATGATAGATTCTATCGCGGATGCATAAGGAATCTTATTCATGCAAATCCTCTCGTCTTCTGTGCCAAACCCATGGAAGGGGAGGAAGTGGGCGCCGGCCCTAAGGGAAGAAATGGGCGCCGGCCCTAAGGAAGAAGATGGGCGCCGGCCCTAAGGGAAGAGAGGGAGAGAATAAGGGAGAGAGAGAGAGCGAGAGAATTAATCTCTTGATAACTCTATTGAGGAATTCAAGCCTAGCCTTGGTTCCTTTATACAGTAGTCTCTCCCTTGCCAAGTCTCTCTCTTAACGGAATTTTCATAAGAAATTTATCCTATAAATTTTCTTATGAATTATTCCGTTTAAGCCAAGTTTTATTATAACTAACTTTATAATAAAACAAATACATCTCTCCTTTTATTATGGAATAAATTTTTATAAAATTTATTATATAAATTTTCTTATCATGGAAAAATTAATTCATAATTGATTTTATAAAATAAAAATAAACCATTTAAAGTTTATTTTAATCTCCATAAAAAGAATAAATTTATTATATAAATTTTTCTTATCATGAAAAAATCAATTCATAATTGATTTTATAAAATAAAATAAACCAATCCATGGTTCATTTTAATTTCCATAAAAAGAATAAATTTATTATATAAATTTTTCTTATCATGGAAAAATCAATTCATAATTGATTTTAAAATAAAAATAAACCATTTAAAGTTTATTTTAATTTCCATGAAAACAAATTTATTTATTCATAATTTTATAAAACAAATCACGCTTGATTTATTTTATAATTTAAACCAATTAAATTGGTTTCTCTCCTTTTGGTGGCCGGCCAAACCAAAGAGGGTGGGCACCCTCTTTGGTCGGCCACTCCAAGCCCTTCCCTCGCGAATTAAACTCATTTAATTCGCCCAATAAGCCTTCAAAAGACTTAGTCATTTCAAGCTTCCGTTGCGCCTCTGATTAACTCAGATTCGACTTGTTTCTCTTGATCGAAAAATCCAATTTTCAACTCGTTTTAAATCCCTCGGATTACTCGTAGTGCGTGTGACTAAATAGGCTTTCGATTTATGTTGGCCGTCTATAATCAACCAATTATAGATCGATCATGAGTGGCACCTAGTAGTACATCATGACCCCCAATTAATCGAAAGATCAACGGTTGACCTCAGAAATAATTCTGAAACCCTTCAGCAGCTCTAATGAATCGTGCCTCATTCCCTTCACCATCTTATACCCTCTTGGTTCTGGACATGGTCTGTGTGTGTCTGTCCCCACTAGGCTGACTACGTCACACCTAGCCCAAGTAGTGTCTTTCTCGTCCTTTGGATTTCTATTTACTCCCATGTATTTAAGAGACTCATACTCTAAACATGACATGCTCTGGCCAGAGGCTTTGAGTAACAATCCGACGATAGGCCTGGGTATACATCTCCTCGCAAGGAGTGGTGAATCCTTTGTAGGCTGTTCAAACATCTTCGGGCACTTCGGCTTATACCCAACCATCCTGGGTCCACACCTCCTTGGAGATGCTTGCTTAAGATGTTAAAGTATAAGTCTCCATGACCAAGATGACTTGAATACCGCAAGTCAAAGGAACATCGCACTTAAGCTGCGGTAAGGACTTCACTGACATGTCTATGTATAGACTACCATGTGAAGTTTTACAGCTAGTCACTCTAATGAACTAGTTCCCTTAACTAGCATCCATGTTTATCTCCGGACATCCCAATGTCGCCAGCCAGTGAGAATCAGCTGATTAGAGAATAACCCATGCTAGTCTCAACAGAATTGATAGTGTCCGTATTTATCAATTCATCGACTAGGGATATTTTCAATACTTCACAATTGCACATTTAGAGATAATCACTAGTTGTTATCCCATCACAAATTCTCTTATGCTGTGAATTGTATTGCGGACATTCAGTAGATGAGTTTAAGATCCCAATCAAATACACAAACATGTATACTCAAATAGTGAATTATCATTTATTAAAATAAATGTTTACAATCATAAGGCGATTGCCTTAGGACACTTCTCTCATATCACTAACAGTTCCTTTGGTGTTAGATAACTTGCCATTTCCGACGGCATATATAAGAATTCATCTAAATCATCAAAATAAAGCATGTGATGCTTTTTCTTGTTGAAACATACAATTCATGTTACGTACATGATGTAGTGTGGAATGTGTAGGGATCGTGCGATCGGCAAGAGGGGATAAATTACCCCTGAAAACTAAACTCAATCATTTGTTCTTTCTTAAACAAATATAAAGATTAGTTATTACAAATAAATAATATAATGAAAATAACTAAGCAAAAGAAAAGAGGCAGGGATGAGTTACTTGGTTGCAACCTGGGTAGTTGCTAATCCAAGACAAATATTGCACAATCTCCAGAATACTCCTTATGGTCGGAGAAACCTCTTACACAGTTGAGAACTCACAGAAGGAATGAAAAAAATTACAGAATTCGTGTACTGTTCGAATGATTGTTGAAATAAACTGAGTTTAAGGGTCTATTTATAGTCCCCGTGAAACTTTATTGATGTGTTGATGTGACACTTCTTAAGAGTCCGAGTGAACACAGGTGCCTGACACGTGATAAGTGCTTATCCACGTCACAACGGTCGTAAAATGATTACTTTCCGGATAGATTATGGACTCGCGGGCGCCCGAGTTAATATGGGCACCCGAGTCTAACCGGGCGCCTGAGTTGACTCGGGCGTTCGGGTTCACTTGGTCAACAACTTGTTGACCAGTCTTATGGCGGGTCTTTTGGATAATTTCGGGTCTTCTAGAGTTGGGCTCACCCAAACTCTTCTCCGATCTTCTTCTCGAACAAGCTTCCTCTTGGCTTCTCGTCCCTCAGGCATCGTGCACGTCCTTCTTGCTCCATTGACATACTCTTCCATAGACCTCCGCGTCGCTCAGATGCACTGATCCCGTCAGCTCTCTTCCCATGCCATCCTTCTCATCCGCTATGTCTTTTGCGCAACTTCCTATGCTCCTAAACTCATGTACACTTAGACACATAGATCAGATATCAACAGGACCTAACTTGACTCGGTTGACAACATCAAAACTCACCCAGGGTATTTACAAAATGATCTGGAAGAATGGTAAAATTATCTTCTATATTCATTAAGTTGAAATTATCTTCTTTTTCATTGACTTCGTTCTGTAAGGTAGAAGGTTTATAGTTATTAAATCTTGCAATGAGGTTTCTATTCCTATCTTTGTACAGTATTGATTGTGTTGGTTGTAAAATTTGAGGTGGTATGTCTAAAGTTATTATTGTAGGATCATTGCACATGAAAGATGAGGGAGGTAAATTACGTGACTTTTAAAACAACTTTCCTTTTTCGGGGTTATAAAGAAAGTGGGCAGCGAAAATTAAGGCAAAGAAACAAAACACAAGTCAAACAGAACGCAAGCAATTTTACTTAGTTCAGAGCATTTGGCGACTCCCACTCTAAGACCTAGGTCCACTGGACTTATTGATGGGTAATCCACTAAAATCCTTTACTGGTAAAGTCCCGGTAGAGTGATCTAATACAGAGAGATAGGCACAATGTAATACTCTACACTGCCCCTTTCAAGTACAATAGAATAAGTGCAATAAAATAAAGGTTACCAACACTTTTTGAATATTCAGATGTGAGCGCTCATGTGTTGGTGTCGGTCTTTCGACAGCGGTCGGACATAGTCGAGTTGTAGCAGGGCCGCAGCAAGAAGACGAGGAAGTAGGATGATCGCCGGAGCTCAACATGGAAGTGTAGAAATTATTTTTAAAGTCTTGAGTTTGAGCTCCTTATATAGAACAGCTGAGGCGCCTCAGTTCCCAACTAAGGCGCCTCTGATCTAAAACACTTATCAGATCCGAAGACTACGCAACTTATCCTCTAGAAAGAGCCTCAGATTTGAATTGAGGTGCCTGAATTGGGATCTGATGTGCCTTGGACTGCCGAACACTTATCTTCAGCGGTAGTTTTGTGAAGGCGTCTTCAGCCACTTGAAGGTGCCTCAAGTCCCACCTGAGGAACGTCGGGCACTATTCATCCGAGGTTGAATTTTATAGTTTAGACCCTATAAAATATGTTTGTCCAGAAACCAAGTATACCCTGTAAAATAAAGTTAACACAAGTATGAACAAGGTAAAATTAAATTTAGTATTAATTAGATCATGTCTTCCCCAGACCAGGATTTAGTTAAGGCCTCAGCTTAGAGCTTTGAAATGGTTCTAAGTAGGGCTGTGCCTAAAGTCCTTACCGAGGACTCGTCCTCATTGGAATTCACTCCTCAAGTGATTTACCTCACTTATCTTGTGTAGATTTGCAAAGCTCTTTAACTCACTAGGTCTTTCAGCCAACTGTCAGGTCCCGCAAACCCAGCTAGACTTCATGCCAAGTCTCCACCAACTTGGGCTTCAGCCAGTTGCCAGCCCCGCGAACCCAACCAGACTTCTTACCATGACTCAACTACCCTGGACTTCAGCCTGGTGTTAGGTCTTAAGTCTTTCGTGTTGGGACCGGGTGCATGTTGACAAGGATACGGGTTCGTAAAATTTTAAATTTTTACGTGCAGCGGAAGAATTAGCATAAAATAATTTCTCAAATTATTCTAACCACGTATCTAGCATGCAACCTTATGGTGTGTGGACATGATCATAAAATAAAACTTTGCGGAAAAGTAAACTAATTTACTTTGTACCTCTCGTAACTCGAAGAAAGGGACGAGATCCAACCGTAGCGTCCCTTGGAAGCTTCGCCTCTATTCGCGTCCACGCCGAGTTCTCTTCGGGATGACTTCGCAAAGCCACGAGTTTTATGCCGACGAGAACTACTAGATTCTCCAAAGACACAACTTAGAAGTTCAAGATAAAAGATAGGAAACTCACCACCAAGAATCGGAATCCTAATTCCGGGAAGAAAGGAGAGGTGATCCGCTTCTTCTTCTTCTTGGTTGGCTTCTCCTTCTTCTTGATGGCTCACGGCAACCTCAAGGGAGGCTGAGGTTGCGCCGGCCCTTGCTTGTAAAAGGGGTGTCGGCCCTAGCTTGGAAGATGGGCGCCGGCCCTAGCTTGGGAGATGGGCGCCAGCCCTAGCTTGGGAGAAAGAGAGAAGAGAGAATAAGAGAGAGAGGGAGAGAAATAAATCTCTTGATAGCTCTATCGATTAGAATTAAGGGCTTGCCTTTGGTTCCTTTATATAGTAGCTTCTCCCTTGCCAAGTCTCTCTTTTAACGGAATTAACGGAATTAGTTATCATAAGAAATTTATCTAATAAAGTTTCTTATGACTTATTCCGTTATGCCTAGTTTTATTATAACTAATTCATCTCTCTTTTAATTATGGAATAAATTTTATAAGAAATTTATAAACTTTCTTATTATGAAAAATCAATTCATAATTGATTTTATAAAATTAAAATAAATCATTCCATGGATCATTTTAATTTCCATAAAAAGAATAAATTTCTATAAATTTATTTATATAAATTTCTTTATACAAATTTATTTATCCATAATTCTTAAAACAAATTGCACTAGATTTATTTTATTAATTAAACCAAATAAATTGGTTTCTCCCTCTTGATGTGGCCGGCCAACCCAAAGGGGTTTAACACCCTCTTTGGCCGGCCAAACCGAGCCGAACCGTCGCGAATTAAACTCATTTAATTCGCCCAATAAGCCTTCAAAAGACTTAGCCATTTTAAGTTTCCGTTGCGCCTCTGATTAACTCAGATTCGACTTATTTCTATTGATCGGAAAATCTAATTTTCAACTCATTTTAAATCCCTCGGATTACTCGTAGTGCGTGTGACTAAATAGGCTTTCGATTTATGTTGGCCGTCTATAATCAACTAATTATAGAACGATCATGAGTGGCACCTAGTAGTACATCATGACCCCCAATTAATCGAAAGATCAACGGTTGACCTCAGAAGTAATTCTGAAACCCTTCAGCAGCTCTAATGAATCGTGCCCCATTCCCTTCACCACCTTATACCCACTTGGTTCAGGACATGGTCTGTTTGTGTCAGTCCCCACTAGACTGACTATGTCACACCTAGCCCAAGTAGTGTCTTTCTCGTCCTTTGGATTTCTAATTACTCTCATGTATTTAAGAGACTCACACTCTAAACATGATATGCTCTGGCCAGAGGCTTTGAGTAACAATTCGACGATAGGCCTAGGTATACATCTCCTCGCAAGGAGTGGTGAATCCTTTGTAGGCTGTTCAAACATCTTCGGGCACTTCGGCTTATACCCAATCATCCTGGGTCCACACCTCCTTGGAGATGCTTGCTTAAGATGTTAAAGTATAAGTCTCCATGACCAAGATGACTTGAACATCGCAAGTCAAAGGAACATCGCACTTAAGCTGCAGTAAGAACTTCATTGACATATCTGTATAGATAACCATATGAAGTTTTACAGCTAGTCACTCTAATGAACTAGTTCCCTTAACTAGCATCCATGTTTATCTCCGGACATCCCAATGTCACCAGCCAGTGAGAATCAGCTGATTAGAGAATAACTCATGCTAGTCTCAACAGAATTGATAGTGTCCGTTTTTATCAATTCATCGACTAGGGATACTTTCAATACTTCAAATTGCACATGTAGAGATAATCACTAGTTGTGATCCCATCACAAATTCTCTTATGCTGTGAATTATATTGCGGACATTCAGTAGATGAGTTTAAGATCCTAATCAAATACACAAACATGTATACTCAAATAGTGAATTATCATTTATTAAAATAAATGTTTACAATCATAAGGCGATTGCCTTAGGACACTTCTCTCATATCACTAACAAACTCCCACTTGGCCTAATGCCAATCGCTACGGTATCCAATACCACAGGCTCTAACATGACCCTCAAACTTGTTTTGAGGTAAGGCCTTAGTTAAAGGATCCGCTAAATTTCTTTCAGTGGGAATTTTCTCAATTTGTATATCATTCCTACTTATAATCTCTCTGATCAGATGATAGCGGCGAAGCACGTGTTTGGATCGTTGATGAGACCTTGGTTCCTTTGCTTGTGCAATAGCTCCATTGTTGCCGTAGTAAACCGGCACTGCTTCATCAATGGTTGGAACCACGCCAAGTTCGGAGACGAACTTCTTGATCCAGACCGCTTCCTTTGCTGCTTCCGAAGCTGCGATATATTTCGCTTCCGTGGTAGAATCCGCTACGGTGTTTTGTTTGGAACTTTTCCAACTTACTGCGCCTCCATTCAAAGTAAATACGTATCCAGACTGAGATTTGGAGTCATCCTTATCTGTCTGGAAACTGGCATCTGTATACCCACGTATTACCATATCTCCTTCTCCATATATTAGGAACACATCCTTAGTTCTTCTTAAGTACATAAGGATTGTCTTTACAGCCGCCCAATGATCCATTCCTGGATCCGACTGGTATCTGCTTGTGATGCTCAGAGCATACGTTATATCGGGCCTAGTACATAACATAGCATACATGATAGATCCTATTGCGGATGCATAGGGAATCTTATTCATGCAAATCCTCTCGTCTTCTGTGCGCGGACACATAGACTTTGAAAGGTTGATCCCATGCCTGATGGGAAGGTAACCTTTCTTGGATTCTGACATGCTAAACCTTTTTAGCACTCGGTCTATATATGTAGACTGCGAAAGACCAAGCAACCGTTTTGATCTATCTCTATAGATTCTAATCCCAAGGATATAGGTTGCTTCTCCCAGGTCTTTCATGGAGAAAGTTTTGGACAACCAAATTTTAACTGTCTGTAAAACTGATATATCGTTTCCTATAAGTAATATGTCATCGACATACAATACTAGGAATACGACTGCACTCCCACTAACCTTCTTGTACACACAAGGTTCGTCAGGATTTTGTGAGAAATCAAACTCTTTGATTGTCTCATCAAAATGGATATTCCAGCTCCTTGATGCTTGCTTCAGTCCATATATGGATCATCGAAGCTTGCATAATTTGGTTTTATCATCCGATGTGAAACCTTCAGGTTGTATCATGTATACATCCTCAAGCAGGTTTCCATTAAGGAAAGCTGTTTTCACATCCATTTGTCATATCTCATAATCATAATGAGCTGCTATGGCTAGGAGCATCTGAATGGATTTAAGCATAGCTACTGGCGAATAGGTTTCATCGTAATCAATTCCTTGCCTCTGACGATATCCATTTGCCACTAATCTAGCCTTAAAGGTAACAACATTACCTTCCATGTCGGTTTTCTTTTTGAAAACCCACTTGCACCCTATGGGCTTAATCCCTTCAGGTGGGTTAACCAAGTCTCATACTTGGTTGTCGTACATGGAATCCATTTCCGACTTCATGGCCTCAAGCCATTTGTCCCTTTCTGAACTTTTCAGAACATCTTCATAACTGATAGGTTCGTCATCGCTTATGAGTAACACGTCGTTCGATTCACTTATGAGAAATCCATATCTCTCTGGAATATTACGTGTCCTATCAGATCTACGAAGAGGTGGTGTAGTTTTAGGTTCAACTGATAGCTCATCATTATGAGGTATTGGTTGTGGGTCTAGACTAGGTGTCTCTGTAATGTCTATTGGAGTTTCTTGAATTTCATCAAGTTCAATGCCACTCCCACTGTTTTCTTGTAAATGAAATTCTTTTTCCAGAAATACAGCATACCTTGAAACAAACACCTTTTGTTCCAAGGGATGATAGAATTGGTAACCCTTCGTTTCCTTAGGGTATCCAATAAATAGACATTTATCAGACTTAGCATCCAATTTGTCTGATACAGCCCGCTTCACATAAGCAGGACAACCCCATATCTTAAGGTGAGTTAAGTGGGGTTTCTTACTATTCCATATCTCATATGGAGTAGTAGAGACTACCTTGGTCGGGACTCTGTTTAGCAAGTAAACAGCTGTCTTAAGTGCATAACCCCAAAAGGATTTAGGAAGAGTTGCATGATTCATCATAGACCTAACCATGTCCATCAAGGTTCGGTTGCGCCTCTCAGATACACCATTATGCTGGGGTGTATACGGCGAAGTCCATTGGGACAATATCCTATTGTCCCTTAGATAATCTTGAAACTCTTGACTTAAGTATTCACCACCTCGATCGGATCGAAGTATCTTAATACTTTTGCCAAGCTGTTTCTCTACTTCATTTCTGAACTCTTTGAATTTCTCAAAGGCTTCAGATTTGTGTTTCATCAAGAACACATACCCGAATCGTGAGTGATCATCGATAAAGGTGATGAAGTAGCTATAGCCTCCTTGTGCAAGAGTTGACATTGGTCCACATACATCAGTATGTATTAGACCAAGCAATTCTCCCACTGGATTACCTTTTCCGGAAAAGGGTAATTTGGTCATCTTGCCTTTTAAGCATGATTTGCATGTATCAAATGAACCGGGTTCAAATGATTCCAAAATTCCACATCGGTGTAATTCGGTCATGCGTTTCTTACTTATATGGCCAAGACGGCAATGCCAAGTGTAGGAGTCTATTCGATTATCTATTCGAGCACGTTTGTTGCTAACTTCGATATTGAAAACGTCACTGGATAAATCTAACATGTAGATACCATTGCACAAAGTTCCATTCCCATAAAGAACACCATTTAAAGTTATGTAACAACAATTGTTACTAAAAGTTAAATGATAACCCTTTTCATTCAAACATGAAATAGATACAATGTTCTTTATTAACGAAGGAACAAAATAACAATTATCCAATTCTAAGACACGTCCAGTCAGAAGCTTTAGCAAATATGTTCCGATGGCAACAGCAGCAATCTTTGCTCTATTTCCAACTCGCAAATCCGCTTCTCCCTTGACGAGTCTTCTTCTATTCCTTAGCCCCAGTATGTCATTACATATATGTGAGATACACCCAGTATCAAGTACCCAGGTATTTGAGGAAATAGAGTGACATTCAATAACGAAGATACCTGAAGAGGATGGGGCATCAGATGCCTTGTTCTTCAAGGACTCAAGATAAACCTTGCAGTTTCTTCGCCAGTGACCCTCCTTGCCACAATGATGGCAAGTTCCTTTTGGTTTCTTTTCAGTCTTTTTGGCCTTTTTCTTCTTCCCTTTATTCTGTTCTTTGGCCTTCCTCTTAGAACCTTTCTTCGAGGAACCAACTAACAGAACCGCCTTTTGATCCTGCTTTACTGAAGGCTCTACAGTCTTCAGTAGGTTGAGCAACTCAGGAATGGTAGTTTCCAGCTTGTTCATCCGGTAGTTTATCACAAATTGTGAATAACTCTTGGGCAAACAATGCAGAATTAAGTCAATACTTAGTTCATGATCCATTGCAAAACCGAGTGTGCTCAGTCGCTCAATGTACCCCAACATCTTTAACACAAACTGCGAGGCAGAAGTGCCTTCCTGCATCTTAGTGGTGAAGAGGACTCTGGAGACTTCGAACCTTTCGGATCTCGCCTCCTCTTCAAACAACTCATGAAGATGAAAGATGATGGTATAAGCATCCATATGCTCATGCTGCTTTTGCAGCTCAGGTACCATAGAGGCTAGCATAATGCAACTCGCAAGTTCAGAATCAGTCACATGTTTCTGATAGGCCACTAACTGTTCTGGAGTTGCACCTTCTGGAGGATGGTTAGGAAGTTGATCTTCAAGGACATAAGCATGCTTCTCTGCCTTGAGGACTATCCTCAGGTTTCGAAGCCAGTCCATGAAGTCCGGCCCAGTCAGTTTATTGGTGTCCAAAATGGAACGCAAATTCAGAGAAGACATGATCGAGTGATTAACCTAGAAATACAAATTGAGCTTATGTGAGAAGAATGATTAAAGAATGTATCAATATACATAAATAAAATCCTATTTATTTTTCAAATTGAATAACCCTTTTTATCAATTCGGGAGATCGTAGGAACATCTCCAAATAGGTTGATATCCGACCATAGATAAGAGCAACCATGGCTGTGGCCATCAAGTCATTCTTAGCTATGAAGGTAGGTAATTATACCAATTACACATTACATATATGTAACTATCACTTTATGCTATCAACTAATTGAATGTTTGCATAAATCATTGGGTTGTTAACTCATTAACAAGTATGCATCATTATACATAGCACCCAACTGCACCTCTCTTCACATCGACCTTGGCTGTGGCACAACAAATCGATGCTCCTAGCTTAAGGCTGACCCATTAATCAAGAAATAGTTTTAATATGGTTGGCGCTCATTCAACCGCTTAGTCAGGCTTGGATGTGTCCAACAACCAAAACTAAGGATTGACCTCTGACTCCAACTATATTATTCATAAACTAATTCCATGGTTTGAACATGTTGAGGTTCAAGCCGGGCATGGATGTGTCCATCAACCCAAACGAGAAACAAAACTCCGATTCTAACCATATTAATAGAAGGTGTTGGCCTTAATATTTTGTAAGGGGTTTTGGGTCTCATCTTTTCTTTTCTTTTCTAAGCACATTCATGACATTATGTCATGACTGACGATTTCCTTAATAAAGTATGTATGTGACTTAATTTATCAAGTCTCATTGATTAAATTAGGAACCGGATTTCCTAATTATAATTTCATACTTTATTTAAGGAATTGTTTTGGGAAACAATTTCCTAAATTGTCATAATCAATTTCGGAAATAATATGTTTAAGACTTTGATTTCTCTAAATCAAATCTTATTAAATTAAGAGACAAATCCCTTAATTCAACTACATATTATTTTCATGAAAATCGCATTTAAGAAAACTCTATCGGAAACCATTTTCCTAATTAATTTTGGAGACAACAATATGTAAGAGCATCACCTCTTAAAACATATTTTATTCATGGATTTAATTAATTACAACAAATCGTTTTCTAAGGGTGGCTCCTCGAGGCTCAGATACCCAAAGAAAAGTAATTTGTTGTAAATCCAATTGGACGGCTCCCCGAGGCTCAATCCAAATCAAACATGACAATTTCAATTTAAAATTGGGAAATTAAATTACAACAACTAACTTTAAATTGGACGGCTCCCCAAGGCTCAATCCAAAATAAAGAATTTTGTTGTCAATTTAAAAACCAATTCAAATTTAATGGTCAATTAACAGTCCATGAATTTGTCTAGACTTTCTTGAAAGAAAGTGCCCAAAATTGCGAGATTTCATAAATTGGTTTTCAGAATAATTGTAAGTTTCTGGTACAAAGAAAACTTACATATTTCCAAAATTGGAAAATTTCTAAAATAGAAAAATTTCTAAAATTGGAAAGTTTCCAAAGATGGGAAGTTTTCACAATTATTATAAAATTTCAGAAATTAGAAAATTTCAAAAGTTTGCAAAATTTCATGAGGATTTCCAAACTTAGAAATTCCTAAATCTAAAATTTATTATAATTTGAAAGTTTCCATAATTGGAAATTTTTTTCCAAAATTGAGATTATGACAAAGTTTTCCGCAAAACAATTATATGATTACGTCGAACACTAACCGGCTCTGATACCACTGTTGGGACCGGGTGCATGTTGACAAGGATACGGGTTCGTAAAATTTTAAATTTTTACGTGCAGCGGAAGAATTAGCATAAAATAATTTCTCAAATTATTCTAACCACGTATCTAGCATGCAACCTTATGGTGTGTGGACATGATCATAAAATAAAACTTTGCGGAAAAGTAAACTAATTTACTTTGTACCTCTCGTAACTCGAAGAAAGGGACGAGATCCAACCGTAGCGTCCCTTGGAAGCTTCGCCTCTATTCGCGTCCACGCCGAGTTCTCTTCGGGATGACTTCGCAAAGCCACGAGTTTTGTGCCGACGAGAACTACTAGATTCTCCGAAGACACAACATAGAAGTTCAAGAGAAAAGATAGGAAACTCACCACCAAGAATCGGAATCCTAATTCCGGGAAGGAAGGAGAGGTGATCCACTTCTTCTTCTTCTTGGTTGGCTTCTCCTTCTTCTTGATGGCTCACGGTAACCTCAAGGGAGGTTGAGGTTGCGCCGGCCCTTGCTTGGAAGATGGGCGCCAGACCTTGCTTGGGAGATGGGCGCCGGCCCTAGCTTGGGAGAAAGAGAGAAGAGAGAATAAGAGAGAGAGGGAGAGAAATAAATCTCTTGATAGCTCTATCGATTAGAATTAAGGGCTTGCCTTTGGTTCCTTTATATAGTAGCTTCTCCCTTGCCAAGTCTCTCTTTTAACGGAATTAACGGAATTAGTTATCATAAGAAATTTATCTTATAAAGTTTCTTATGACTTATTCCGTTATGCCTAGTTTTATTATAACTAATTCATCTCTCTTTTAATTATGGAATAAATTTTATAAGAAATTTATAAACTTTCTTATTATGAAAAATCAATTCATAATTGATTTTATAAAATTAAAATAAACCATTCCATGGATCATTTTAATTTCCATAAAAACAATAAATTTCTATAAATTTATTTATATAAATTTCTTTATACAAATTTATTTATTCATAATTCTTAAAACAAATCGCGCTAGATTTATTTTATTAATTAAACCAAATAAATTGGTTTCTCCCTCTTGATGTGGCCGGCCAACCCAAAGGGGTTTAGCACCCTCTTTGGCCAGGCAAACCGAGCCGAACCGTCGCGAATTAAACTCATTTAATTCGCCCAATAAGCCTTCAAAAGACTTAGCCATTTTATGTTTCCGTTGCGCCTCTGATTAACTCAGATTCGACTTATTTCTCTTGATCAGAAAATCCAATTTTCAACTCGTTTTAAATCTCTCGGATTACTCGTAGTGCGCGTGACTAAATTGTTGGGACCGGTTGGCGAGCTAGAGGGGGGGTGATTAGCTTCGATTCGCTTGTAGAAGATTTGTCGCGGCGGAAGACTTCAAGCAATCGCTAACACAAGGATTTACTTGGTATCCACCCCGGTCGGGTGACTAATCCAAGGATCCACTCTCCTCACACTCTCATGCACTATGAAAGTCTCCTTCTTGAGGTGGAGAAACCTCTTACAAGCTTGTTACAAAGATACAACAAGAACAAAGTAAATACAAAGAAAATCTTACAAGATTTACAACAAATGAACTCTCTTTGCTTTCCTTGCTATCTTCAAGCTTGTGATTGCCTCTTGGACCTTGGAAAATGCAACAGCACTGAGCTCCAAGGCTTCCCTTGAAATGACAATGAAGTTGGAGAAGAAGAGGAGAAGTTCTGCCGCTTCAAACCTGCGCGAAAGTCCTTATACCCGACGCCTAGGGTTTGGTAATCGATTACCCAATCGATTACCACGTAGGATTTAGCCGTTTAACGGCTAGTTTTCGAACGGTAATCGATTAGCCAATCGATTACCAGTACCCTGAATCGATTACCCAATCGATTCAGAGCTTCTCTGTTCTCTCGCGCAAACCTCCGTGATCGATTACCCCAATCGATCAAGAGACACCTTAATCGATTGACCAATCGATTAAGGGAAGGCTGAATCGATTACCCAATCGATTCAGCCACCCTCTGTCCTCTCGCAAAAACCTCCTTAATCGATCCACTGATCGATTCACTCAATCGATTACCCAATCGATTGAGTCCAACCTAACTTGTTCCCACAAGTCTAGGATCCCCTACCAAGTGTCCAGTCAACCCCGTTGACCGACCTGGATTTCTACTGCCTAGCTCCCAGCTCGAACTTGACCTGGTTCCCAACCAGATTCGCCTAACCCTCGAGTTAGGTCTAGTCTCTCGGTAGACCTCCACCTTGCCAGCATGCAATCTCCCCGATCCATCTGGACTTCACCTAGTCCCACTAGGTGTGCCTAGTCCCACTAGGTCTTTTCCCATGCCAGCGTACGATCTCCCCGATCTACCTGGACTTCACCTAGTCCCACTAGGTGTGCCTAGTCCCACTAGGTCTTTTCCCATGCCAGCGTACGATCTCCCCGATCTACCTGGACTTCACCTAGTCCCACTAGGTGTGCCTAGTCCCACTAGGTCTTTTCGCTTGCCAGCCTGCGATCTCCCCGATCCAGCTGGACTTCACCTAGTCAAGTCTCCAGTCAACCTTGACCCACTTGACACCATACGGCATTCAAACATAATTATCAAATTCAAACATCAATGTCAAACATCGAAACATACACCTCAAGCTCACCCGAGCTTGCTAGACTCAAACTCACCTGAGCTTTGTCAAACTAGGTCAACCCTAACCTAACCAAGATTGCACCAACAATCTCCCCCTTTTTGATGTTTGACAATATGTTTGAGAAAGACTAATCCCTATTAGCCTTTCAATTTTCTCCCCCTTTGACACACATCAAACACTCTCCTTGAGAGTCTATATGGTCAAATCCCATACTTTAGAAAGGTATACCCAATGAAAATCCCATACTTTTCATTGAACCTATGCTCAACCTTGAGCACTCATGAAGATTCCCAATCTCCAAAAAAAATTAAAAATTCAACCACATGTTGTTAAGGAAGATCTCCCCCTCAAAACATGCTCTAAACCTCTATCATTGCACCAACAATGATTTTTGAGTTCCTAAACCTTTAGGAAAACTCAACTTGAGGTAATTGAGATTTTGAAATTCAAAATTTGAATCAAAATCTCTCCCTAACCCTTAAATGTTCACCAAACCATCTCCCTTTTTGATTTCACAATGAAATTTACCCAAATATACTTATAAAAGTAATTCTAGGGTTTAGGGATTGGTAGGTTACTCAAAAATGGGTTATTGGACTGAAAATAAACAGTTTCAGTCTCACCAATCGATTGGCGTTGGGAACCAATCGATTACACAGTCCTCAATCGATCAACTGATCGATTACGGATGACTGTAATCGATCAAAGGATCGATTACGCGAGCTTCTGTGCTCGCAAAACAGACCTACCAATCGATTGACCAATCGATTGGCTACTGTCCCAATCGATCACTCGATCGATTGGGAGTTTCTGAATTCTGAAAACAATTTCAGATTCGAAATTCAGAAACTCCTAAATAATTCTACAAAATTCAAAAAAATTTGAAATTTTGTGTAGACATTATTTATACCATATACTATCATGGAAAAATAGTTTTCTATGAAAATAACCTTCATTTCCAAAGATTGACACAAAATTGGAAACCATTGAAATACTTCAATGTTTTACTCTATTTTGTATCCAATTCATCAATGATGAGTGCTATCAAAAGATAGTCTTCACCAAGGTTTTCCAAGATAGTTTTAAAATGTTTTTCAAAAATAATTTCCAACCATGTTCCTTGGGCTAAATGCACATGACTTGTACATTAGCTTTCCCAATGATTGGAGTTCATTGAAATTCTTGTTTTGATGAATCTAAAACTCAATTTGATGCACTTTATCAACACCTTGAGTTTTGTTCATCACCCTAACATCTCACTTGTTTCTAATGTGTCTCAAAAATACACACAAGTCAACTTATGGTCTTAGTGAGATGTAAAAGTCATATTCTCCCTAAACTAAGGGTTCATGCATTTCTATCTAGACATTATAAGCTTTGATCATCCACCTAGGATGTCAATTAATGCCAATGTCCTTAAGTTCAATAAAAATTGATTTATGCATGATTAATGACTATGACATGCATCATATTAGGATTTTCAAAAGAAATTATAACTAGATGATGCATGTATGACATGACATGTAATATTTTCATAATAAATATGAATGATGAAATATGATGTCATGGCATGTGATAGGGCATACAAAACATGGCATAGTGTCATAAAAGAATATACCTAGATTTCCTATCTAAGTATCAATAATCATCGCTAAGCCATTGATATCCCTAAATTTGCCCTAATTTCCAAGATAATGCCAAAACTCCCCAACTTGGCTTATCTTTGGATTCTATCCTAGTTGTGCCAATTTTTATTAAGTTCAATCTTCCAAAAATATAGTTTGGCACAAATTTTACTCCTCCTAGAGTAAACACTTGATTCCTTCATTTTCAAGGAAGATAATTCCTTGAAAATGTCCCAAAGTGCCAACTTCATCAAGGTTGGGTTAACTACCCTTCCCATTTGAGTTGACACTCCCTAGACCTATCTAGGGTGTGGCAAACACACTCTTAGGAACCCAACACCTATTGGTGCTCCTAGGGTGTTCTAGGTATTCACTAGGGATGACCTCCCTTGATACCTTCCTAAAGACTTTCTTAGGCTTTTCCGAAGCCTTAGTCATGTTGATCTTATCTTGGTCAACCATAGGGATGGCTTCCCTTGTGGTCTTGACTTGACTTCTAGACCTAGATTGAGTTCTATACCTATATGGAACTCTATGGTAGGATGGACCATTATCCTTAGTTTTAGGTTTGTACCCCAAACCTTTCTTGCTCCTAGAGGGTCCTTGATTTCCTAAACCTAGGTTTTGATCCTTAGATCCCTTAAATAGATTTTCTATTCTTTTGAGGGATTTTTCTAATTTATCAAGTTTTGACCTCAAAACTTGATTTTCAATCATTACCTCCTCAAGGCTTGGTTTTCTAATATAGCCTTGGTGATTGTTTTTCTTAGCCTTGGATTGGGTAGGTCTACCTTGGAAATTCCTAATTTGTTCCCTATCCTTAGAGGTGGTAGTCCTAGCATGGAAAGCTCTATAGTTTTCCTTAGGTTTCTCATGCCTCCTATGTTCATGATAAATTACATTAAAATGATAATAATTATTTTTAGCATGCATATTATCATGATAAAAAGAATTACCATTACCTAATGGTACCTTAGGCTTAATCTTGGAGGCTCCCCCTTGACTTGAGCTCCTCCTTTTGACTTTGGTCGGATCCTTCCCCTTTGGACATTGATTTCGATAATGTCCTTTTTGCTTGCATGAGAAGCACACAATGTGCTTCTTATCTTTCTTTGCCACGGGGTCGACCTCCTTTGTCTTTCCCTTGGTCTTGGATGTCATTTGCACCTTCTTCTTGACCAATTTTGGACACTTACTCTTATAGTGTCCTCTTTCCCTACACTCAAAGCAAATGATGTGATCTTTATTTTTACAAATTGAAATGTTTATACCTTTGCTTGTAGGGGTGGCACATGACTCTTCACTCGATCCGGAAGTAGATACTTCTTCTTTTTCCGGATTCAATGACCTTTGCTCCCCCTCAATCCTAGAGGTGGAGACTTCTTCTTCTTCTCCATTGACCTCGGATGATGATGTTGAAACCTTTTCTTGTTCCGGCGTCAATGTCAAATTTTGCTCCTCTTCAACCCTTGAGGTGGAGGCTTCTTGAGCTTCATCTTCGGATGTTGAGCACCTCTCAACTTCCGAGTCCTCTTCACTTGATGAATCTCCCTCTTCGGATTTTTCTTGACTTGGTACAGTGGAGGGATCTTCATGAAGCCTTGCCAATGTGCTCCAAAGCTCTTTAGCGTCTTTGAATTCTCCAATCTTGTCCAAGATGGTGCTTGGCAATAGGTTGACCAATAACTTGGTCACTTTGTTGTTGGCCTCGCATCTCTTGATTTGCTCCTCATTCCATTTGCTTTTCTTGAGGAGCTTCCCTTTTGTGCTTGTTGGAGCTTCAAAACCCTCCATTAGAGCAAACCATTGCTCTATCTCCATCATGAAATAATTTTCGATCTTTGACTTCCAAAGACCAAAATTCGCCTTGTCGAATGGTGGAGGTGCCCTTGTGTCATAGCCAAACTCCATTCTTGAAGTTGAACCCTTTTGATGATGATTTCTTGAAATTAGGGTTTCTTCCAACTTCTTCTTCTTCCTCTAGCTCTTGCCCTCTTGGCGATGAGTCCAATGAAGAGCAACCTCGCTCTGATACCACTTGTTGGGACCGGTTGGCGAGCTAGAGGGGGGGTGATTAGCTTCGATTCGCTTGTAGAAGATTTGTCGCGGCGGAAGACTTCAAGCAATCGCTAACACAAGGATTTACTTGGTATCCACCCCGGTCGGGTGACTAATCCAAGGATCCACTCTCCTCACACTCTCATGCACTATGAAAGTCTCCTTCTTGAGGTGGAGAAACCTCTTACAAGCTTGTTACAAAGATACAACAAGAACAAAGCAAATACAAAGAAAATCTTACAAGATTTACAACAAATGAACTCTCTTTGCTTTCCTTGCTATCTTCAAGCTTGTGATTGCCTCTTGGACCTTGGAAAATGCAACAGCACTGAGCTCCAAGGCTTCCCTTGAAATGACAATGAAGTTGGAGAAGAAGAGGAGAAGTTCTGCCGCTTCAAACCTGCGCGAAAGTCCTTATACCCGACGCCTAGGGTTTGGTAATCGATTACCCAATCGATTACCACGTAGGATTTAGCCGTTCAACGGCTAGTTTTCGAACGGTAATCGATTAGCCAATCGATTACCAGTACCCTGAATCGATTACCCAATCGATTCAGAGCTTCTCTGTTCTCTCGCGCAAACCTCCGTGATCGATTACCCCAATCGATCAAGAGACACCTTAATCGATTGACCAATCGATTAAGGGAAGGCTGAATCGATTACCCAATCGATTCAGCCACCCTCTGTCCTCTCGCAAAAACCTCCTTAATCGATCCACTGATCGATTCACTCAATCGATTACCCAATCGATTGAGTCCAACCTAACTTGTTCCCACAAGTCTAGGATCCCCTACCAAGTGTCCAGTCAACCCCGTTGACCGACCTGGATTTCTACTGCCTAGCTCCCAGCTCGAACTTGACCTGGTTCCCAACCAGATTCGCCTAACCCTCGAGTTAGGTCTAGTCTCTCGGTAGACCTCCACCTTGCCAGCATGCAATCTCCCCGATCCATCTGGACTTCACCTAGTCCCACTAGGTGTGCCTAGTCCCACTAGGTCTTTTCCCATGCCAGCGTACGATCTCCCCGATCTACCTGGACTTCACCTAGTCCCACTAGGTGTGCCTAGTCCCACTAGGTCTTTTCCCATGCCAGCGTACGATCTCCCCGATCTACCTGGACTTCACCTAGTCCCACTAGGTGTGCCTAGTCCCACTAGGTCTTTTCGCTTGCCAGCCTGCGATCTCCCCGATCCAGCTGGACTTCACCTAGTCAAGTCTCCAGTCAACCTTGACCCACTTGACACCATACGGCATTCAAACATAATTATCAAATTCAAACATCAATGTCAAACATCGAAACATACACCTCAAGCTCACCCGAGCTTGCTAGACTCAAACTCACCTGAGCTTTGTCAAACTAGGTCAACCCTGACCTAACCAAGATTGCACCAACATAAATAGGCTTTCGATTTATGTTGGCCGTCTATAATCAACTAATTATAGAACGATCATGAGTGGCACCTAGTAGTACATCATGACCCCCAATTAATCGAAAGATCAACGGTTGACCTCAGAAGTAATTCTGAAACCCTTCAGCAGCTCTAATGAATCGTGCCCCATTCCCTTCACCACCTTATACCCACTTGGTTCAGGACATGGTCTGTTTGTGTCAGTCCCCACTAGACTGACTACGTCACACCTAGCCCAAGTAGTGTCTTTCTCGTCCTTTGGATTTCTAATTACTCTCATGTATTTAAGAGACTCACACTCTAAACATGATATGCTCTGGCCAGAGGCTTTGAGTAACAATCCGACGATAGGCCTGGGTATACATCTCCTCGCAAGGAGTGGTGAATCCTTTGTAGGCTGTTCAAACATCTTCGGGCACTTCGGCTTATTCCCAATCATCCTGGGTCCACACCTCCTTGGAGATGCTTGCTTAAGATGTTAAAGTATAAGTCTCCATGACCAAGATGACTTGAACACCGCAAGTCAAAGGAACATCGCACTTAAGCGGCAGTAAGAACTTCATTGACATATCTGTATAGATAACCATATGAAGTTTTACAGCTAGTCACTCCAATGAACTAGTTCCCTTAACTAGCATCCATGTTTATCTCCGGACATCCCAATGTCACCAGCCAGTGAGAATCAGCTGATTAGAAAATAACCCATGCTAGTCTCAACAGAATTGATAGTGTCCGTTTTTATCAATTCATCGACTAGGGATACTTTCAATACTTCACAATTGCACATGTAGAGATAATCACTAGTTGTGATCCCATCACAAATTCTCTTATGCTATAAATTATATTGTGGACATTCAATAGATGAGTTTAAGATTCTAATCAAATACACAAACATGTATACTCAAATAGTGAATTATCATTTATTAAAATAAATATTTACAATCATAAGGCGATTGCCTTAGGACACTTCTCTCATATCAGTAACATTTCGCTCCCACACATTCGACAACAAGGTTAGAAAATAACACACTTAACTTTAACCATTTTGTCATACATCAAAATCTGAGTTTGACCGTTAGTACAAATTGCACCAACAATTGTCCATTCTAATCCTACCTTGTTTTGGAAGAAAAATACCTTGGTTTGATGAAATAAATTCCTCTTGAAGTAAGGGTTTCGATTATATCATTAATTTGTACTCTAAAGCTTTTATTAATATGGGTTGATGGGGTTGAATAGCCCATGGCGGGCACATGGGATGAAGATGTTGCGTGGCATGACACGATGGGTCGAAGTGTCCCTCCTTCCCGGGCCTCAGGACCCCCCTTAGGGGGCACGCCCCGGAAGATCAGTTAGGAGACCCCTCCCGGGATCACCCCGGGGGTTGACTCCCGAGAGCACCTCGGGAGTTATAGCGCTCACTTGAGCCAGAAGACCCCTCCCGGGATCACCCTGAGGAGGAGAGGGGCTGAGAGCACCTCGGGAATTATAGAGCTCACTCTAAGCGGAAGACCTCGAGATCACCTCGGAAGGCGGAGCCCAAGTAATGAGCGACCTCAAGTAGAAATCTCCCCCCCCCCCTCTTTTTGCGGATCTACGGATACACGTCCCCGTCATAGGGAGTCATCATGACGGAGTCATCATGACGGAGTCATCACAACCCTTAAATATCGCAACGGGTCAAAGCGTAGTAACGGCGCAGACCGTTTCAAA
The DNA here is from genome assembly GCA_024364735.1 of Boesenbergia rotunda. Lineage (NCBI taxonomy): Eukaryota > Viridiplantae > Streptophyta > Magnoliopsida > Zingiberales > Zingiberaceae > Boesenbergia > Boesenbergia rotunda. The sequence goes on from JAGFNQ010003467.1 coordinate 875,188, forward strand.
AGCTATCCGGTAACCGTCGAAAGAGGGGGAGGACGTGGCATGAGTCATGGAGACGTGGCACAGATCAAGGGAACACGCCAAGTTTGATGCCATCAGTATAAAAGGTAGCCCAACCCCTCCAGTAAAGGGGTTATGCTCTCTCAACTCTACACACATTTCCTTTCTTGCTGCCTTTACACTCCCTCAATACACTGACTTGAGCGTCGGAGTGGGCTCCGCCGGACAATCTCTGACGTGTTCCCCTAACGCTCGTATTGATCTCGCAGGGCACTGAGTTCCTCCCCGCCACAGCGACTTCCACGTGGGCAGAACCCCGGTGACTGGACATCGTCATCGATTCCTTCAGGAACAAATTTGGCGCCGTCTGTGGGAAACTAGGAAAGCACCGGATGGAGCACCGATGGCAGGACCGGAGGGACAACCCATTGTCCTTACAAGAGAGGAACTCGATCGCTTGGTGGCCGATGCCATCAAGGAAGCGCTTGAACAACACCAAGTCAAACAGGCTGCCTCGAAACAAGGGATTCCTGCGCGGGATGAGATCCCCAGAGCCTCCATCTCGCACTCACAAAGATCCGTCACTCCGGTGGGACGACGGGACGGAGCAGCTCCAGGCCCTCCGAAGGAGTCTTCAGGAGATATCGAGAAGACCCACTCGGTGGCCTCCAGCGCGTAGAGGCACGGAGAAGAACAGGGGAAGAGGGAAAAACCTAAGGCCTCTCATAAGGTTTCCTCTACTCCTTTCTCCTCTGAGACTGTGAAAGACCCCATGCTGAAGTAGTTCCGTGGGCCGGGGATCCCCGATTATGATGGGAAGACAGATCTGGAAGATCATGTTTGCAAATTCGAGAATGCGGCACTCCTGCACCAGTATACTGATGGGGTCAAATGCCGGGTGTTCCTAAACACCCTGTCCGGAGCAACCCAGCGGTGGTTCCAGAGACTACCGCAAGGTTCTCTCAACTCCTTCGAGGAGTTTAGAACAGCATTCCTCCGCCATTTCGCCAACCGCCATCGCTACCAGAAGACGACACTTAACCTATTTGCCCTTAAGCAGAAACCTAAGGAACCGCTCAAGGAGTACATCCAGAGGTTCAACAGGGCGGCGCAAGACGTGCCCAGCGCGACATCAGAAATACTTATCAGTGCCTGCACCCAAGGGCTCGCTGAAGGGGACTTCTTCCTATCCTTGGTGAAGTAGCCCCCCGCCAGTTTCGATGATTTGCTGGGATGCTCCATTAAGCATATTAACGTGGAAGAAGTACAATACGCCCGCCGCAAGGAACCAGTTGGAATCCCCCCTCCGGCGGTTCCCCGATCAGACAGGAGAGAGCCCCCAGCCCCAGCTCGAGGGAAAGACCTGCACCCCGGGAAGGACCAGTGGGTTGGGAGGCGGCGGCTGGTTGAGATAGTAGATACCGAACAGTCGGAGCCATCACCAAAGTACTGCAGTTATCACGGCATCTCGACACACTCCACCAAGGAATGTCACGCCTTGAAGAAAAAATTTAGCGATGAGGCGGACACTAGGCCACGGAGAAAGTGGAATAAATCAGGTTATCGTCGAAGGTCCCCACGGCGAAGTTTCTCCCCTCGGCGGCAACAGGCGGGAGAAAGCGAGGCCCAACATCGGTCTCGATCATGATCGCGAGGAAGGAGTCAGGGACCCACGCCCCGACAATCCCTCTCCTTGAAAAGAGATCCTTAAAAAGGCAAGGCCCCTATGCGTGGCCCGCCCTCCGGGCATGTGGGAGTCATCTCCGGAGGACCTACTGGAGGGGACTCTAACCGGGCAAGGAAGTCTTATACCCAGCGATTAGAAAATTACTCCACTGGAACCAGCCGGAGTCAGGAACCTGGACCTACAATATCTTTTGGACCAGCCAACCTGGAAGACGTGGAAGCTCCCCATGAAGACGCCTTAGTGATCATATCTCGTATTGCCAACTACGAGGTTATGCGCATCTTTTTGGACATGGGAAGTTCGGTGAACATCTTGTATAAGGCCGCTTTAGACCAGATGCAGATCGATGAAGATGAATTGCTCCCGGTCTCAACCCCACTGTTTGGTTTCACGGGGTATCGAGTACAGCCGGTGGGGCAAATCACCCTATCACTCTCCTTAGGCAGCGACAGGATGGAAAGGACCAGGAGGACTCCTTTCCTGATTGTGGGTGCTCCCTCTTCTTACAACCCTATCCTGGGTCACTCAGCGCTTAGCGTTTTCCAAACGGTGGTCTCTATCTACCACCAGAAGATAAAATCCCCTATAGGTGATCGAGTGATCGAAGTCAAAGGGGACCAGCTGGTGTCTTGACAGTGCAATAGCGGGGAAGTCAGAATAGAGTCAAGGAAGAACCCAAGGGGTTTCGAAGACTAGCTAAAGGAGTAGGTCATGCGGAGAGAGAAAGGAACCAGAAGCTCAGAAGGTCCGAGTCAGGCCGCTGTCTTTGGCCTTTCAGGTCTCGGTGAGATCTACATTATACATTGTATGTCTTTCTGAATATTTTTGCAGCCTTGCAGCAAATTCAAGGAATAAAGGAAGATGTCTTCTTCAAACTACCCACGCACTACAGAAGTACCCAAACCCCTAATACCTCGCGATGCAACCAATGCCCGGGGTACTTAGGCTTGTTCTGGGTTGCAACGCCCGACCAAGTACTCATAACACTAATACCTCATGGTACAGCCGATGCCCGGGGTACTTAGGCTTGATCTGGGTTGCCACGCCCGACCAAGTACCCAAAACCCTTATACCTCGCGGTGCAGCCGATACCCGGGGTACTTAGGCTTGGACTGGGTTGCAACGCCAGACCAAGTACTCAAAACCCTAATACCTCACGGCGCAACCGATGCCCGGGGTACATAGGCTTGGTCTGGGTTGCCACGCCCGACCATGTACTTAAAACCCTAATACCTCATGGTGCAGCCGATGCTCGGGGTACATAGGCTTGGTCTGGGTAGCAACGCCCGACCAAGTACTCAAAACCCTAATACCTCACGGTGCAGCCGATGCCCGTGGTACTTAGGCTTGGTCTGGGTTGTCACACCCGACCAAGTACCCAAAACCCTAATGCCTCACGATGCAGTCGATGCCCGGGGTACTTAGGCTTGGTCTGGGTTGTAACGCCCGACCAAGTACCCAAAATCCTAAATACCTCGCGGTGCAGCCGATGCTCGGGGTACTTAGGCTTGGTCTGGGTTGCCACGCCTGACCAAGTACCCAAAACCCTAATACCTCGCGGTGCAGCCGATGCCCGGGGTACTTAGGCTTGGTCTGGGTTACAACGCCCGACCAAGTACTCAAAACCTAATACCCCACGGTGCAGCCGATGCCCGAAGTACTTAGGCTTGGTCTCGGATGTTACACCCAACCAAGAGTAAAAACCCTAATACCTCACGGTGCAGCCGATGCCCGGGGTACTTAGGCTTGGTCTGGGTTGCAACGCCCGACCAAGTACTCAAAACCCTAATACCCCGCGGTGCAGCCGATACCCGAGGTACTTAGGCTTGGTCTGGGTTGTTACACCCAACCAAGAGTAAAACCCCTAATACCCCGCGGTGCAGCCGATGCCTGGGGCACTTAGGCTTGATATGGGTTGCAACGCCTAACCAAGTACCCAAAACCCTAATACCCCGCGATGCAGCCGATGCCTGAGGTACTTAGGTTTGATATGGGTTGTTACGCCCAACCAAGGGTAAAAACCCTTGCGGTGCAGCCGATGCCAGGGGTACTTAGACTTGGTCCGGGTTGCTACAAACTCCCCACCAAGGACACAAACCTTGATGTCCAGTGATATCTCGAACGCCCGGGACAGGGAGGCGCTACAGAAGCAATGGTAAGGGGGCTTACCCGACCAAAGGAAAAACAGGTGAAACGTTGAAGTACTAAGGCAATACAGACATACACATACATGAGGGGACACAAATTTTACTTTATTTATATGAAAAATACATGGAGGTCAATATCTCAGAGAATTATCAAGATGCAATCGAAATATCTTGTGAGAGAAAGAGCTCTTCTACTTGGGCCTTTCCTCTCACCGATGTTATTCCCGCAGGATCATTGGGCTCGGAACCGTCTTCTAAATAGGCGGTGCGTGGGAGTCCATCGACGTGATCCTTGAATCTTCGGCCACCTTCTGTGTACTCCATCCGAGCAGTCGGTAACATATGAGAGTCCGTTGACGTGATCCTTGAATCTTCGACCACCTTCTGGGTACTCCATCCGAGTAGTCGGTAACAGATGAGGACGCCTGAGGTAACACATGGGTAGCACAACTCCATCTGAAGACCCCGGCTATTTCTTCCCGCGAAGATGAATTCGCGCAACGTTCAAAAGGAGGATGAGGAGACGTAAAGAAGAATTGCCTTAACAGAAGAAGCTCCCCTCCCGGTGATGCTGCCTCACCATCCCTTGCAAACACCATAAGATCCCCAAAACTCGCGGAAAAGAGGATTCGGAAGAGGATGGCGCTTGAGGCAGACGAGGCCGCCCATGGGGAGGCAACTATTTGGCCATGTCATCTCCGCCATGCCCCCTGGCGGGCCATATAACGTCTATTCTGGACTCCTAGGATGATCCCGGAGTCCCATCTCTGTCAGGATCTTCAGCGAGACCCTAGACATCATCTCCGCCATGCTCCTTGGCAAGGAATGTGTGGCACGAAGTTCCACCTTCGTTGGGCCCCCCGGCCAGAAACACTACCGCATCTCCGCTACCCTCTCCGGCGGTGTCAAGGACTCCGACGGCAAAAAGGGAAGAAGGTAGAATGAATATAGAAGACGGTACTATTGGGTTCTCCCGGCATCAAAACATGAAAACGCAGCGGAAACAAGAACCCTCGAGCGATCCATGCGAAAGAAAAACTCGTACAAAGTTGATCTACATCTACTTCTAAAAAAGATATACCTTTGGAGCGTGCCCTTTCCTTATCCCGCTCGTCCAAGATGTGTCGGATCTCTTGCACGTTCAAGTATCCGTGCCTCTATTCGTATCCACACGGACACAATCTCTCAACTTTGGGAGAACTACCTTAGTTGTGCTAGCAACTTGAGGTAGTTCACAAGACCACCAAGAACCCACAAGGGTTTCGGCCAAGAGGGAGGAGAGGAAGAAGAGAGGAAGGGAAGAAAGAAAAGCGCACACACTTATCATTCAAAATGACAAAGTCCCTCTTTTATATTCATCCTATGAATATGAATTGTCTTTTATCTCTTTGACTTCCCTTAAATAAAGCCAATAAAGAGCACATCTTTCCATGTGACTCTTCACCTTCTCTTCATCCAATGAAGAGAGACCTTTCTCTTTCCTACACATGCAATTCCGACCGGGCCTCCCGGGCTTCCGACTAGGTCTCCCGACCAAGTCTCCCAAGTGCCGAGCTCCCGTCCCTGTCTACCGAGTGCCAACCCAGTCTGCCGAGCTCCCAGCCCAGTCTGTCGAGCGCCGAGCCCCGACCCCAGTCTGCCGAGCTCCTAGCTCAGTCTACCGAGTGCCGACCTCCCGACACAGTCTACCGAGCTCCCAGCTCAGTCTGCCGAGTGCCGACCTCCCGACTCAGTCTGCCGAGCTCCTAGCTCAGTTTGTCGAGTGCCGAGCTCCCGACTCAGTCTGCTGAGCTCCTAGCTCAGTCTGTCGAGTGCCGAGCTCCCGACTCAGTCTGCCGAGTGCAGAGCTCCCGACTCACGCTCCCGAGTGTTGGTGAAAGTTGCATCAATGATGTTCTCCTCTAAGTGTTTTAATGTTTGACAATTTACTTAAGTCAGTGATACATTGAACAAACAAAGGGGAGTTAAGAGAGAAGTAACAAAGTGGAAGAAAGTCCTAGTAAACCTAGGCAATAAGTCCTAGTTCGGAGAATTGGGCAATAAGTCCTGATCGAGGATTGGGCACTAAATCCTGGCAAAGGGTTGGGCACCGAAGACCTGCTCGGATGGTGGGCACTAAGTCCTGACAAAGGGCTGGGCACCGAAGACCTACTCGGAAGGTGGGCACTAAGTCCTGGCCGAGGACTGGGCAAGAAGACCTGGCCGAGGGTTGGGCACCAAAGTCCTGGTCGAGGACTGGGCAAGAAGACCTGGCCGAGGGTTGGGCACCGATGTCCTGGACTTAGGGTTTGGGCATGAAGTCTTGATCTGAGGGACTGAGCAACTTAGCTGAGCGATGACTAAGGATAGAAGTAGAGACGGGTCGGGGTTCGGACGTCTCGAGATCCGGGAGTATCGGAGGCTAAGCAAAAGTCCACCCGAAGGACTAGGGTGGCAACCGTCTCCTGAAAGGAGTAGGTGAAAGGTGCGTTCTCGGGGGTGAGAACTTACGTCGGTTCGACCTAGGGTTTCAGGGAGACCCAAAGTCAGAACCAAGACAGCTACGGTTGCAAAAAATTATCTAATACTCTTGATTTGCTATTATGGAACTAACCTTGAATGCTGGACCGAAGGAATGTGTTTCTGCAGCTCAGAACGCCCCAAAGGAGAGGGGCAGACAGCTGGGCAGGGCGCCCTGGAGATCCCGGGCGCCCCCAAGGTCATGGCAAAACAAGGAAGCAAGAGTTGCTTCGAAACTGCAGTAAGCAGGGCGCCCTGAGTCAAAGCAAAAAGTGAATCGAAGCAAAATCAGCCACGAAGCCAGCAGACCATGTCAACCAGGGCGCCCCCGTCAGCTCCGAGGCTGATTCTGGAGGGATAAGCGCTGACCGAGCTGCGGATGAGGTTTCTCAGATCCGAAGGCACGTGTCAGGCGCCCCCGACGTCCAGGGCGCCCCCAGGAGCACTATAAAAGGGGCTCGACCCTAAGGCATCAATATACAACTGCTGTGAGCTATACTGATCATTTTGACCGACGACAACACGCTAAAGGCGAGGCTCTACGACCGGGAGGCTCCAGGAGGAAGTCCGCGGCACTTCGGAGGTCCAGATCGGCCGAGCGTCATACTTTGTTTTGTTCGGTTTGCTTTTATTTAATTTCGCTCTTAATTTTCAATATTCTTGCTTGTAAGTACACTGTAAGATGGGTTTTCTCCGCCTCCGGAAATTTCAGAAAGGAGATCAATAGTGGACTCACGCCGAGTACATAGGCCTTGGACGTACTGACCCTGGGGGGTTGGGAACCAAGTAAATAAATCCCGCTGTGTCCTTGTGTTCTTTCTATGTTATTTTCCGCTGCACTAACAGTCTGAGTCCAGTATAGTTCGAAAGTTTTACGAAGATTTTTCCGGTTGTTTTTCACCCCCCCTCTATCGACGGCACCGGTCCTACACCGAGTTCCCAACTCGAGCTCCCTAACTGACCTCCCGAGTTCCTAACTCGGGCTCAGATCTTCCAAGTTCCCAACTCGGGCTCCCGAAGCATCATGTCCTTAGTGTGTGACCCAATAGGTTCTTGCGATGTTGGCAATGCGCCTAAACCCTTTAGACACATAAGTAATGAGCGGCATCTAGCAATGCATCATTGCTACCCAAGTAACAAAAAAAGTCGAGATCCGACTAAACCTCCGTGACTATGATAGTGTATGACCTTGTCCTTCTATCCTTGATATCTAGATTGACCAATGAGGCATAGATCGTATCATTCTCAATCAATCTTGTGTTTCTTGATTCCCGAGTAGACTCACTCAAACAAATGAGCTCAATATCTAATATTGACTCATTTGAGCATGACCATGCGTTTTAGTAGTCCTACTCGATTAAGGGTCCCACAAATATCACTCCCGTCATATGGGAGGGATAGATCCTATCTACATCACTCACATCCCTCCGCATAATTCATTACATACCCAGTGATCGCCTTTATAGTCCACCCTGTTATGGGTGATGTTTGACGATACCAAAGTACATAACTCCTTATGTAGGGAACCGTAGTGATTTCAGGTCTAAGGACTATTCATACTAATAGTCACATGAGAAAGTTTATGACACTCATATGACAATCTATGAAACTTTCTCATGGCGGGTCAATTCAGTACACATTCTCCAATGTATACCCATGTGTCAACTTGATATCACATATCCATGACTTGTGAGTTCAAGTCATCAGTTGACTTACATGCTAGTCTCCATGCATTAATATTATCCTTGAATATTAATACTTGACTAGGAATGGTTTAGAGTATTGTTCTCTATATCATCTCATTATCGATTCAACCAATCGATATAATGTAGATAAGATCCTATTACCCAAGGACATTATTATACTTAGTTATTTAGCACAAATATAAAGTAAGTATAATAACCAAACATGCCTTTATTAATAATAGAATATGATACAAAATGTACCTAGTCAATCATCACATGATTGGCTCTAGGGATCCAACTAACAGGTACATCTTTCTTCTCCAATTTATAGTGACTTCTGCCTCTCCACGCATTTAATGCAGGCGTGGCCTGGGAATAGCAACAGACGCCAACTCTGAAGCGTCGCATCGGTCAACATGCTTTAACCATGCCTAGGAACTCGTAATTCTTTATGAGTCCCTTCAAAAATGTTGTGTATGGGGTAGAGGCGACGGTTGGTGAACCACCCTCCACCCAAATGGAAGAAAGGTTGAAAGGGGCCCAACTGGGAAATAAATGCAGGCCAACGCTGGGGGCTCGCAGAGTTATCATGGGAGATCCGTACCCAGTATCGACCTCGGGAATAACATCTACCCTTTTAATTCCTTGAGGCTTCACGGAAAAGACACTCGACACGTGGAATCGGGGCCAAGGATATGCACAAAATAGAAAAGTAAAATGATCATGTTAATCAAAATTTTTACAATAGGGCTCAGCTCCCCGGTAAACATACGGTCCTACATTTCCGAGTCCTCGGGTGGGAGCCCCTCTCTAACTCAGTCGTCGCTCACAAATGGGGGTCGGCATGGGGGGTAGAAGTTGATCCTTCTTCAATTGATCAATAGCCCCATGAAAGTCTTGATGCAAGCGCTTCATTACTTGGTCAGCGATGATAGCACGAAATTCAGCCAACTCCAAGAACTTCACTTTGAAGTCTGCTTCAGTCTCCTGGGAGTGAGAAGCTTCAGCAGCCCGAAGGGCGTGGAGCTCAGCCTCCGCATCTGCTAGGGCACTCTTCAATCATCCCCACTCGTCTGACATCACATTATAATCAGCCAGAACCTCTCTGAGTCTATCCGATGTGGCCCCAACCTTCGATCGAACCTGGGCCAGGTCATCCTCCAGGACAGACGCACGATCAGTTGCCATCAGAAGGGCAGACTCCTTCTGACCCAGTTGCTGCACCTGATCCTAAACACACGCGTTCAGTCTCTCAGTCGAGACGTCCATGAGTCAGATGCCACCCGACAGCTTCTTCTCCCTCATCTGAAGCTGGTCCCTCTCCTACATCATCTGAAGCAGTGCCTGGGTAATAGCCACAGCTTTCTCGGACGCCAGGCGTTCTCGGTGCCGAGAATTTTGTGTTGGATCGATAGAACCGATAGAGGGGGGGTGAATATCGGTATTCGTTTTTCAGAAAATTAAGAGCAGGTGCACAGCGAAAAATAAGAAAAATAATAACACAGAGACGCAGTCGTTTTTACTTGGTTCGGAGCCTGGGTCGACTCCTACTCCAAGGCCCACGGTCGTTGACCGTTTACATTGGGCAATTCTATATCAGGCGCAAAGTCGTTTACAAAAGATTACAGAATTAGAATTAAGTACAGTAAACTTTAAAATAACTCTTTTACCGACATCCGGGGTAGATCGACTTTTTCTGAGCAGCGGGACGTCATCGGCACGAGTTGGAAGGATTCCGAGGCGAAGGGCGAGTGCAGAAGAGCGTAGAAGAGTTGATTCAGAAGTTGTTGTCCAAGGCTTGGGCGTTGGGTGCTATTTATAGCACTCCGGGGCGCCCTGGACGTCGGGGGCGCCCTGGACGTCGGGGGCGCCCTGCCACGTGTCAGGCGATCCACTTTTAGCTCGGTCAAACGTTATCCCATCCAAATAGGGATAAGTTTGACTCTGGCGGCGCCCTGGTCGCAGAGGGCGCCTTGGCTGACTTCTTCCGCGTAGAAATCTCGGCTGTGGATAAAGATGAAGCTTCGCAGTCTTGGGCGCGGGGGCGCCCTGGCTGCTGAGGGCGCCCTGGCTGACGAGGGCGCCCTGGCTGCTGAGGGCCCCCTGCCCAGTAAGCAGCCGAAGCCCTTTTTGCTTCACTTGGTTCTGGTTCACCTTGGGGGCGCCCTGGACACTCAGGGCGCCCTGCTCAGCTGCTGCCTCACTCCTTTGAGGCTCTCTGAGTTGCAGACACACGTTCCTTCGGTCCTGCATCCAGGGTTAGTCCAAAACACAATAAAACAATTAGTTTATACAGTCTTAGCTGTCTTGGTTCTGACTTTGGTCTCCAAAATGGAGCCCTAGGTCGAACCGACGCCTACTGTTCCCTCGACGGGGAACGCGTCCTCACCTACTCCTCTCGGGAGAATTTACCTGATGCCAACCGCTCCTTTGGTTGGACTTTTGCCTGACGGTCCTTTGCCAGGTCTTGCATACTAGCAGTCCTTCGCCAGTTGCCTAGCAGTCCTTCGCTAGGGCTTTGATACTGGCAGTCCTTCGCCAGTTGCCTAGCAGTCCTTCGCTAGGGCTTGGATACTGGCAGTCCTTCACCAGTTGCCTAGCAGTCCTTCGCTAGGGCTTGGATACTGGCAGTCCTTCGCCAGTTGCCTAGCAGTCCTTCGCTAGGGCTTGGATACTGGCAGTCCTTCGCCAGTTGCCTAGCAGTCCTTCGCTAGGGCTTGGATACTGGCAGTCCTTCGCCAGGTGCCTAGCAGTCCTTCGCTAGGGCTTTGTATCCTGGCAGTCCTTCGCCAGGTGCCTAGCAGTCCTTCGCTAGGGCTTTGTATCCTGGCAGTCCTTCGCCAGGTGCCTAGCATTCCTTCGCTAGGACTTTGTATCTGCACACTTGAGTAACAACATTAGATCAAACACAATACTTAACTTTGAATCCTTTGCCAATATCAAAACAAGGTTCGATATGGTGCCTCCTGCACCAACAATCTCCCCCTTTTTGATTTATGGCAACACAATTCAAAGTTAAGTGAAAACTTATAGCAGTTCAGAAAAGACAGTTAGGAGCAATGAAATATAGCAATTCTGAACAGTCTAAAACCAAAAAATATAGCAATTCTGAACAGTCTAAAAAAAATTTCTCATAGTGATATAAAACACTTAACTTAACTTTGACCACTTAACTTAACTTCAACCTTTCCTCCCCCTTTGACATATATCAAAAACAATCATGGGTGGACAAGGTAAAATTTTGAAGGGTTTTGCAAACCTAAATTTTGTTAAATAACTTTTACTTACAAGACTTTACAAAAAAAATTTACTTAGGCAAATTTTCCATTCTTGAAGCCAAATTTCCAAAAAAAAAGTTCAACTTTTAGAGTTTGGAAAAAATTTGTTTACTAAAGAAACTTTTACACATTTAGACGAATTTACTTGGAAACACTTTGTGCATTTTGAAAAACATAATTCTTAAGAAATTTCTAGGCAAGTTTTTCCCCAAAGAAGATTTTACTTAGATATATTTGCCAAAATTTTCAAAAAAGTTTTGCTCAGACAAATCTTGTTTACTAAGAAAATTTCACTTAAAAAATTTGAAACACTTAGATACTTAGAGATTTTTGTTTTACAAAAAAAAACATCCTTTTTTCTCTTTCTTGCTCTCCCCCTTGGCCATATATCAATAAAGAAATATATAAGAGAAAGTTTGTGTATCAGAGCCTATGGGTTTTGAAAAAAAAATACTTAGTATAATCCTTGAAAAAAGCTTAAATTGCACTTTTGAAACCGAAAAAAATTTGTACTTTTGAAAATTATTAGTACCTTGGAAAGTATTAGTACTTTTGAAAAATAGTAGTACTTTTGAAATATGTTATGTATATTTTGAAAATTATGCATTTTTGAAAAATATAAGTACTTTTGAAACATATTATACATTTTTGAAAAATATAAGTACTTTTTGAAACATATTATGCATTTTGAAAAATACAAGTACTTTTTGAAACATATTATGCATTTTGAAAAATATAAGTACTTATGAAAAGTTTTAATATTATTTTCAAAAGTATTCTAAAGTCAAGCAAAATTTTGAAAGTGATAGTATATATAAGCAAAATGATTTGAAAGAATAGTATTTTGAAAGACATTTTATTTATGTTTTCAACAGGATTTTAAAATTACAGTGCATGAAAACATATAATTTTTAAAAAAATATTTAATAATTCTTTTAATTTAATCTCCCCCTGAGCTTGACCCAGTCCTAGGAAGCTTGTTGACTACAAGCGATCTTCCTCTGAGTCTTAAGGTTTGATTCAAACTATAAGAATTATCTAATAATTTTGAAAAATGATTGTCAGAAATAATTTCTTTTGACTCAAACTCCTCCTAAATTTGATACATCCTAGGAGTCCTTATAGATCATCAAGTGGACCTTCCTCTGTGTCTTTAGAGTTTATTAAAATCAAAAGAATAATTTTGACCAACCTTTTGAGTATGATAACATTCAAGGAGATACATTTTTGAAAACATAACTTGAAATGATAACACAGTTTCCAAAAAATATTTTGAAATGATGATAATTTTTTAAACACATAGTAGTATACGAAGAATTTTGAATCAATTTTTGAAAACCTTATCGAGATGATAGTAAGATTTAGAGCATAAGGTTTTGAAAAAAAATATAAATTTTTTGAAAAGTATTAAAAGAAACTCCCCCTGTATCCGACCCAGCCTGATTTTTATCTAAGTTCCTTAAGGGATTTCAGTGTGCAGGTTTGACTATGTTGACTAGGGTTGATTGTTTTGACCAAGTTTGACCAATCAATGACTAAAACAAAACAAGCCCTAGATTATATTTAAAACGAGTCTATTGAGATATTAAACATGAAATTAAAAAAAACGTTAGAATTGAAAGAGTAGGGTACCGTAAACTGAAAAAAAATAGAGATAATTTTGAATAACTTTTGAAAAGATTTGTTTTATTTAAAAGGATAGTGAATTATGCTTTTAGGTCCTAGATGTCTCACCCAGTTCTACGTGGTCAATCATGTTAACCTTATGGGTTGTGTGAGACAAATATTTTAATTTTGAAAATAAATGATTGACAATAATTAAATTGAATTTTGAGAATAATTAATTCAGATGAATTTGAGAATAATTAATTGAATTATTTTGAATTTGATTTAATTAAGATTTAATTGAATTTAATTGATTAATTGAATTTAATTGATTTAATTAAGATTTAATTGAATTTAATTGATTTAATTAAGATTTAATTGAATTTAATTGATTTAATTAAGATTTAATTGAATTTAATTGATTTAATTAAGATTTAATTGAATTAGTTGATTAATTGAATTTAATTGATTTAATTAAGATTTAATTGAATTTAATTGATTTAATTAAGATTTAATTGAATTAGTTGGTTGGGTTGGACTCAACTTTTAGGTCCTAAGCATCTCACTCATTTCTAAGTGACAAAACAGGATATCCTTAACTGTTTTGTGAGATGCATTAATTTTATCTTTGATGTTAACACTATGATTTAATTGAAGCTTGTGTTAGATTCGAGTTTAACAAATAATAATTTAAAAGTGAGTTTCGATAATTGGCTTCCAGGTCTTGGCGAGGCACAGAGGCCTTCTTTGGCCGTAGCCTTATTGGATCAACAACCCTTTCATAGACAAAGCCTTTTAAAGAAAGATCATTTTCAAATCATTTTTTGATAAATTCTGGTCTAACTAGTTTGGGTATTGGATCGGTAGCTTCGGCTAGTTCCACCAAAATGGCTTCCCTAACGTACTATCATCTCACCTCCACCCAATACTAAGTTGTTCAAACTTCAATTAATCATTTTATCCTTAAACTAATCAATCCTAATTCAAAAAAAAATAAAAATGAAATAAAAAGAAACATACAATTAAAGCAAAAAAAACATTATCTAAGTTACATCATAATCGTAATAATATTCTGGATTATCAAAAACAGCAATATTATGAATTTCTAACACATTAGCCTTATAGGATTCAATTATATTATTCATGGTAAATAATGGATTTTCAACTACTGTAAATTTACCTTTTGATTCCCGATTGGGAATCTCCCCCTTGATTCTAGCCATCTTTCTTTTGCTTAATTGTTTCTTTGGTATTTTGTAGCGGTCGCGAGCCAACCAGATCAGTTTCCAAGGATCCCTTCCTTCGTCGTCAGATTCTGAGTCTGAGTCGGACTCAGGTACAGGTTGAATCTTCTTCTTTGGTGGTTCTCTTGGGGGTTTCCCTCTAATAAAAACTATACCTTCCTCGACCATTGCATTATCAACTTGATTATTTAACCTTAATTTAAAAGAAGATTTGAAATTGGTTACCATTTTTGTCTCAGTCAACTCGTTGTCTGATTCAGGTTCGTTTTCGTCGTCGGGTGTCGAGTTCGTCTCAGCTACTTGTTCTTGAGCTTCTAAGATCTCAACATCGGAGCTCTCTTCGTGTAGACTTATTAGCTTTTCCCACATTTCTTTGGCACAGTTGAAGGATCCGACCCGCTTCAGTTCTTCTTTGGTCAGGCCACATTGTAAGATTACTGTTGCCCTGGCATCAGTCTCAATCTTCCTCAGAGTTGGTTCGTCCAATTTGTCCCAAGTGATCGTCGTTCCTTCTTCTGTGGGGAATGTGAACCCCGTTTGGATTATCAACCAAAGTTCCAGATTGGCCTTCAGGTGGGATTCCATTAGACTTCTCCAGGAGTTGAAATTTTCGCCAGAGAATAGAGGTGGACGAAAGCTATTCCATTCTTGATTAGCCATTTAAGATGATCCTTGCACACAAAAGAAATAACAGAAGTGTACCAAGACTTGGTCTTGGATTAGTAGTGCGGGAGACGAAAAGAAATAGCCCCCAAAAAAATTGCACGAATTTCGATAGGAAATAATAATAAAATAATACAAATAATTTATGATAAATTTTTGAAAATGATAATTTTGTCAATTCTGATTAATAATGAAAAAGTAAGATTTTAATGTTTGGGAAAAATTTTGCTCAAATTAAAGTAGCACGAATTTCGAGAAAAATATTAAAATAATAAAAAAATTATGATAAATTTTCAAAAATTGTTTGTTTTATCAATTCAGACTTATGGTGAAAATATGAAAATTTAAAATTGAAAAAGGCGTAAGAATATTTTAAATACACCTACAGATATTATTTATAAGAAAAAAATGAACGAGATTGAGTTGTGTTGATTAACAAAAAGAAAAGAAATAAAATAAAAAAATTCGTAAATCCGAAAAAAAACTTTCAAACTGGTGGTTGCACCAAGTTTGAACTACCCCGCTCTGATACCACTTGTTGGATCGATAGAACCGATAGAGGGGGGGTGAATATCGGTATTCATTTTTCGAAAAATTAAGAGCAGGTGCACAGCGGAAAATAAGAAAAATAATAACACAGAGACGCAGTCATTTTTACTTGGTTCGGAGCCTGGGTCGACTCCTACTCCAAGGCCCACGGTCGTTGACCGTTTACGTTGGGCAATTCTATATCAGGCGCAAAGTCGTTTACTAAAGATTACAGAATTAGAATTAAGTACAGTAAACTTTAAAATAACTCTTTTACCGACGTCCGGGGTAGATCGACTTTTTCTGAGCAGCGGGACGTCGTCGGCACGAGTTGGAAGGATTCCGAGGCGAAGCGCGAGTGCAGAAGAGTGTAGAAGAGTTGATTCAGAAGTTGTTGTCCAAGGCTTGGGCGTTGGGTGCTATTTATAGCACCCCGAGGCGCCCTGGACGTCGGGGGCGCCCTGCCACGTGTCAGGCGATCCACTTGTAGCTCGGTCAAACGTTATCCCATCCAAATAGGGATAAGTTTGACTCTGGGGGCGCCCTGGTCGCAGAGGGCGCCTTGGCTGACTTCTTCCGCGCAGAAATCTCGGCTGTGGATAAAGATGAAGCTTCGCAGTCTTGGGCGCGGGGGCGCCCTGGCTGCTGAGGGAGCCCTGGCTGACGAGGGCGCCCTGGCTGCTGAGGGCGCCCTGCCCAGTAAGCAGCCGAAGCCCTTTTTGCTTCACTTGGTTCTGGTTCACCTTGGGGGCGCCCTGGACACTCAGGGCGCCCTGCTCAGCTGCTGCCTCACTCCTTTGAGGCTCTCTGAGTTGCAGACACACGTTCCTTCGGTCCTGCATCCAGGGTTAGTCCAAAACACAATAAAACAATTAGTTTATACAGCCTTAGCTGTCTTGGTTCTGACTTTGGTCTCCAAAATGGAGCCCTAGGTCGAACCGACGCCTACTGTTCCCTCGACGAGGAACACGTCCTCACCTACTCCTCTCGGGAGAATTTACCTGATGCCAACCGCTCCTTTGGTTGGACTTTTGCCTGACGGTCCTTTGCCAGGTCTTGTATACTTGCAGTCCTTCGCCAGTTGCCTAGCAGTCCTTCGCTAGGGCTTTGATACTGGCAGTCCTTCGCCAGTTGCCTAGCAGTCCTTCGCTAGGGCTTGGATACTGGCAGTCCTTCGCCAGTTGCCTAGCAGTCCTTCGCTAGGGCTTGGATACTGGCAGTCCTTCGCTAGTTGCCTAGCAGTCCTTCGCTAGGGCTTGGATACTAGCAGTCCTTCGCCAGGTGCCTAGCAGTCCTTCGCTAGGGCTTTGTATCCTGGCAGTCCTTCGCCAGGTGCCTAGCAGTCCTTCGCTAGGGCTTTGTATCCTGGCAGTCCTTCGCCAGGTGCCTAGAATTCCTTCGCTAGGACTTTGTATCTGCACACTTGAGTAACAACATTAGATTAAACACAATACTTAACTTTGAATCCTTTGCCAATATCAAAACAAGGTTCGATATGGTGCTTCCTGCACCAACATTTTGAAGGGTCAGCTCCCTGTCCTGCATGAGGCCCAGCAGATGCTCTACCTTCGCACGTAGAGTTCTACTGACCTCCGCCTACATCAGTCCTGCCCGGCGCTCGTGATCAGCGGTAGCTTCGACCCGCAAGGCCCGGCGGATCAAAGCTTCAATCCGAGGCCAGGAGTACAAACCTCGGTTGGCTGTTAGGCAGTCTTCGGCTGCCTGTCGTGCACCAAGAGGTCAGAGAGTCTACAAGAAAATATCCAATGTGACAGTAACTTATACCTTCAGAAGAGTCTCCCGGAGAGTGGTTAGCAGTCCAACCGAGACTTGCACGGGTGCCCCTCCTGGGGACCTAGAGGTGTTTGCCCTTCCTTCGGACGACGGCGCATCTCGGCGAGGAGGAAGTCGTTGGACAACAGGAGCTTCAGGTGGCAGGCTGGAGGGGCCGGAGTCACCCTCCTCGTAACTAGAACTCCCCTCAGACAGGGCCCCCTTAGGAGGAACCTCCTTCAATTGCACTGGGGGGAAGGATTACATGGAGGCCTCTAATGCTGCGTCCAATTTCTTCTTTAGGGGGTCAAGTCTCATCCTGTATTGAGTACGCAATACCTCCTTACCCTTCGAGACCTCGGCCGGGTCGGTTGGGGGAAAACTAGGAGCTGTGCTGACCGTCTCCGGAGTGGCGGCCGAAGGAACAAGAGAAGATGCAGGAACAGGCACTCCCCCCTCGGAAGGAGTGACCACCTCCTCAGGCACAGTGGGGAGGGGGTCGAGGCCTGCGGAGCACAGCTTTTTCCATCTGGGACCCAAGTCCTTTGGGAGTTGCCTCTTCTGCCGACCAATGAGTTGGACTGCCGAAGGGGTGATAGGAGGGGAAGACCCCTCGGTAACCCCCTCGGGATGGACAGTAATTGGGGGTGGGCCACCTCCAGAGGGAAGGTCCGCCACAGGGTCAACCAGTTGATCTGAAGGCCCTTGGCTCGCAACCGGCGGGGATGTAATAGTGGTTTCCACCCTCTCGGGCGAAGCCGTCCCACGGAACGAGTCAGCAGTCCCCTCCAAGGACTCGGTGGGCGTAGGTGGTGCCTCAGGGATGGCCGGGGGAGGATTCAGCGTCGCCTTGTTGGCCTACTCCCACCTGATAAGTTGACCCATCACCTTGGCAAACATGACTTCCTCTGCAATTGACAAACAAGGAAACATCAGTCAGAATTAACAGGCATTAATCAGAAAGACAAACATACCGAGGCTGGAGCCGATTCAGGTCACTTTGGGGCTAAGACCCGCCCGAAACATAAGCTCCTCACTCTGCACCAGCCCAGGGTCACTGAACTCCATGCCAGCAAGTACATTCCTAGCACATCGATAGGCAGAACTCTGAAGAAATTCCCCTAAAGAGGGAGGATCAGGGAGAGCCTCTATCCAACGAAGGGGACTGAAGGGCAATGCAGGCAGTTGAATGAAAAAAAAACCTCTCCTTCCACCCTTTGTGCGAAGAGGGAAACCCTCTTAAAAACTTATGGCCCGGTCGGGCCGAGAAGCAGAAGACTCCTCTAGAACCGATCGGGACAAAGAAGGAATGAAAAAGATGAGGCGTCAGGAGGAGGTCAAAAAGCTTGAAGATAATATACGCCCGCCCCCCCCCCCCATCTGGGCGAAGGCATTAGGGGTCATCTGGTGGAGAGGTATATTAAAATAGGAGGCTATGCTCATGAAGAAAGGGTGTTAGTGATATGAGAGAAGTGTCCTAAGGCAATCGCCTTATGATTGTAATCATTCATTTTAATAAATGAATATTCACTATTTGAGTATACATGTTTGTGTATTTGATTGAGATCTTAAACTCATTTACTGAATGTTCGCAATACAATTCACAGCATGAGAGAATTTGTGATGAATTCACAACTAGTGATTATCTCTACATGTGTAATTGTGAAGTATTAAAATTATCCCTAGTCGATGAATTGATAAATACGGACACTATCAATTCTGTTGAGACTAGCATGGGTTATTCTCTAATCAGCTGATTCTCACTGGCTGGTGACATTGAGATGTCCGGAGATAAACATGAATGCTAGTTAAGGGAACTAGTTCATTGGAGTGACTGGCTGTAAAACTTCATATGGTAGTCTACATATAGATATATCTGTGAAGTTCTTACTGCAGCTTAAATTCGATGTTCCTTTGACTTGCGGTGTTCAAGTCATCTTGGTCATGGAGACTTATACTTTGACATCTTAAGCAAGCATCTCCAAGGAGGTGTAGACCCAGGATGATTGGGTATAAGCCGAAGTGCCCGAAGATGTTTGAACAGCCTACAAAGGATTCACCAGTCCTTGCGAGGAGATGTATACCCGAGGCCTATCGTCGGATTGTTACTCGAAGTCTCTGGCCAGAGCATGACATGTTCAGAGTTTGGATCTCTTAAATACATGAGAGTAATTAGAATCCATAGGACGAGAAAACGTTACTTGGGCTAGGTGTGACGTAGTCAGCCTAGTGGGGACTGACACACATAGACCATGTCCTGAACCATGTGGGTATAAGATGGTGAAGGGAATGGGGCACGATTCATTATAACAGCTGAAGGGTTTCATAATTGTTTCTGAGGTCAACCGTTGATCTATCGATTAATTGGGGATCATGATGTACTACTAGGTGCCACTCATGATCGTTCTATAATTTATTAATTATAGACGGCCAACATAAATCGAAAGCCTATTTAGTCACACGCACTACGAGTAATCCGAGGGATTTAAAACGAGTTGAATATTGGATTTTCCAATCAAGAGAGATTAGGTTTGGTTAAGCCAAACGATATGTCGAATCTGAATTTTTCATAGACGCATCGGAAGCGTAAAATGGCTAAGTCTTTTGAAGACTTAATAGATGAATTAAATAAGTTTAATTGATTGGGGCGTGGCTTGGATGGGCTGGCCAAAGAGGGCCTCCATCCTCTTTGCTTGGTCGGCCACAACAAAGGGAGAGAACCAATTTTTTGGATCAATTTATAAAATAAACCAAGTGTGGTTTGTTTTATAATAAACCAAGGTTTGGTTTATTTCTTCATGAAATTTAAAATGAACCATGGATTGGTTTATTTTATAAAATCAATCATGGATTGATTTACCATGATACGAAAATTTATTCCATAGGAGAGAAGAGACTTGATTGATTTTTATCATGAATTAAAATATGATTTTAACCATGATATAAAATCAAACTTGGCATGATGGAATAAGTTATTCCATATTTAAGAGGCTTGATAGTTGAGAGGCTACTATATATAAAGGACCCAAGGCAAGGCTTGAAAAATAATGGAAGAGATGAAGGCATAGGATCTCTCCCTCTCTTTCTCTCCTTCTCTTCTCCCCTTCTTGCCGTGCGCCAACCAGCCCCAAGAAGGAGCACCAGCCGGTCGCCCCTGCCCTTTCCTTGCCGACCACCACCTGCTGCCGGAGAAGGAAGTTCCGGCCATCTCTTGGCCGGAAGAAGGTGCTGCCGGAATTAGAGTTTGCCGCAAGGATCTTTTTGCCGCAAGCCTCTTCTTTTGCTTCGCCGGAATTTTGATTCCGGCCATCCTTTTGTGGTTAGTCTTCCGACTTCTCTCTTGGTTTTTCTTGTCGCGTTCTCGGAGAATCTAGTAGTTCTCGAGAACACGAAACTCGTGGCTTTGCGAAGTCATCCCGAAGATACTCGGCGTGGACGCGAATAGAGGCGGAGCTTCCAAGGGACGCTTACGGTTGGATCTCGTCCCTTCCTTCGAGTTATGCGAGGTAATACTTAAATTAGTTTACATTTTTGCAAAATTTTAAATATATGATCATGTCTACACAAGATAAAATTGCATGCTTAGATGTGTGGTTAAATAATTTGAGAAATTATTTATGCTAAACCTTCCGCTGCACGTAATTAATTTTAAAATTACGAACTCGCATCCATGTCAACATGCACCCGGTCCCAACAAAGGGGGGATAGTGAAATGGAGTCCTAACTCCACCTGTCCTAAGAAGAAGGTCGACATGCCTGTAGGAGGCTCCACTGGCATCTGGTCTACCTTGGGGATAACCACCATCATCTCGGCTAGGATGCCGTAGGCCTCGATGGTCGCCTCAAAGCCTTCGGTCTCACTCTCGAGGAGGCAGACTCATACCACTCTGCTCGATAACCTTCCATGGTTCCTAAAGGAAGAGACAAGAAAGAGACAAACTACTTACGGGTAAAAGAGGCCTTATGGGAAGGCGAAGGGCACCCAACCACAAAGTCGTAGGTGGACCAAAATGTCCTCGTCTTCCCCCCTTTATACCCAGGACGCCACCTACCTGAACGACATAGGGAAAAGGCACGTGGAAAGCAAGAAACCACCGTGCCAGGGATAGTCGCCTGACGTGAGCCAGCTACAGCGGCGCATGTCAGTAAGAGTTCGTGGAGAGGGCCGCTGAAGCACGTGGGGACGAGACATTTGCGGAGGTACCTTGCTGCCAACAGAAAAAGTGACATGCGCCTTTATAACGGAGAGACTGGTAACATTATAATACCTCAAGAGTCGTAGAAGCCTTTTTGGGAAAGAGAAAACCAAAAACAGGATTTCTCGGAACTCAGGGCGAAGATTGTAATCCGAGGGCCCCTTACTGAAGGAGCTTCCATAGATACAAGGTCCCTCAGGAACTCAGCTTCTTCATCCCCCCACTAGTCCGATCAGTCAGCCACACTTCCTTCGATCAGACTTGAAGGGAGGGACTTGTGATGGGGTTGAATAGCCCGTGGCAGGTACATGGGATGAAGAAGCTGCGTGGCATGACACGATGGGTCGAAGTGACCCTCCTTCCCGGGCCTCAGGACCCCCATCAGGAGGCACGCCCCGGAAGATCAGCTAGGAGACCCCTCCCGGGATCACCCCGAGGTTGAGTCCCGAGAGCACCTCGGGAGTTATATCGCTCACTCGAGCCAGAAGACCCCTCCCGGGATCACCCTGAAGAGGAGGGGGCCCGAGAGCACCTCGGGAGTTACAAAGCCCACTCTAACCGGAAGACCCCGAGATCACCTCCGGAGGCGGAGCCCAAGTAACGAGCAACCTCAAGTAGAAATCTCCCCCCTCTTTTTGCGGATCTACTGATTCGCATCCCCGTCATAGGGAGTCATCACGACGGAGTCATCACGACCCTTAAATGTCACAACGGGTCGAAGCGTAGAAACGGCGCAGACCATTTCAAAGGCTATCCGGTAACCGCCGAAAGAAGGGGAGGACGTGACATAAGTCATGGAGACGTGGCACAGATCAAGGGAACACACCATGTCTGCCGCCATCAATATAAAAGGTAGCTCAACCCCTCCGATAAAGGGGTTATGCTCTCTCAACTCAACATGTTAGGATCTTACCATGAAGCTAGAAGGGGGGGTGAATAACTTTTTCTCAATTTCGTCTTCCTACAATGTTAGTGTGCGCAAGCGGAAATAACAATAACACAATCAAACAATTTACTAACACATTACCTTTACGTGGTTCAGAGATAGAGCTCCTACTCAACGGCTGTCCGTAAGGTGGACAATCCCGATCCGTTGGTGGATGACTCCCTAGATGCCCTCCGGCTAGCTCGTGTAGCTCCTTGTGGATGGAGAAACCACGCCACAACCCGAACGACACTTCTGAGCACAACAGATTACTAATGAGTTCTAACCAAGCTCATTTCGTCAAAAAAAAAACTCTCAGCCAAAACCGAGCCCCTTTAAATAGTGCTCAAGGCTGAGAAACCCGCTACCAGTCGACTGGTCCATTACCAGTCGACTGATCCCACCTAAATTCGATCGTTGCAAGCCTAACATTCGAAATGCCAGCCACCACCAGTCAATTACCCCATTAGCAGTCGACTGATCTTTCTGTGGCATATACCAGTCGACTGCCCAGACACTAATCGACTGGTCCACTTCCACACCTAAGGTTTCCCTTTGTCGAGTACACTTCTCTCATCACTCGACCCCTAGGATTTTCCGAGTACATTTCTCTCAGCACTCGTACCCTCACGACTCAGCTGCTCTTCACCGGCAACCTCGATCTTGTTGCCTTCGCGCCCTCTTCGTCTTTGGCTCCCGTCCCTCAGATGCGCACACAAGCCCTCGGCTTGCCTACATGTCATCCTTCACGCATGCCTCGAAGTCCGCATCCCTCAGCTCATCATCCTTGCTCAAGTAGCCTCGACCTGTTGCCTTCAAGCCCTCTTCGACTTTGGCCCTCGTCCCTCAGATGCGCACACAAGCCCTCAGCTTGCCTCCATATCATCCTTCACGTATGCCTCGAAGTCCGCTTCCCTCGGCTCATCGTCCCTGCTATATCCATGGTCCCTCAGATGTGCACACAAGCCCACTGCTTGCCTCCATGCCACCCTTCACCGTTCCCGAATCCGTCCAGCTAAGTCCATGTGTATCCTGCAAACCTGCACACTCAAATACACATATCAAAACACAAGAGTGAACCTAACTTAAACCCTTTGCCCAAACATCAAAACACATGGTCACTCCGGACCATAGATTGCCCCAACAATCTCTCCCATTTTGATGTTTGGCAATACATTTAAATTAGGGAAAATAAATAGTAAAAACAATGCTAACAACCATTTGGACTTACGTTGCCATGGCTTCACCTTGGACTTACACCGCCAATGCATATGCAATGCAACATAGATCCTATCCCAAGGCATCCCTACACCTAACTGTTGGTGCCAGAAGCACCAAAGTCAAACCTTTGTTTTGATAATGGCAAAGGGTTCAGAAGTTAAGATTTGGTTGTGATCTAACAAGCAGATTAAGTGTGCAGGAAAGTCCTGGGTGTTGAGGCAATCTGTGGTCCGGAGTGACCAAGTGTTTTGATGTTTGGGCAAAGGGTTTAAGTTAGGTTTACCCTTGTGTTCTAATATGTGTATGTTGAGTGTGCAGGTTGTGCAGGTATGCATATTGACTTGATTGGACAGCCTCGGTATGGTGAAGAGTGGCATGGAGACAAGCAGGAGGCTTGTGTGCACCCAAGGGACCGTGAAAAGCAGGGACGATGAGTTGAGGGGTGCGGACTTCGAGGCATGCGTGAAGGATGGCATGGAGGCAAGCTGCAGGCTTGCGTGCATCCGAGGGACGGGAGCCGAAGATGAAGAGGGGGCGAAGGCAATAGTCGAGGCTGTGGATGAGGAGTCAGTCGAGTCGTGAGGGTACGAGTGTTGTGTGATTGTACTCGAGAAATCCTAGAGTTCGATTGCGGAGTGAAATATACTCGGGAAGGATAACCTTAGGTGGGTGAGTAGACCAGTCGACCGGCCTGGGGGCAGTCGACTGATGAAACTCATAGAAGGGTTTCAGCTATGGACCAGTCGACTGCCCTGGGAGCAGTTGACTGGTAGGTGGCTGGTGAGTTCGCTGAGAATTCGAGCGTTGGGGTTGCAACGGTCGAATTTCAGTGGCACCAGTCGACTGCCCTGGGAGCAGTCGACTGGTGGCGAGGGTTTCAGCCCGAGTCCTATTTAAAGAGGACTATGTTGTGGCTGAGATTCTTGATGGAACAAGCTTGGTTAAGGCTTGTTAGTAGTCTCTTTGTGCTCAGAGTGTACTTGGTGCTGTGGTGACGTTTCTCCACCCACAAGGAGCGACTAGAGCTAGCCGGAGGTTATCCGGGGAGTGATCCACCGACGAATTCTTGGATTAGTCACCCGTCCAAGGTGGATACCTGATAACTTTTATTTTGTTGGTTAAATTAGACTTCCAAATCCATGTTTTTGATTCCTTTTCATATGCTTAAGTTTGCATTTGTATTAGGTTTCATGAAGTCTTTCTATTTTGTCCTTGGATACAATTCTTCCTATGTTTGGGATATTTTGGCATTAATGTTAAATCTAATTTTGTAGATTTCAATTAATCAGGGATCTAGATCAAGATTTGATCAGGATTTGAGTTCAGCATGGGCCTAGATCAAAAGGATCAAGAGCTGAATCAATATGGGTCGTCCATTCAAGATGACGGTTAAATCTAAGCCATCCATCAACTTCTGGTCGATCCAAGCTCAAGATAGATTTAATCAAGTAAATGGATCAAAATCTGAAAGTTTGGGCTCGATCAGAGCTACTTCAGCCGTTGGATCAAACATCAGAGGATCTAGACCGTTCAGATTAAAGAAGAGAAGATCTGAGTCATCCGCTTCAGATCTGAGTGATCCAAGTTAATGACAAGTAGATCAGAGCCCTTGATCAAGATCTGAGAAGTTTGGGTTTGATCTGACTTGATCTGACCGTTGGATTGAATCGGAGAAATCTCAGCCGTCGAAATTTAAAATGTCCAGTTAAATGGGGAATTCCCTCTTCAGCTCGCGTCGTCGTTGAATCGCGTCTCTGTTTCATTTGAGTTCTTCTTCATTTTCTAGTTTCGATCGAAAGCGGCCACCAGATCAAGTTCATCCTCAGATTTCAATCATTCAAGCTTTGTTCCAGTGAGAGGTTCGCATCCTATCCGAGTCTAAAGCTCCGGCGAGGGTTTCCCTGTGAGCTATCTCCATCTGTCCAACTTCCATCTGATTTCGCTACTTCATCAATCGGGCCAACTCAGAGGGGTTCTCTGAGCTGGATCGAAGTCCCTGGAGCTACCACACGCCATCCGAATCATCGCAGAAGGAAGGATCGGACGGAGATCAGTTTGTACTTAAAGCTACACGATTCAATTCTTGCAGCCGAGTTTTGGACGATTTCCGAGCAAAGGGGTTCTGAGCTCGAATCTTTGTGTGACAGCAAGGAGGAAAACTGGGTGAAGATCTTGAACTGGAGTTTATAGCTTGTAGATTTCATTTCCGAATTGTCTTTGTTGTTTTTTTTTGAATTCTGTTCTTGCATCTGTATCAGAGTGATTTCAGCTACTGATTGGACTGTAGTCCGATCCAGAGTCCACATGATTGGCCATCAGACCGATCAGGCTTACATCTGATCGGTTAGCAGACCGATCAAGAGATTTTCCAGCATAAGCAATATCTGCTTTCGTTTACAGTTTGCTTCAATTCTTTCTTTCCGAGTTTAGATACAATTTTAGTTTCATCTCTGCAATAGATATTAGTTTATATTTCAATCTTGCAATGTCAAATTGTTTGTTCAATTTCCCTAGTGGTTAAGCTTCATTTTTGCAATACCTAGTTAATTCTACTTAGTTGACAATTCCATTTCAATTTACTTTCAATCTTATTTGCAAAACAAAATCCCATTTTATCTTGAAAACCCAAATCATTCGACGACAAATAACTTCCAAGCTCAATTGAGCACTTGCAACTAGTCCTGGAAAAATACGACCTGAGGCCCCTATCCTACATTTCTACTTTGCTAGCAAGGGTTTTCAGCTTTATAAATATCTAAATTTGAGACCCACTTTCATGACAGCTAATTTGGGCTCATCAAATTTTTGGCGCCGTTGCCGGGGAACTATTTGTTGAGTTCGTTTGATTTAGCTTGTGTACTTATTTTATATCTTGTGATCTAGTTTACTTGTGCCTATTTCTATATCTTGTGATTCATTTTACTTGCTTCATTCTTTTGTATACATTTGCTGCGATTTTTTTGTGTATGACTAGATCTGTAGGTGGTATTCTTGAAATCTTTGATCCTGAAATTGAAAGAACCTTCAGAGCCAGGAGGAATCAACTCAGTGTTTCAGAGGCTATTGCTACTCTTCCTATTCAGTCTATCTCAGATTATTCAGTTGATCCTATGGCAGACCATCAGAAAACTATGAAGGAACTTGCAGCACCAGATGACGCTTTTCAGTATTCCTGCATTGCATACCCAGAGCTCACTGGAGATTTTGAACTAAGATCAGGACTTATTCATCTTTTCCCCAAATTTCAAGGTCAGTATGGGGAGGATCCCAACAGGCATTTACATGAGTTTCACGTTGTCTGCTCCACAATGAAGCCCCAGGGTATTTCAGAGGAAGATATCAAGCTAAGAGCATTTCCATTTTCCCTGACTGGAGCAGCAAAGGATTGGTTCTACTACCTACCTACTGGCACGTGTCTAGCTGGATTTCTATGAAGAAAGCATTTTTGGAAAAGTACTTCCCAGCATCAAGGACTGCAATCATCAGGAAGAGCATCTGTGGAATACAACAAGTAGTGGGAGAGACTCTTTATGACTATTGGGAACGGTTCAACAAACTTTGTTCTAGTTGCCCACAGCACCAGATTAGTGAGCAGCTACTCATTCAGTATTTTAATGAAGGACTCCTCCAGATGGATCGGATCATGATAGATGCTGCAGTAGGAGATGCCTTAGTAAATAAAACACCAGATCAAGCTAGGGAGCTAATTTCAAATATGGTAGAGAACTCACAGTAATTTGGGAGTAGAGCATTGTCTACCAGAGGAGTCAATGAAGTTTAGATGGTGTCAAATGAGCAAAAAGAAATCAAGAATTCTTTGATGGAGCTCACATCCCTGGTGAAGCAAATGGCTCTAAATATTGTGAGTCAAAGTCAAAATTTCTCAGTACCACCACCTTCAAGCCAAGTGATGAGGCTATGCAGTATTTGTTCAAGCCAAGATCACAACTCAGATTTATGCCCTAACCTCCAACAAGATGAGACATTAGCTGCTTTGACTAGGGGACAATTCCAAGCCAAGAACAACCCCTACTCATCTACCTACAATCCTAGTTGGAGGGACCATCCAAACTTGATGTATGGCAACTCTTTTTATCAGCAAAACCCATCACAACAATTTCAGCCATATCAACAACCCAATCAGCAATTTCAGCAACCCTACCAACAAAATCAGCCACCTTTCCAAGGCAATCCGAATTTTCAGCAAGGGTTTCAAGGAAATCTAAGTTTTCAGCAGCAATATCAATCATCTCAGCCACAAAATCAGTTCTCACAGCAAGGTTATCAGCCATTCAACCCAAGTTTTCAGCCTTCGAATCAGAATTTTCAGCCCACACAATTTCATCCCTCTCAACCACAATTTCAACCTCAACCTCAAAATTTTCATAGTTATAATTCTCAACCATTTCAACCAAGTTCACAGCAAAATTTTCAGCAATTTCCTCAACAATTTCAGCCCTATAATCAGCCCCAACAGCCCTACTTTCAAGGAACACAGCAAGTTCAACAATTTCAACAACTTCAATCATCATTTCAAGGTCAATCAAAGTCTCATGCTAACCAAGGGGGCTATGGAGGCTCTAGTGGAGGAAATGCACAACAACAAAGGATAGAGGAGATGCTTCAACAACTTTTGCAACAACAAAGAAATGATCCCACCATACAAAATCTTGAAAGACAAATTGGACAATTGGCTAGTGGGATGAATCAAATTCAAGCTCAAGGATCTAACCAACTACCTTCTCAAGCTACTCCAAATCCAAAGGGAAACGTTAGTGCTATTACTTTGAGGAGTGGGAAGGTGGCTTCAACTCAAAATAGTCCAAGAGCTGATTTTTCTGAAAACAGGGTAGTACCTACATTTTCAGCCTCAAACAGCCCTGAAATCACTTCAAATTCAGTTGGTTCCACCCCTAGCTCAAGCCTAACTCCTTCATCAAGTAATCATGTGATTTTTGTGGAGAATGAAGAAGAAATCAGTGGTAAAAGTGGGTTCACAGCAGCTACCTCAATGGGGAGATCAGTCCCAATTTTAGCCCCTCATGTTTCGGCTCAAGAGGAGGATTTGAGAGTTCCTTTGCCATTCCCTCAGCGCAAAACCCAAGCTAAGAAGCAAGTGGAGGAGGAGAAGGCTAAGGAATACAATGAGCTTTATAAGTTATTTAGCAAAGTGGAACTCAATGTACCCTTGTTGACCATGATAAAACAGATTCCTAAATATGCAAAGTTCCTGAAAGACTTATGTGTTCACAAGAAAAAGATTAAGGAGAATGAGTTGGTCAGCTTGGGGGAAAATGTTTCAGCACTCATCCATGCCATTCCTCAGAAGTGCGAAGACCCTGGAGTTTTTACTGTATCTTGTGAGATAGGGAGGACCATGTTCCATGATGCTATGTTGGATTTAGGAGCCTCCATTAATGTGATGCCCAGATCAGTCTTCCAGATGTTTGGTATAGGCCCTCTACAGCCTACTGGAGTGATGATTCAGTTAGCGGACCGCAGTCAGACCCACCCAGCCGGAATTATTGAAGATGTGTTGGTTAAGGTAAAAGAGCTGATATTTCCTACAGATTTTTACATTTTGGATATGGAGGGAAACTACCTTGCACACAGATCTCCACTCATTTTAGGAAGGTCATTTTTGTAGACTGCGAGAACAAAGATAGATGTATATGATGGCACACTGTCCATGGAGATTGGGGGCACGGTAGTCCAATTCAGCATTTTTGATGTCATGAAGCACCTGAGAGAGGACCACTCCATTATGAGCATTGGTATTTTGGAGAAGTTGGATGATGCAGATAATCTTGCTGAGGGAGTTTCATTTGATGTTTCCAGAGGAGTTTCACTTGTCAGATCAGAGGAAGTTGAGGATATATTAGCTATTGAGGCTGATGACATTTCAGAGGGTATTTCAGATTTATTTCTAGTTGGAGAGGATTTTATAGGTGTAGGGGATTGCACAGAGCCCCAAGGATCACCTATTTCTATTGACATTTCAAAGGATTCAGAGTTTAGGTGTGATAGTGTAGGGGATTGCACAGAGTCCCAAGGATCACTCATACCTTCTGAGCAGGCCCAGATTGAGCTTAAGCCACTACCAGATCATCTGAAATATGTGTACCTAGGAGAGGAGCAGAATTTTCCAGTTATCATTGCACAGCATTTGGAATCAGAGCAAGAAGAAAAGTTATTGCAAGTCCTGAGGTAGCACAAGAAGGCTATTGGGTGGATTTTATCAGATATACCAGGTATTAGCCCAGCTATTTGCATGCACAGGATCTTTTTGGAAGAAAATGTTAAACCAGTGAGGCAGCCACAAAGGAGACTTAATCCACTTATTTTGGATGTTGTTAAGAAAGAGGTGACTCGACTTCTACAGGCAGGCATCATTTACCCCATTTCTGATAGTCAGTGGGTGAGTCTCATACATGTGGTGCCCAAGAAATCTGGAGTTACAGTGGTGGAAAATGCAAGCAACGAGCTAGTACCCACCAGAGTCAAAAATTTATGGAGAGTATGCATTGATTACCGAAAGCTCAACACAGTCACGAGGAAAGACCACTTCCCTTTACCCTTTATTGATCAGATGCTTGAGAGACTGGCAGGGAAGTCCCATTACTGCTTCTATGATGGGTATCCAAGCTACTTCCAAATTTGTATCGATCCGGAGGACCAGGAGAAGACTACCTTCACTTGCCCCTTCGGCACTTTTGCCTACCGACGGATGTCATTTGGACTCTGCAATGCACCAGGAACATTTCAACGATGCATGGTAAGTATATTTGGTGAGTTGTTAGTGTTAAGGCAATCGGCCCTTAAATGATTGGAAGATCATGGTTTTGATGTGTGGGCGAATAGGTTTAATGTTAGAGTGTTATGTTGTATTTGATTTGTGTGATTGAGTTTGCAGGACTTGGAGAATCACACTTGGTGGACCTATCCAAGAGACGAGAGCCGAGGGAGGAGAGCTCCAAGGGCAAGCCGGGAAGTGGACTTCAAAGGGCACACGTGAAGGGTGGCATGGAGGCAAGCCAAGGGAAGGCTTGCGTACGCATCCGAGGGACGATAGCCAGAGGAAGAGGACTTCAAGGGGTGAGCTAAGGAAGCAGACCTGAAGGCACACGCGAAGGAGAAGGTTCGGAGTGGCTGGAGCTGAGTTGGGAGGCAGGGCAGTCGACTAGCCTAGAGGCAGTCGACTGTCAAAACCCACAGAAAGTTCGCAGCTTCGGACCAGTCGACTGGCCTTGGGGCAGTCGACTGGTATACCCCAAAACTAGCCGTTGGCCGGCATTTAATGTCGGGACAGTCGATTGCCCTCGGGGCAGTTGACTGGTGCGGGTCTGGACAGACTGCAAATCTATCCTTTTCACCTATAAAAGGAGCTCCTCATTACACGTGCACGTACGATTCCGTACAGTAACGAAGTGCTGCCAAATTGTAGAGTGACTTTTGCTTCCTCCATCATATTTCTGCATCTGTAAAGAGGAAGATTCTGCTGTAAAGGTTTCTCCACCTCAAGGAGACTTTTCGATAATGAAAAGTGGTGCTCGCGGCGTGAATCCTTGGACTAGTCACCCATCTGGGTGGATACCAAGTAAAAGATTTCTTGTTAGCATTGTTTATTTCTTTTACATATTATTTCCACTGCGCTAACAACTTTGTAAAGATCAAAACGATCCACGAAAGTGCATTCACCCCCCCCCCCTCTGCACGCCTAAATCGATCCTTCAGTTGGTATCAGAGCCGGTGCATTTCGGAAGATCTAACAGTCAACTGGAGCAATTGTGATGGCGTTTCAAGAGGGATACTCCACCGCACGACCACCATTCTTCGACGGCAACGACTTCGCGTACTGGAAAGGTAGAATGCAGTACTATCTCATGAATGATATTGAAACTTGGATAAGTGTTGCAGATGGCTTCGAGGCGCCCGTCGATGAAAGAGGAGACCCGACACCTATGAGAACATGGTCTAAGGAGGTGATGAAGAGGGTGCAATCTAATGCCAAGGCCACCATCACACTGCAATGCGGGCTCTCAAAGGAGCAACTGAACAAGGTGGGGTCGTTCAAGAGCGCCAAGGAACTATGGGACAAGTTAGTTGAACTAAACGAGGGGTCAAATGAGTCCAGAAGAACCAAGAAGGACTTGTTGGTGGCCCAACTGCAATCCCTCTCCATGAAGAGCAACGAGACCGTCAGTCAGCTGCATGGAAGGGTAAAGGAAGTAATAAACGAGCTCCATGTGATTGGAGAGAAAATTAAAAACCGGGATATCGTCAGGTATGTCTTACAAGCCTTCCCGAGAACCACCCTGTGGGCATCCATGGTTGATGCTTACAAGGTATCAAGGGACTTATCTTTAGTTAAATTAGACGATCTATTTTGTGAATTTGAACTGCACGAGCAAGCTAACATTTCGGCAAAAGAGAAAGGTATTGCTTTTATTGCAGAAAAGGAGAAGAAGAGGAGAAAGAGAAGAAAAAGGTGATCTACTCATCGTCATCGGACTCAGAGGAGTCAAGCGCCTCTATGGACAATGACCAAGAGGCCTTTATGGTAAGGAAATTTCGTAAAGCATTTAAAAGTTTTTCTAACAAGTCATATGCTAGAAAAGGGGCCAAAGGTAAGGGTAAGGCCAAGGAGATAATCTGCTACAACTGTCACCAAGAGGGACATATGAAGAATGAGTGTCCCCAGTTGAAGAAAAGGGATGACAAGAAGGAAGAGAAGAAGAAGAGTGACAAGAAGAAGTCAAAGGGAAAGGAAAAGAGTGTTACGAACCTCAAGGCGACTTGGGACGATCCCTCATCCTCAGAGGAAGAAGAAGAGCAAGTCTCCCACTTCGCTCTTATGGCACAAGATGATTCGGACTCATCAGACGATGAACGGAGCTCAAGCAGTGAAGATGAGAGCTCCTCCACTTCATCATCATCAGAGTCAGAAGCTTCGGTAAGTGAGGTATACCACTTACCCTCCTCTACCTTAGTGAAAATTATTTCTAGCACAAACACATGGATTTAGCTAAGGCTAGAAGTAGAATTAAGGATCTTAAGGAAGAAATTGTCATGCTTAGAGTAGAAGCTATTAAACTTAAAGATTTGCATGCTAGCTCTACCTCTTCACATGTTTCACATATTGAAAATGAAAATAAGGAGTTAAGGAAACAAGTAGATAACCTCACAAAGGCCCTTAGGAAATTCCAAGTAGGATCAAGTAACCTTGATATGATCATCAACAGTCAAAGGGTTGTATACAACAAGGCTGGGTTGGGTTATAGACCTAAGATCAAGGAAGTAGCATTCGTCTCACTTACCGATAGGATTGGTGCATCTAGGAGACTAGGGGCTAGGGGAACCACAAAGAAGGCATGGGTACCTGAGAAATTTTTAAATGATGCTTATGGATCAAAGATATGGGTACCAAAAGAGTATGTTTTCCATGTTGTCTAGGTAAAGGTGAAGGAGGCCCCAACTTTGTGGATAATAGATAGTGGATGCTCAAGACACATGACCGGGGATGTGAGCAAGTTCACCACTATTAGCTACCTAAGAGAAGGGACAGTCTCCTTTGGGAATAGTGGAAAGTTGAGGATCATTGGTAGGGGCACAATTGAGGTATCTCCCACTATTTCGATTCATAAAGTACTTTTGATTAAGGATATGAAGTTCAATTTATTAAGTGTGAGTCAACTATGTGATGCCGGTTTTAGAGTAGAATTTCATGCTAAGAAATATGTAATAAGGAAGTCGCATGGGTTTCACACTTCACCAAATGGATGTGAAGTCGGCATTCCTTAATGGGATCATTAAGGAAGAGGTCTATGTAGAACAACCTCCTGGGTTTGAGAACCCCAACTATCCAGGACACATGTTTAAATTAAGAAAAGCCTTATATGGATTGAAACAAGCTCCCCGGGCTTGGTATGAGAGGCTTTCTTCATTTTTGGTGTCTAAGGGGTTTAGAAGAGGAACAATTGACCCTACATTGTTCCTAAAATCTAAGGATAAGGAAATATTTGTTGCCCAAGTCTATGTAGACGATATCATTTTTGGGTCAACAAATAATGACTTCTTACAAGAATTCATCAAATGTATGGAAGATGAATTTGAGATGAGTCTTTTAGGAGAGTTAACCTTTTTCTTAGGCCTTCAAGTTAAGCAAACGAATGAAGGTACACATGTATTTCAAACCAAATATGCTAAAGAGATGCTAAAGAAATTTGGTTTGGAACATGCTAAGGAAGTATCTACACCCATAGGAACTAATGTGAAAATGGATAGTGACATTGAAGGGAAAATGGTAGACTCAAAACAATATAGGAGCATGATTGGTAGCCTCCTATACCTAACCGCTAGTAGACCCGACATACTCTTTGCGGTAGGTATGTGTGCAAGGTACCAATCATGTGCCAAAGAGTCCCATTTGATTGTAGTCAAGAGGATCCTAAGGTATGTGAAAGGGACCTTAAATGTAGGACTTTGGTATCCTAGAACCCCTAGTGTTGATCTAATTGGATACACTGACTCAGACTATGCGGGTTGTAAGTTAGATAGGAAGAGTACAAGTAGAGGGTGTCAATTCCTTGGGTGTTCTTTAGTTAGTTGGAGTAGTAAGAAACAACCATGCGTTGCCCTATCAACAACAGAGGCAGACTATGTGGCAATGGGTGGGTGTGTTTCCCAACTCCTTTGGATCAAGCACACCTTAGAGGATTATGAGCTACATTACACCAAGGTCAAAGTCTTGTGTGATAATGTAAGCACAATCAATTTAACCAAAAATCTGGTTCACCATTCTAGAACAAAACACATTGAAGTGAACATCACTTCATTAGAGACCATGTGGCAAGGGGAGATATAGAACTACACTATGTTGAATAAAAGTCGATCCTAGCCGACATCTTTACCAAGCCTCTTCCTGAATCGGAGTTTACATCTTTAAGAAGAGTCCTTGGAATGTGTTTTGTGGAAGTATAGGATGAACTTGGAAACATTAGCTTTGAAAAAGGGTACTTGATCCATTAGGGTGATACATTTGGCTCACTTGTGCTTGTGGCACATTGTTGAACCATTAAAAGTATTAAAATATCAAAACTAGGCCAACTATGGGGGAGGCAAGTGTTTAATCAATAGACATTTTGCAAAGATCATAGTTGGACATTTTTAAACCTTTGAAAACCATTTCATGTTTTAAATACTTTGTCATGCTTTCAAAAGACACATGATTGCAAAATTGATTTCAAAGGTTGATACAAAATGTAGTAGTTTTGAAAACTTTTGGATTTTTATCAAAAGTCATGCATGATTGAAATTTTATATAGTTTATTATTTTTCCCTGATAGAGTATAACATTTCAAACATGTATGCAAAATCTTACAATTTTTGAAATTTTTTGGAATTTTCTGGGAGTTTCTGAAATTCGGTAGAAAACCTGAAAAATCAGACTGATTGTGTATCAGTCGACTGCCCCATGGGCAGTCGACTGGCACGCCTATTTTTCAGCCACTGTGAGAAATTTCAGAAATTGAAAATTCTTTCATTTGATACCATGGGTTTTGGTTGCTTGAGGCAATCATTTTGATGATGTCAAAGGGGGAGAATGGATGGTTTAAGTTAGAATTTGGACTTAAAATGGATGATATTAGGTATTTTGTCCAACTTAGACCTTGAAAGGCTAAAATTTGGGAGAAGACATGGATTAAGGGGGAGGTACCTCTTAGGTTCGGATATGTCTTACATATATTGATGTTGTTAAGTGAAAACTTAACTTGGAATGTGATTAGATTTAAAACTGTGGAGAAGACATAGGTTAAGTGGGGAGGTTACCTTTTAGGGATATTATGTCTCATAATGTTTCAATTGCTATCTTTTGCTATTGCTATTGCTATTGCTATTGCTGTTATTTATCTCTAACTTAAACATATTTCCACACATCAAAAAGGGGGAGATTGTTGAGGCAATCGGCCCTTAAATGATTGGAATATCATAGTTTTGATGTGTGGGCGAATAGGTTTAAAGTTAGAGTGTTATGTTGTATTTGATTTGTGTGATTGAGTTTGCAGGACTTGGAGAATCACACTTGGTGGACCTATCCAAGGGATGAGAGCCGAGGGAGGAGAGCTCCAAGGGCAAGTCGGGAAGTGGACTTCAATGGGCACACGTGAAGGGTGGCATGGAGGCAAGCCAAGGGAAGACTTGTGTGCGCATCCGAGGGACGATAGCCAGAGGAAGAGGACTTCAAGGGGCGAGCCAAGGAAGCAGACCTGAAGGCATACGCGAAGGAGAAGGTTCGGAGTGGCTGGACCTGAGCTGGGAGGCAGGGCAGTCGACTGGCCCAGAGGCAGTCGACTGCCAAAACACACAGAAAGTTCGCAGCTTCGGACTAGTCGACTAGCCTTGGGGCAGTCGATTGGTATACCCCAAAACTAGCCGTTGGCTAGCTGTTGGCTAGCCGTTGGCCGACATTTAATGTCGGGCCAGTCGACTGCACTCGGGACAGTCGACTGGTGCGGGTCTGGACAGACTGTGAATCTGTCCTTTTCACCTATAAAAGGAGCTCCTCGTTACACGTGCACGTACGGTTCCGTACAGTAACGAAGTGCTGCCAAATTGTAGAGTGACTTTTGCTTCCTCCATCATATTTCTGCATCTGTAAAGAGGAAGATTCTGCTGTAAAGGTTTCTCCACCTCAAGGAGACTTTTCGATAATGAAAAGTGGTGCTCGCGGCGTGAATCCTTGGACTAGTCACCCATCTGGGTGGATACCAAGTAAAAGATTTCTTGTTAGCATTGTTTATTTCTTTTACATATTATTTCCACTGCGCTAACAACTTTGTAAAGATCAAAACGATCCACGAAAGTGCATTCACCCCCCCCCCTCTGCACGCCTAAATCGATCCTTCTGTTAGAGCATTGTATGGAGATCTTTATGGATGATTTTTTAGTTTTGGCACTTCATTTGATTCATGTTTAGATAACTTGTCTAGGGTTTTACACCGTTGCATTGAGACTAACCTTGTGCTTAATTTTGAAAAATGTCACTTTATAGTAGAGCATGGTATTGTATTAGGACACATAGTCTCTAGGAGAGGTATAGAGGTAGATCCTGCAAAAATCAGTGTTATTTCTTCTTTATCTTACCCCGTATACGTACGGGATGTTCGTGCTTTTCTTGGATATGCAGGTTTTTACCGCAGGTTTATTAGAGACTTCAGTTTGATTGCTCGGCCCTTGACAAAACTTTTTCAAAAAGATGTTGAATTTTACTTTGATGATAAGTGTAAAGAAGCTTTTCACAGGCTCAGGGAGGCTCTTACCTCTGCTCCTATTATTAGATCACCTGACTGAAATTTACCATTTGAATTAATGTGCGATGCATCTAACTTTGCAGTGGGAGTTGTTCTAGCACAGAGGGTGGAGGGAGCACCTCATGTCATATGTTATGCCTCCAAGACCCTAGATGCCGCCCAAGCCAATTATATCACCACTGAAAAGGAGCATCTTTCCATAGTTTTTGCTTTAAACCGTTTTAGATCTTATTTATTATGCTCACATGTCATTGTTTTTTCTGATCATGCAGCCTTAAAGTACCTATTAAAGAAGCCAGATGCTAAGCCTAGGCTAATCAGATGGATGCTTCTACTCCAGGAGTTTGATCTGGAAATCAGAGAGAGGAGTGGCAAAGAAAACCTGGTTGCAGATCACCTGAGCAGGATTGAAGGAGGTGGATCTTCTACCACCATTGATGACGACTTCAGAGATGAGCTCCTTCTTGCAGTACATGATGAGTCACCTTGGTATGCACACCTTGTTAATTTTTTAGCTGCACATGTTTTCCCTACACACTTTTCTAAAGCTCAAAAAGATAAACTCAAAAGTGATGCAAAATTCTATGTGGGATGACCCGTATTTATGAAATTTTGTAATGACCAAATAATTAGGAGATGCATACCAGACCATGAGATTTGTTCAGTACTTACTTTTTGCCATTCATCAGCATGTGGGGAACACTTTGGACCACAACGAACAGCTAGAAAAGTTTTAGAATGTGGTTTGTATTGACCCACCTTGTTTCATGATTCATATGTTTTTTATAAAAATTGTGATAGATGTTAGCGAACTGGAAACATAGGAGCTAGAAATGAGATACCCCAACACACTATACTTTTCTGTGAGATTTTTGATCTTTGGAGAATAGATTTTATGGGACCTTTTCCTGTATCTTATGGTTATCTGTACATTTTACTTGTTGTAGATTATGTTTCTAAATGGGTGGAGGTCATTCCCTCCAAGACTGATGACTCTTCTGTTGTTGTTATTTTTGTCAGGTCACATATATTTTGCAGGTTTGGAATTCCTAGAGCCATAATAAGTGACCAAGGATCTCACTTTTGTAACAAACACATGAAGGCCCTACTTAGCAAATATGGGGTTGTACACAAGGTCTCTACTTCCTACCATCCCTAAACAAATGGCCAAGCTGAAATCTCAAATAGAGAAATCAAATCAATTTTGGAAAAGACCGTTGGGCCCAATAGAAAAGATTGGAGCAAGAGACTAGATGATGCACTTTGGGCCTATAGAACGGCATTCAAGACACCGATTGGCATGTCTCCCTACCGGTTAGTGTATGGTAAAGCTTGTTAACTTCCCGTGGAGATAGAACACAAAGCATATTGTGCGGTGAAGGCTTGTAATTTCGATGCTATCAAGGTGGGAGAAGAGAGGAAACTTCAACTTCAAGAGCTTGAAGAGATTAGACTTGAAGCATTTGAGAACTCAAGGATCTATAAGGAAAAGACCAAGAATTTCCATGACAAATATATAGTGAGAAAAGAATTTCAAATTGGTGACAAGGTCTTATTGTACAAGTCTAGGCTAAAGTTGATCAAGGGTAAGTTGAGGTCAAGGTGGGAAGGTCCATTTATTGTAACTAATATTTTTCCCTATGGTGTTTTTGAAATTAAAAATGAGACCAACAGTTTTACATGGAAAGTAAATGGTCACCGGCTCAAGAAGTATTTTGAAGAACTAAAGAAACTAGAGGTAGATGGAGTGGACATCAAAGATGCTATCTACCCAACCTAAAGGAGAGTTTTCTTTTCTTTACATTTTATTTCATTGTAAATACCACATAATTGTTTTCAAGTATTTCAATTTTCTTATCCAATGAGTTTTCGATAATAAAGGTTTAGGTAGTGTAGATTGAATAAATAGTGATTGTAGATACCATTTCACCATTTTTGGCATCTTATTTTTGCATGAGTAAGAATAAATGTATTCCTCTAGGTTTTCTCTATATCATATTAGAGTCTTTTGAAAACAAATTAAATTTGGTTGTCAAGGCTTAGGATTTGAGTCAATAGATGAAAATTCTTGGTTGCTTGAGTACTACTTAGTTATGGACTCTAGAGTGATGATTTGAGATGAATTCTTTTTACCTAGTGAGGACTTGGTTTTATTGTTGAGATATACACGTGTAATTGTACTCTAGAACTTGCTTAGGTTCTTTCAAAATCGTATTCTATGATTGGACCACATTTATGTAGGTAATCATTTTGTCTTCCCTTTTCATTGCAATAATCCTTGTTGATACATGTTTTATTCTCTCCTTGCCCTATTTTTCTACTCAATACCATCTTTATTCTCTCCTTGAAGATAAAGAAGTGTGTCAACTTGATGGGTGGTGTATCAAAGATGAGTTGTGAGTATTGGATAGTTGAGATTGTTTTTGGAATAACTTGATTTCTAAATGTTGTTTGGTGTTTCAACTCTATGAAGCTAATTTTGAAAGGGATGGGAGCTCAAAGAGGTTAGTTTTAGTGATACTTTTCAAGCCTACCAAAAGTTTCCATTTAAACATGGCATTGGCAAGAGGAATTGTTTTCAAAGGTTTAAATTGTTGCCAAGCATTGAAGTGGAGATTAGGAGTAGAATTTGGGTGTTAAATCTGTATCGAAGCTGCAAGAAAAAGGAAAAAAAACAAGAAGCAGCTGAAAAAAAAATAGAAAACAGAAATAGAAAGAAAAGAAAAAGGAAAGGAAAGAAAAGAAAGGAAAGTCAAAGAAGATCATGAAGGTTCAAAAGATGGATGAATTTCTGAGTTTGAAGTCGAGAATAAGAAGCTAAATGGGTTAAGAATTGGTGATGAGTGGAAGAAATGAAAATTTCAAGCAAAGTCAGTTTTTCGAATTCTGGAATTTGGCTACTGATCAACCTCTGATCGGTCTCCAGTCCGATCAGGGAGTACCAGTCCGGTCAGTGGAACGATCAGGCAATGTCTGATCGGTCTCTGGACCGATCAGAGAAGCTGGCATATCACAGAACATTGTTTTCAGTATTGAACATCCTCCAATTCAGCTCGTAGTCACTCCCCTTGGCTCAGGATTCATAAGAAGCTATAGCAAAAGGGCAAAGAACATCTAGAAATAATTTTGAGTATCCAAGTTTCTAATTTTCCTTACTTCTTCATATTTCTTCTTCTTCATGCTAAATTTCTTTACCATAGTTCTTTCTTTACTATGTCATATTCATCTATTTTTGTTTGTCATGAGTTTTTGGTATCAGAATTCACGGAATTCCTCTTTGATTCTATTCATTTCATACTTCTTTTAAATATTTCTAATAAAACCTTTGTAGATGTGGATCCAAGGAAAGAATGATGGTGGAGAGTAGATAATAAGCAAGCTTATGGTAGTTCAAGAAACATGATGTGTTTGAGTGAGCTCTACTTTCATTAAAATGTAGAACTTAGGAACAGAGCCACTTTAAAATTCCTTTGGAAGGTTTTGTGTGTTGATTTCATCTCAATAAATCATGAAAGAGGAAGTATGCTAAGTTGTTGATTTAAGGACAAGATACTAGTCTATTGAGCTTAGATTTGTGAGAATTGACAACCCTAGGTAATTTCTTTTCAATTGCTTTTTACTATGATTGAGAATGATCTAGAGGGAGTACATTTTAGTTTTCTAGTAGCTTGTGCGGGACACCCAAGAATAAGTGTGGGGGAGTTGATAACTTTCATTTTGTTGGTTAAATTAGGCTTCCAAATCCATGTTTTTTATTCCTTTTCATATGCTTAAGTTTGCATTTGTATTAGGTTTCATGAAGTCTTTCTATTTTGTCCTTGGATAAAATTCTTCCTATGTTTGGGATATTTTGGCATTAATGTTAAATCTAATTTTATAGGTTTCAATTAATCAGGGATCTAGATCAAGATTTGATCAGGATTTGAGTTCAGCATGGGCCTAGATCAAAGGGATCAAGAGCTGAATCAATATGGGTTGTCCATTCAAGATGACAGTTAAATCTAAGCCATCCATCAACTTCCGGTCGATCCAAGCTCAAGATAGATTTAATCAAGTAAATGGATCAAGATCTGAATGTTTGGGCTCGATCAGAGCTACTTCAGCCGTTGGATCAAGCATCAGAGGATCTAGACCGTTCAGATTAAAGAAGAGAAGATCTGAAGAGAAGATCTGAGTCGTCCACTTCAGATCTAATTGATCCGAGTTAATGACAAGTAGATCAGAGCCCTTGATCAAGATCTGAGACGTTTGGGTTCGATCTGACTTGATCTGACCGTTGGATTGAATCGGAGAAATCTCAACCGTCGAAATTTAAAATGTCCAGTTAAATGGGGAATTCCCTCTTCCGCTCGCGTCGTCGCCGGATCGCGTCTCTGTTTCGTTTGAGTTCTTCTTCGTTTTCCAGTTTCGATTGAAAGCGGCCACCAAATCAAGTTCATCCTCAGATTTCAATCATTCAAGCTTTGTTCCAGTGAGAGGTTCGCATCCTATCCGAGTCTGAAGCTCCGGCGAGGGTTTCCCCGTGAGCTAT
This sequence comes from Boesenbergia rotunda, assembly GCA_024364735.1. NCBI lineage: Eukaryota > Viridiplantae > Streptophyta > Magnoliopsida > Zingiberales > Zingiberaceae > Boesenbergia > Boesenbergia rotunda. The sequence goes on from JAGFNQ010003467.1 coordinate 916,477, forward strand.
CTCCATCTGTCCAACTTCCATCTGATTTCGCTACTTCATCAATCGGGCCAACTCAGAGGGGTTCTCTGAGCTGGATCGAAGTCCCTGGAGCTACCACACGCCATCCGAATCATCGCAGAAGGAAGGATCGGACGGAGATCAGTTTGTACTTAAAGCTACGTGATTCAATTCCTGCAGCCGAGTTTTGGACGATTTCCGAGCAAAGGGGTTCTAAGCTCAAATCTTTGTGTGACAGCAAGGAGGAAAACTGGGTGAAGAACTTGAACTAGAGTTTATAGCTTGTAGATTTCATTTCCAAATTGTCTTTGTTGTTTTTTTTTGAATTCTGTTCTTGCATCTGTATCAGAGTGATTTCAGCTACTAATCGGACTGTAGTCCGATCCAGACTCCACTTGATCGGCCATCAGACCGATCAGGCTTACATCTGATCGGTCAGCAGACCGATTAGGAGAATTTCCAGCATAAGCAATATCTGCTTTCGTTTACAGTTTGCTTCAATTCTTTCTTTCCGAGTTTAGATACAATTTTAGTTTCATCTCTACAATAGATATTAGTTTATATTTCAATCTTGCAATGTCAAATTGTTTGTTCAATTTCCCTAGTGGTTAAGCTTCATTTTTGCAATACCTAGTTAACTCTACTTAGTTGACAATTCCATTTCAATTTACTTTCAATCTTATTTGCAAAACAAAACCCCATTTTATCTTGAAAACCCAAATCATTGGACGACAAATAACTTCCAAGCTCAATTGAACACTTGCAACTAGTCCTGGAAAAATACGACCTGAGGCCCCTATCCTACATTTCTACTTTGCTAGCAAGGGTTTTCAGCTTTATAAATATCTAAATTTGAGACCCACTTTCGTGACAGCATATTTGGGCTCATCAATACCAATAAATCTGGTTTGTTAGCGTTGTTTGTCTTCTTTATCATTGTTTCCGCTGTGCAACTAACAACGTAGGTACAAGAAGAATCAAAGAATCGCTATTCACCCCACCCCCCTCTAGCGTACGGAAGAGCGAGGACCGCTCTTGATCGGACTAACCGCCGAGAGAGCACATGCTAGAGGAAAATGGAAGGAGAGGGTCCGCTAGGATGGGATATCCGGATTCCACCTTCGTACGACCACGACAATTTTGCATATTGAAAAGGTAAAATATCATATTTTCTAATGACTAATATCGAAGATTGGATGTGTATAGAAATAGGCTTCGATTCTCCCAATGACAAAAAGGGAAGGACTCTTAAGAAGAAGAAGTGGACCGAGGAGCAAATTCATCAATCCGAAATCAATAACAAGGTAATCAAAATGTTAATCAATTTAATACCTAATAACATTTTGGATAGGATTGGTGAATATAGGGATGCTAAGGAATTGTGGAGAAGTTAGTAGCGCTCCATGAAAACCCTACACATGCAGAAGAAGAGCCAAAGGAAATGGATTCAGTGGACCAAGAAAAAGAAAAAGAAACAGAAGTGTCCACATCCTCAAGTAAAGGAGAAGAAGAGAGTGAGAGGGCTTTCACCTCAAGAGAAGAAGAGGAAGCATCAACTTCAAGGATTGAGGAGGAGGAGAGACCCTCATCTATACAAGAGCGAGAAGAAACCTCAACCTCCACCAAAGCCAAGAGAAAGGAACACATCACATGCTTTGGTTGCAACGAAAATGGTGTAACACCCTAAAATTCCCCTTTTTAGTTCTTAAAGTCCTTAGAATTATTTAAAAATGGTTTAGAAATATTCTAGATATTTTTAGGGATTTTTAGAATATTTTTATAGAATTTTCCGAGTCCGTTTAGTATTTTAAAAAAGAAGAAAAAAGAAAAAAGGAGAAAACCCACATAAGGGCAGCAGGGGGGTTCGAAGCCGCGACCTGCACGAAACCAGGCAAGCGCGCGACCAGCCAGGCTAGGGTATCAAGCACAACAAAGGGTGGAGAGACTTATATTTAAGGGGTAGTTAGGTCGATCCGCCCCATAGGTATAAATAGATAATTAAAGAGAGAAGTTTTATTTCTCTCCTCTCCAAACCCTCACGCCGACCTCCTCTCCTCTCTTGGGCGACGCCGACCAACACCAAGCCCTCGAGGGCCGGCCAAAGCTCTCCTCCGAGAGATATTCCTATATTCGGGATCCCTGCGACGAGAGGAACGCGTAGGCGTGAAGAATTCTCCGAGATCTCAAGTTTCTCTCGAACCTCCGACGCCGTTCTTGGTTGTAAGTCCAAGATATCAATGTAAGTACTGCTCACCTGCAGTAAGAGGCGGTTTTTCCGCAAGAATTTCCTTTAAAAGTTTTTAAAAGAGATATTTCCTTTTTGTTTGAGTTTTTGCATGTGATCTTAGTTCATTATATGCTTATATATGTTGATTAAGTACCCTATGTGAGTTTAGGGTCCAAGAAAAGCTATGAGAAGAGAAAAGAAAAGATAAAGATAAGAAAAGAAAAGGCCAAGGCCTTAAGAAATCCCCAAAAGTCAAGACTTAGGGATTTTAGCACGCAAGGTGCTCGAGAAAATGCCAAGGCATTTACAGATAAGAAAGAAAAGAAAGAAAAGCTATTTTATTTTATAAGGCCAGTACCCGGCGTCCAAGGGCGTCGTTAAAGAAATCCAGGTGTCCAATTCCAAGGTCTTGGCCCTGGTAGACCAAGGTCTGCTCTATTAGGATTGGTGGCTCGCTACCCCAACCTTTTAGGGAACACGCATATGAGATGGTACTTACGTCTTCAGTGGATCCAAGTGATTATTATTTTCAAGTATATGCTTTAGCAAAGTTTCTAAAGTTTAAGAAAGTTTTCAAAAAGTTAAAGAATAGCTAAAGTTCCAAGTTGAGCCAAGAAAAGCAAGTTGAGATTCATTAATGCTTGAGTATGCATGTTTTGAGTTATACATGTTTAGTTTAGTTTTCTTTCAAGCATATAAGTATCTCATATGATTTTCATATTGTTCAAGAAGCATGTTTGCACATTTCGAGATTTTGTGAGCTAGATAGTACTTACTAAACTTTTTGCTTACTAGTTGCATTTCCTCTTACTGCAGATAAAGGTAAAGGCAAGCAATTCTGAAGGAAGGCGACGAGGCGGTGCTGAGTAAAGTGTGTGTGGTGGCTGATTTTGGAGAGATCTTTGAGACGAGACAATTTAGTTATTTGAATTACAATGTTATAGTTTATTCAAATTTCAAGTCCTTGCTTTATGGAGTTTAGCGAACATTTAAGCTTTGAATAGTTTTACATGCTCAATTTCTTAGGGTGAAGATTCCATGCCATTTCATTTAGCATATATATCCTTATGATGGCATTGGATGAGTAGAAGTGTGAGTAGTTGGAAATATTGATACTTTGTTAGAAATATAGATGCATGTGCCAAGATAGTATTAATTTCTCTTTGAATCAAGTTTTATTGCTTAAATATGTTTAGAAGAGTTGCATTCACATTTCATAATGCTTTAGCAAGGTTATAGAACATGTATTTGGTGTTATGAATGCATAGGAGTCAAGATTGGTACACACTCTATTGTTAAAGTTCATATAACCTTGAATAGCTTATTTTCTTCCACAAAAGTCCTAATTACAAGTTTATGGATTCGTTTTGATTGGCTAAACTCATTTGAAAACTGTCATAGAGTGTAGAAATGGTGTCATGATTCCATATGGCTCGAAATTATAGGTTTGGAGGAGCTGTGAAGCAACTGCCGAAACCTGAGTTTTCTGAATTCAGGCCTACCAGTCGACTGATGCAGTATCAGTCGACTGATACCCGATTGTGGTGTTGAGCGAGGCAAGCTTCAAAGTGTACCATTTGCGAGCTTTTGAGATAGAAAGTGTGATATGTTATTATGCATGATTGCTTAAGTTAGAATATCATTCTTAGATGAATTTAAAAAGAAAAAAAAAAGATTTTCGCATTTTTAGTCATGTATCAAAAGTCGAGAAGTAGAGAGAAGTAACGATCCGTCTGAGGCAGAGAAGGCGGGTCGTTACAAATGGGCACTATAAGGACAAGTGCCCGAAAGGTAAGAAAAAGGAGGTACACTCTAAACCCATCTCAATTCAATTAAATGCTAACATGAAGTGTAGGAATGGAGAATCCCAAGAGCAGAAGAGGAGGATTCGATGCTTCACGTGTGGTGAGCTAGGGCACTACTGTTGAGGCAATCGGCCCTTAAATGATTGGAAGATCATGATTTTGATGTGTGTGGGTGAATATGTTTAAGGTTAGAGTGTTATGTTGTATTTGATGTGTGTGATTGAGTTTGCAGGAATTGGAGGATCACACATGATGAACAAATCCGAGGGACGAGAGCCGAGAGAGGAGGACTCCAAGGGCAATCCAGGAAGTGGACTTCAAGGGCACACGTGAAGGGTGGCATGAAGGCAAGCCAAGGGAAGGCTTGTGTGCGCATTCGAGGGACGAGAGCCAGAGGAAGATGACATCAAGGGGTGAGCCAAGGGAGTGGACCTGAAGGCAAACGAGAAGGAGAAGGTTCAGAGTGGCTAAAATTGAGCTGGGAGGCAGGGCAATCGACTGGCCAGAGGGCAGTCGACTGCCAAAACTCACAGAATGTTTTCAGCCTTCTACCAGTCGACTGGCCCAGAGGCAGTCGACTGGTAACACCCTGAAAACTAGCCGTTGGCTAGCAATTAATGCAAGGCCAGTCGACTGCCCCAGGGGCAGTCGACTGGTGCGGGGCTGGACAGACTGCGAGTTTGTCTTGTTCTCCTATAAAAGGAAGACCTTTTTGCACGTGGGCGGTACGGTTCCGTACGATAACGAAGTGTTGCTCGTCTGAAAAGTGTTCTCTACTTCCTTTCTCTTATTCTACTACATTCTGTAAAAGAGGAAGATCACCACTGTAAAGGTTTCTCCACCTGAAGGAGATTTTTCATAGTGGAAGTGGTGTACGGGGTGGATCCTTGGATTAGTCACCCATCTGGGTGGATACCAAGTAAACTTCCATTGTTAGCATTGTTCTTATTTTCCTTTACGTATTATTGTTTCCGCTGTGCTAACAAACTTGTAGAGAAATGACCGAAAAAGTGCTACTCACCCTCCTCTAGCACGCCACATCAATCCATCAGTTGGTATCAGAGCCGGTTCGTTTCGGAAGAACTCACCGTCAACCGGAGCAAGTATAATGGCGTTTCAAGAGGGATACTCCACTACACGCCCACCCTTCTTCGACGGTACGACTTCGCGTACTTGAAAGGTAGGATGCAGTATTACCTTATGAACGATATTGAGAATTGGATTAGTATTGCAGATGGTTTCGAGGCACCTGTCGATGAAAGAGGAGAACCGACACCAATGAGATCTTGGTCAAAAGAGGTCATGAAGAGGGCGCAGTCAAATGCCAAGGCCACCACCACACTGCAGTGCGGGCTCTCAAAGGAGCAACTCAACAAGGTGCGGTCGTTCAAGAGCGCCAAGGAACTGTGGGACAAATTGGTGGAATTGAACAAAGGGTCAAACGAGTCCAAAAGAGCAATGAAGGACTTGCTCGTGGCCCAACTCCAATCCCTCTCCATGAAGAGCAATGAGACTGTCAGCCAGCTGCATGGAAGGGTAAAGGAGGTAATCAATGAGCTCCATGTGATTGGAGAAAAGATCGAGAACCGGGATATCGTCAGGTATGTTCTACAAACCTTCCCGAGAACAACTTTGTGGACATCCATGGTTGATGCCTACAAAGTATCAAGGGACTTGTCCATAGTTAAATTAGATGATTTATTCTATGAATTTGAATTGCACGAGCAAGCTAACGTCTCGGCCAAAGAGAAGGGTATTGCTTTTATTGCAAAAAAGGAGAAGAAGAAGAGGAAGGAGAAGAAGAAGGTGATCTACTCTTCCTCATCCGATTCAGAGGAATCCAGCGCCTCCATGGATAGCGACCAAGAGGCATTCATGGTAAGAAAGATGCGTAAGGCTTTCAGAAATATTTCTAACAAATCCTATGCTAGGAAAGGGTCCAAAGGCAAGGGTAAGGCCAAGGATATCATCTTCTACAACTGCCACCAAGAGGGACACATGAAGAATGAGTGCCCCCAACTGAAGAGGAGAGATGACAAGAAGGAGGAGAAGAAGAAAGGTGACAAGAAGAGGTCAAAGGGAAAGGAGAAGGGTGCCACCAACCTAAAGGCGACCTGGCATGATCCATCATCCTCGGAGGAGGAAGAAGAGCAAGTCTCACACTTTGCTCTCATGGCGATGGACCACTCAGATTCATCAGATGATGAAAGAAGTTCAAGCAGTGATGAGAGCGACTCCTCATCATCATCTGAGTCAGAAGCTTCGGTAAGTGAGGTATACCACTTACCCTCCTCTACATTAGTTAAGATCATTTCTAGCACTAACATAGATTTAGCTAAAGCTAGAAGTAAGATTAAGGATCTAAAAATGAGATTGTCATGCTTAGAGTAGAATCTACCAAACTTAAGGAAGAATTACATGCTAGTTCTCTTACATCACATGCTTCATGTCTTGAAACTGAAAATAGGGAAGTAAGGAAAAAGGTAGATGACCTCACAAAGGTACTTAGGAAATTCCAAGTAGGCTCTAGTAACCTAGATATGATAATTAACAGTCAAAGGGTCGTTTATAACAAGGCTGGTTTGGGATATAGGCCAAGGACAAAGGAAGTGGTCTTTGTCTCACTCACGGGTAGGATTGGTGCTTCTAGGAGACAAGGGGCTAAGGGAAACACCAAGAGGGCATGAGTACCTAAAAGAGTTTTAAATGATGCTTAAGAATCAAAAATTTGGGTACCAAAAGAGTATATTTTTCATGTTGTATAGGTAAAGGTGAAGGAGGCCTCAACAATGTGGGTAGTAGATAGTGGATGCTCAAGACATATAACCGGAGATGTGAGCAAGTTCACTACTATTAGCTACTTAAGAGAAGGGACGGTCTCTTTTGGAAATAGTGGAAAATTGAAAATTATTGGTAGCTGCACCATTGAGGTATCTCCCACAATTTATATACATAAGGTACTCCTAATTAAATATATGAAGTTTAATTTACTTAGTGTGAGTCAGCTATGTGATGCAGGCTTTAGATTTGAATTCCATGATAAGAAGTGTTTAATTAGACATAATGAATCAAATAATGTTATATTAGAAGGGTTTAGAGAGGCAAACCTGTATTATATTGATCTTGCTTATGCTACTAACAATTTGGCTAAGTGTTTCATGTCTAAAGAAGAAGAAGGGTGGTTGTGGCACCGGAGACTTGGACATGTCAACATGAGAAGCATTGCAAGAGTGGCCAAGGAAGAGTTGGTGAAGGGGCTATGATCAAGTATGAGAAGACCAAATTGTGTGATGCATGTCAAGAGGGTAAGCAATCAAAATCATCACACAAAGGTAAAACCCTAACCACTACTACATTACCATTAGAGTTATTACATATTGATTTATTTGATTGTCATAGTACTCACTCACTTGTAGGGAGTAAATATTGTTTAGTGATAGTAGATGACTTTTCTAGGTTTACATGGGTTTACTTTATGAAACATAAGGATGATACCCTAGAACTCTTCATAGGATTTAGTAAAAGGGTAGAGAATGAAAAATACCTCAAAATTAACCGAATTAGGAGTGACCACGGTGGGGAGTTCCAAAATTTAAGTTTCACACAATTTTGTGTAGACAATGGGTACAAGCATGAATTTTCATGCCCAAGGACTCCTCAACAAAATGGGGTAGTTGAAAGGAGAAATTGAGCCCTACAAGAAGCTACTAGGACTATGTTTAATGCATATTCCCTTCCTAGCTATTTTTGGGCCGAAGCGGTTAACACCGCTTGCTATATTCAAAACCGAGTTTTGGTACATAGGTTCCTAGGAAAAACACCATTTGAATTATAGAATGGAAGAGTACCACAAGTTCATTACTTTAGGGTCTTTGGATGTAAAGTGTATATCTTAAATACCAAAGATGACCTAAGGAAGTTTGAGTCAAAAGCCGATGAAGGAATTCTAGTTGGGTACTCATCCACTAGTAGGGGTTATAGAATTTACAACAAAAGGACAAAAGTGATTGATGAATCCTCAAATGTTAAATTTGATGAATCAACAAATACATATCCTAGAAAAGCCTCAATTGATAAGGATATGGAAGAAGTCCAACCCCTTGACCAAAGAATCCAAGACCTACATTTCGAGGGCAACGATCTAGGGGGAGTAAGAAGTACACTAGAGGACGAGGAAGAAGTAGTGAATGAACCCACAACCTCTAGGCCCTTGAGACATCACCAAGATCACCCTATTGACCAAATAGTGGGTGATGTAACTCAAGGAGTAAGGACTAGGTCCTATTTTAGGGACCAAACTAGTCAAATAGCCTTAATCTCTCAATTAGAACCCAAGTCTATTGATGAAGCATTGGGAGATGTAGATTGGATTTTAGCCATGCAAGAAGAGCTAAATCAATTTGAGAGAAGTGAGGTTTGGGAGTTGGTTCCTAGGCCCAACGATTGCATCATTGTAACCACAAGATGAGTTTTTAGGAACAAGCTAGATGACCAAGGCAAAATCACTAGGAACAAGGCTAGATTGGTAGCTAGGGGGTTTAACCAAGTTGAGGGATTGGACTATGATGAGACTTATGCCCCTATAGCTAGATTGGAATCTATTAGAATTCTACTAGCCTATGCCGCTCACATGGGTTTCACACTTCACCAAATGGATGTGAAGTCGGCATTCCTTAATGGGATCATTAAGGAAGAGGTCTATGTAGAACAACCCCCCGGGTTTGAGCACCCTAATTATCCAAGATATGTTTACAAATTGAGAAAAACCTTATATAGATTGAAACAAGCTCCCCGGGCTTGCTACGAAAGGCTTTCTTCATTTCTAGTGTCTAAGAGGTTTAGGAGAGGAACAATTGACCCTACATTGTTCCTAAAATCTAAGGATAAGGACATATTTGTTGCCCAAGTGTATGTAGATGATATCATTTTTCGGTCAACAAACAATGACTTTCTACAAGAATTCATCAAATGTATGGAAGATGAATTTGAGATGAGTCTTGTAGGAGAGCTAACCTTCTTTTTAGGACTTCAAGTTAAACAAACTAATGAAGGTACACATGTTTTTCAAACCAAATATGCTAAGGAAATGTTAATGAAATTTGGCTTAGAAAATGCTAAGGTAGCATCTACCCCCATAGGAACCAATGTGAAAATGGATAGTGACCTTGAAGGGAAAATGGTAGACTCTAAGCAATATAGGAGCATGATTGGCAGCCTACTATACCTAATCGCTAGTAGACCCGATATACTTTTTACGGTAGGTATGTGTGCAAGGTACCAATCTTGTGCCAAAGAGTCCCATTTGGTTGTAGTCAAAAGGATCCTAATGTATGTCAAAGGTACCCTCAATGTCGGACTTTGGTATCCTAGAACTCCTAGTGTTGATCTAATTGGATACACCGACTCGGACTATGCGGGTTGTAAGCTAGATAGGAAGAGTACTAGTGGAGGGTGTCAATTCCTTGGGTCTTCCTTAGTTAGTTGGAGTAGTAGGAAACAACCATGCGTTGCCCTATCAACAACGGAGGTGGAATATGTGGCAATGGGTGGGTGTGTTTTCCAACTCCTTTGGATCATGCACACCTTAGAAGATTATGAGTTACATTATACCAAGGTCAAAGTCTTGTGTGATAATGTAAGTACAATCAACTCGACCAAAAATCCGGTTCACCACTCTAGAACAAAACACATTGAAGTGAAACATCACTTTATTAGAGACCATGTGGCAAGGGGAGACATAGAACTACACTATGTTGAATCAAAGTCGAACCTAGCTGACATCTTTACCAAGTCTCTTCCCGAATCGGAGTTTACATCCTTAAGAAGAGGCCTTGGAATGTATTTTATAGAAATGTAGGATGAACCTTGGGATAGTAGACTGGAAAAAGTGTGCTTGATTTATTAGGGTGATACATTTGGTTCACTTATGCTTGTGGCATATTGTTGAATCATTAAAAGTATCAAAATATGAAAACTAGACCAACTATGGAGAAGGCAAGTGTTTAATCAATGAACACTTTGCCCAAAGATCATGGTTGGACATTTTAAACTTTTGAAAACCATTTTATGATTCGTATACTTTGCCATGTTTTTAAAAGTCATATGATTGCAAAATTAGATTGCAAGTTTGATACAAAACTTAGTGTTTTTCATGGATTTTGGATTTTTATCAAAAGTCATGCATGTTTGAAATTTTATATGGACTAATATTTTTCCTTGATAGAGTATAACATTTCAAACACGTCTGCAAGTTTTTAAAATTTTTGGAAATTTCTGGATTTTTCTAGAGGTTTCTGAATTTCGGCACAGAACCTGAAACTTATCACTGACAGAGTATCAGTCGACTGCCCCATGGGCACTCGACTGGCACGCCTGGTTTCAGCTTCTGTGAAAATTTTCAGAAATACAATTTTCTCTCATTTGATGCCATAAGGTTGGGTTGCTTGAGGCAATCATTTTGATGGTGTCAAAGGGGGAGAATGGGTGGTTTAAGTTAGAATTTTAACTTGGAATGGATAGTTTAAGGTTTTCTTTCTCACTTAGGCCTTGAATGATTAAAAATAGGGAGAAGACATGGATTAAGGGGGAGGTTACCTCTTAGGTGTTAATATGTCTTAAATTTTTAATATTGCTTAGTGTTAAGTGGAAATTTAACTTGGGTTATGATTAGAATTGAAAATGGGAGAAGACATGGATTAAGGGGGAGGGTACCTCTTAGGTGTGCTATGTCTTATTTTTTTCTTTCAATTGCTATCTATTGTTACTGTTATTGTTGGTTGTTATTTATCTCTAAACTTAAATATATTGCCACACATCAAAAAGGGGGAGATTGTTGAGGCAATCGGCCCTTAAATGATTGGAAGATCATGATTTTGATGTGTGTGTGTGAATATGTTTAAGGTTAGAGTGTTATGTTGTATTTGATGTGTGTGATTGAGTTTGCAGGACTTGGAGGATCACACATGGTGAACAAATCCGAGGGACGAGAGCCGAGGGAGGAGGACTCCAAGGGCAAGCCAGGAAGTGGACTTCAAGGGCACACGTGAAGGGTGACATGAAGGCAAGCCAAGGGAAGGCTTGTGTGCGCATCCGAGGGACGAGAGCCAGAGGAAGATGACTTCAAGGGGCGAGCCAAGGGAGTGAACTTGAAGGCACACATGAAGGAGAAGGTTCAGAGTGGCTAAAACTGAGCTGGGAGGCAGGGCAGTTGACTGCCAAAACTCACAGAAGGTTTTCAGCCTTCTACCAGTCAACTGGCCCAAAGGCAGTCGACTAGTAACACCCCGAAAACTAGCCGTTGGCTAGCAATTAATGCTAGGCCAGTCGACTGCCCCAGGGGTAGTCTACTGGTACGGGGCTGGACAGACTGCGAGTTTGTCTTGTTCTCCTATAAAAGGAGGACCTTTTTGCACGTGGGCGGTACGGTTCCGTACGATAACGAAGTGCTGCTCATCTGAAAAGTGTTCTCTACTTCCTCTCTCTTATTCTACTACATTCTGTAACAGAGGAAGATCACCACTATAAAGGTTTCTCTACCTGAAGGAGATTTTTCATAGTGGAAGTGGTGTATGGCGTGGATCCTTGGATTAGTCACCCATCAGGGTGGATACCAAGTAAATTTTCGTTGTTAGCATTGTTCTTATTTTCCTTTACGTATTATTGTTTCCGCTGCGCTAACAAATTTGTAGAGAAATGACCGAAAAAGTGTTATTCACCCCCCCCCCTCTAGCACGCCACATCGATCCATCAACTACCACACCAAGTGTCCAAGGAAGAAAGAGCGCAAGAAAATGGGACACTTGAGGAGATGGAAGAAAGAAGAAAGAAGGAAGCAAATATCACATCAAGGGGGAACTTCTAGGGTAAGGGAGGTGATTCCTAACCCTAAGTTAAAATTCAAATCAAATTCAAGTTCCTCTACGTATGATAAAAATAATGTTAATTATCCATCCATGCATGCTAGAATTCATGAAAAATATTTAATAGTGCATAATTTTGGATTTAGATACAATGATAGGACTAGGGTTAACAAGGTAGATCATAACCCCTAGAAAAGCATGCATCATGATAGACCTAAGACTTTAAGACCTAAGGATCATGACATTAATCCCAAGAAGGGAAGGAATATGCCTAGAAAGGAGGGTAGATCTAGGAATGTCCAAAGTGGACATATGGACTCTAGGTTTAGAAGTCTAGAAAAGGAAAAACAAGCTTTGAGGGCAAGACTTGATACATTGGAGAAAACCCTAGAAAGATTCAAGGTTGGATCTAAGGGATTAGATATAGTGTTGGGTGGTCAAAAACCCAACTATGATATATCGGGATTGGGCTACCGGTCTAAGGTCTCCAATGCCAAGGAAAAGAAATATGCTGGGGAAGCATATAGTATGGCAAGAAGGAGAAGTCTAAGGATGGCAAGGGAGTGCCATCAAAAGGTAAAAAGGATAACTTAACCAAGGACAAGGTGTCCAAGGTTAAGAAGGTTAGGACTTGTAGGCCAAGAATCACCGGGGGTTCACCGGTATGGCCTAGTGTGGATTGAGTCACCTAGGGAGGTGGCTAGGGCTAAGAGCTAAAGGGGGAGCTCTAGAAGCCTTTGGGGTCCATGGTAAATGGATCTCAAGAGATAAGGTTTTTAGGAAGCCTAGGAAATTAGATGAAATGTTCCAAAAAGGTTGGAAGACTTGGGTAAGCTTAAGCCCAGAGAATTGGTACATTAAAAGGAGTTTTAGGAAGAAAAAGATGAAAATTTGAGTATAATTGATAAAATTAGGTTTTAATGTGTGAATATCATATAATTCAATGGTAGAAATGAATTGTGACCAAGTATAAGAAGATACATTGAGGAGGAGTCACAATTAGGACTTTTGGGATAGGCTAAAATAATACACTTTAGAAAGAATGAAATTTCATGCCAATCTTGGGATATGGAGAACATTTGTTTGGAAACATAATTTTCCCAAGTAGATATAGGCTTCACAAATCTCTCTACTAAATTTCAGAATTTTTGGAGATTTATGGAATTATCTAGGCATTTCTGAAATTGAGCTGAAAACCTGAAATTCAATTATCAGTCGACTGCCCTGGGGGCAGTCGACTGATCCAAAGTGAATTCAGCCCCGGGACCATTCTGTAAGGTTTGCCAGTCGACTGCCCCAGGGGCAGTCGACTGGTCAGTAGGTTTAAGGATAAAAGGCATTTTGGATGTTGGGAAATTATAAAATTGGATTATAGGATATGGATCTGGACTAAGATTCCTGATTATGAGTTCATATTCCTAGAATAAAGTGTTATCCCATGATTTATTAAGGCTTTATTAATATCTTGAAATTCAAGAAAGTTTGATAAGTTTCCCTTATGACTCTAGGATTAAGGGATAAAAAGGAGAGAATTGAGGATAATTCCTTGTGTAAATTGATATTAGTTAGAATTGGCAAACACAAGGAATCATTAGTAGATTTTAAAGTTGATACAAAATGCCAAACTTTTAAGGAAAAAGGATGTACCAAAAGTCAAGCACACTTGATATTCTCATGGAATTATATTTTTCTAGGATAGGGCATATGCTAGCAAATGTGCTTGCAAATTTCTTTTAGGTGTTTCAAGGTTTTCTAGGTTTTTCTAGAAGGTTCTAGGGTAGAAAACTTGGGTTGTTAAGTTCGGATTAACTTGGCATGGAAAGGTTGTGATGTTAAGTTGGGGTATAACTTAACTCAGTGTTATGGTGTCAAGTTGGGTAGAACTTGACCTTGGTAAATGGAAAATTGGGAGAAGACATAGGTTAAGGGGGAGGTTGCCTCCTTGTTTGCCTTGATTTTCATAGAAAATTTTTGGGTTTTATGTCAAACTTGGGAATGGTGATAGATACATTGCTTAATGTAGTTTTCCCAGGTAGGTATAGGTACCACAATGTTCTCCACAAAATTTGGAAATTATTGGAGATTTGTGGAATTTCTGGCGTATTTCTGAAAATGGCCAGAAAAACTGATATTTAGAGTATCAGTCGACTGCCATGGGGCAGTCGACTGCCCAGGGTTGATTTGTGTATCAGTAGCTGGTTTTGTGTCTAAATGATAAGAAACAAGTGTATGGGGGTTTAGTACACTGTGTTTAGGATCATTGGGGATTAAAAGAACCAATAATTGGGATATTGTTGGGTTCTTTTTGATGTTAGGCAAAGGGGGTGAAGTGTTGGGTTTAAGTTGGGAAACTAAACACACCTTTGCTAGATACCCTAGGTTTAGGGGGAGCTGAGATTAAGGGAGAGCATGGTTACTCCATTCTTGGCGTAAGGGGAACCTTGGAGAGGTTCTTAAAAAGCCTTTATAAGTCCAATGTAGGGGAGCTTTGGAGAAGCTTTAAAAAGTCCGTTTTGGTGAAAAATCCTAACTTGGAGGGTTAGGTGTGGAAAGTCCTAACTTAGAGAGTTAGGTGTGGAAATTCCTAACTTGGAGAGTTAGGTGTGGAAATTCCTAACTTGGGAAGTTAGGTGTGACAAAGCCCTAACTTGGAGGGTTAGGTGGTGAAAATCCTAACTTAGAGGGTTAGGTGTGGAAAATTCCTAACTTGGGAAGTTAGGTGTGAAAAAGTCCTAACTTGAAGGGTTAGGTGTGGGATGCCTTGGGATAGGATCCATTTTTGCATTGCATATGCATTGTTATTGCTATTGACTACTATCTTGTTTCCCTAATTTAAACGTATTGCCAAACATCAAAAATGGAGAGATTGTTGAAGCAATCTGTGGTCTGGAGTGACCAAGTGTTTTGATGTTTGGGCAAAGGGTTTAAGTTAGGTTTACCCTTATATTCTAATATGTGTATGTTGAGTGTGCAGATTGTGCAGGTACACATATTTACTTGACTAGACGGCCTCGGTACGGTGAAGGGTGGCATGGAGACAAGCAGGAGGCTTGTGTGCACCCGAGGGACCGTGGAAAGCAGGGACGATAAGCTGAGGGGCGCGGACTTCGAGGCATGCGTGAAGGATGGCATGGAGGCAAGCTGCATGCTTGCATGCATCCGAGGGACAGGAGCCGAAGATGAAGAGGGCGCGAAGGCAATAATCGAGGCTGCGAATGAGGAGTCAGTCGAGTCGTGAGGGTACGAGTGTTGTGTGATTATACTCGGGAAATCCTAGGGTTCGAGTACGAGTGTCGTGAGGGTACGAGTGTTGGTGAGTAGACCAGTCGACTGGTCTGGGGGCAGTCGACTGATGAAACTCACAGAAGGGTTTCAGCTAGGGACCAGTCGACTGCCCTGGGAGCAGTCGACTGGTAGGTGGCTGGTGAGTTCGCTGAGAATTCGAACGTTAGGGTTGCAACGGTCGAATTTCAGTGGCACCAGTCGACTGCCCTGGGAGCAGTCGACTAGTGGCGAGGGTTTCATCCCGAGTCGTATTTAAAGAGGACTTCGTTGTCGCTGAGATTCTTGACGAAACAAGCTTGGTTAAGGCTTGTTAGTAGTCTCTTTGTGCTCAAAGTGTGCTTAGTGATGTGGCGAGATTTCTCCACCCACAAGGAGCGACGAGAGCTAGCCGGAGGTTATCCGAGGAGTGATCCACCGACGGATTCTTGGATAAGTCACCCGTCCGAGGTGGATACCAAGTAAATCTGGTTTGATAGCGTTGTTTGTTTTCATTATCATTGTTTCCGCTGTGCAACTAACAACATAGGTACAAGAAGAATCGAAGAATCGTTATTCACCCCCCCCCCTCTAGCTTACGAAATCGATCCAACAATAGGTACGCTAGGCACTAAGTCCTGGTTCATTGAATTGGGCACTAAGACCTGGTCGAGGGCAGGGCACCGAATGTTAGTGATATGAGAAAAGTGTCCTAAGGCAATCGCCTTATGATTGTAATCATTTATTTTAATAAATGAATGTTCACTATTTGAGTATACATATTTATGTATTTGATTGAGATCTTAAACTCATTTACTGAATGTCCGCAATACAAGTCACAGCATGAGAGAATTTGTGACGAATTCACAACTAGTGATTATCTCTACATGTGCAATTGTGAAGTATTGAAATTGTCCCTAGTCGATGAATTGATAAATATGGACACTATCAATTCTGTTGAGACTAGCATGGGTTATTCTCTAATCAGCTGATTCTCACTGGCTGGTGACATTGGGATGTCCGGAGATAAACATGAATGCTAGTTAAGGGAACTAGTTCATTGGAGTGACTGGCTGTAAAACTTCATATGGTAGTCTACATATAGATATGTCAGTGAAGTTCTTACTGCAGTTTAAGTGCGATGTTCCTTTGACTTGCGATGTTCAAGTCATCTTGGTCATGGAGACTTATACTTTGACATCTTAAGCAAGCATCTCCAAGGAGGTGTGGACCCAGGATGATTGGGTATAAGCCGAAGTGCCCGAAGATGTTTGAACAGCCTACAAAGGATTCACCACTCCTTGCGAGGAGATGTATACCCAAGGCCTATCGTCGGATTGTTACTCGAAGTCTCTGGCCAGAGCATGACATGTTCAGAGTATGAATCTCTTAGATACATGAGAGTAATTAGAATCCGTAGGACGAGAAAACATTACTTGGGCTAGGTGTGACGTAGTCAGCCTAGTGGGGACTGACACACATAGACTATGTCCTGAACCAAGTGGGTATAATATGGTGAAGGGAATGGGGCACGATTCATTATAGCTGCTGAAGGGTTTCAGAATTGTTTCTGAGGTCAACCGTTGATCTTTCGATTAATTGGGGATCATGATGTACTACTAGGTGCCACTCATGATCGTTCTATAATTGGTTAATTATAGACGACCAACATAAATCAAAAGCCTATTTAGTCACATGCACTACGAGTAATCCGAGGGATTTAAAACGAGTTGAAAATTGGATTTTCCAATCAAGAGAGATTAGGTTTGGTTGAGCCAAACGATAAGTCGAATCTGAATTTTTCAGAGACGCATCGGAAGCGAAAAATGGCTAAGTCTTTTGAAGACTTAATAGATGAATTAAATGAGTTTAATTCATTGGGGCGTGGCCTGGATAGGCCGGCCAAAGAGGGTCCCCACCCTCTTTGCTTGGTCGGCCACAACAAAGGGAGGGAACCAAATTGTTTGGTTCAATTTATAAAATAAATCAATTGTGGTTTGTTTTATAAAATTATGGATGATATAAATTTTTTATATAAACCAAGGTTTGGTTTATTTTTCATGAAAATTAAAATGAATCATGGATTGGTTTATTTTATTTTATAAAATCAATCATGGATTGATTTACCATGATAAAGAAATTTATATAAAGAAATTTATTTTCATGGAAATTAAAATGAACCATGGATTGGTTTATTTTATTTTATAAAATCAATCATGGATTGATGTACCATGATAAAGAAATTTATATAAAGAAATTTATATGATAAATTTCTTATGAAAATTTATTCCATAAAAAAAGACTTGGTTGATTTTTATCATGAATTAAAATATGATTTTAACCATGATATGAAATCAAGACTTGGCATGATGGAATAAGTCATAGAAAATTTATATGATAAATTTCTTATGAAAATTTATTCCATAAGAAAAAAGAGACTTGGCGGTTGAGATGCCACTATATAAAGGACCCAAGGCAAGTCTTGGAATTCATTCAAATTAATCAAAGTATTCATGCTTGGGCTCTCTCCCTCTCCTCCCTTCTTTCTCTTGGCCGGCCTCTCCCTTCTTCTCCCTTCTTCTTGCCGTGAGCACAAGGAGAAGCACCGAGTCGACGAAGTTCTTCCGTTGGGATGATCTTCCTCTCCGGCCATCATCACCTTGGGATTGGGCGCAAGTCATCTTCCTCCTCCTCGCTGGAATTGTGATTCCGGCCAACCTTGGTGGTGAGTTTTTTCGATATGATTGCTTCTCTCTTGGTTTCTTGTCGCGTTCTCAGAGAATCTAGTAGTTCTCGAGAACACGAAACTCGGGCTTTGCGAAGTCATCCCGAAGATACTCGGCGTGGACGCGAATAGAGGCGGAGCTTCCGAGGGACGCTTACGGTTGGATCTCGTCCCTTTCTTCGAGTTACGCGAGGTAACATGTAAATTAGTTTACGTTTCTACAAAATTTTAAATATATGATCATGTCTACACAACATAAGGTTGCATGCTTAGATGTGTGGTTAAATAATTTGAGAAATTATTTATGCTAAACCTTCCGCTGCACGTAATTAATTTTCAAATTA
Organism: Boesenbergia rotunda; assembly: GCA_024364735.1. Classification (NCBI taxonomy): domain Eukaryota; kingdom Viridiplantae; phylum Streptophyta; class Magnoliopsida; order Zingiberales; family Zingiberaceae; genus Boesenbergia; species Boesenbergia rotunda. The sequence goes on from JAGFNQ010003467.1 coordinate 934,695, forward strand.
CGAACCCGCATCCATGTCAACATGCACCCGATCCCAACACCGAATACCTGGTGAGTGAAGCTGGGCACGAAGACCTGATCGCGGATTAGGCATGAAGACCTGGTGAGTGAAGCTGGGCAAAAAGTCCAACCGGAGGAGCCGGTTGGAAAAAAAGGTAAATTCTCCCGAGAGGAGTAGGTGAGGATGCGTTCCCCGTAAGAGAGAACATTAGGTGTCGGTTCGACCTAAGGTTTCATTTGGGAGACTCAAAGTCAGAACCAAGACAGCTAAGGCTGTAAATAATATCTAACATATATTGTATGTTTGCTTCTTATGTTTTGGAACTAACCCTGGTTGCAGGAAACGAAGGGACTGTGTTTCTGCAGCTCAGGCGCCTCATTAGAAGGAGGTGCCTCACTGGGCTAGGCGCCTGTAAGGATACAGGCGCCCCAGTGCAAGGCCAACCCGAGACCATCAATGCAAACTGCCACGAAAGCCTTTGGACCAAGTCAAGCTAGGCGCATGTGTCCATACAAGCGCCCCAGTCAGCTCAGGCGCCTCAATGAAGGGGATAAGCACTGACCGAGCCTGCGGATTAGAGTTCGCGCAGGAGAGGCCACGTGTAGGCGCCCCCTTCAACACAAGCGCCCAGGAGTCGACTATAAAAGGGGGTTCACCCCCAAGGCTTCAGAACAGTTCGCTCAATTCGCTTTCAACACTTTCGGTCAAGCACTACGCTCCGGCACGCTCTGCATTCGAGATTCAAGCGACGACGACGACGACCCGCTGCTCCGAGATTCCATCCACTTCAGTCGTCGGTAAAACTGTTAATTTTCTTAAGTGTTGTAATTGGTTTTTCCGATTCTATTTCTGTACTCGAAACTGTAATTATTTTTGTGAATATAGAATTGCCCAATGTAAAAAGTCAAGGACCGTGGGCCTTGGAGTAAGAGCCGACCGCGACTCCGAACCAAGTAAAACAAATCGTGTTAGCGACTTTGCTTTACTATTTCCGCTGCGTATTTCTCTTTACTGTCCTAAAATTTTTGATCGATATTCACCCCCCCCCTCTATCGATTTACTCCGATCCAACAAGTGATATCAGAGCGGCTGGCTCAAACTTGGTGCAACCACCAGTTTGAGATTTTTTTGGATTTACGAATTTTTAAATTCTTTTCGCTCAAATTTTCTCGTTAATCGAGGTTGGTGCAACACCACTCGATCTTTTTGCTTTATTATTAATTTCTCCGCACTACTAATCCAAGACTCAATCTTGGAACAAGTTTTTTTGTTATTCCTTTTTCAGTAAATCCTAATGGCCATGCAAGAGGGATACAGCACTGTCAGACCTCCTCTTTTCAATGGAGAAGACTTCTCCTACTGGAAAAGCAGGATGGAAGTCCACCTGAAAACTCAGGTGGACATGTGGATAATCATCCAGTCTGGGCTGGAAATTCCCAAGAACACAGAAGGAGTGGCGCAACATTATACTGAATGGGGTGCTTCGCTAAAGAAGAAAATCGAGGTCGATGCAAAAGCAACCCAGACTTTGCAATGCAGCTTAACCAAGGAGGAACTGAACCGGGTGGGACCCTTCAACAACGCGAAGGAGCTTTGGAACAAGCTGATCGAGCTGCATGAAGGCACTTCTGACACAAGGATCAGTAAAAGAGATCTGTTACTGAACAGACTCTATACCATCAAGATGCACGACGGTGAGACTGCGGCCCAACTCCACGCCAAAATTCAAGAACTGATGAACGGGTTGCACATGATAGGTCACAAGGTTGAAAACCTCGACTTAATCAGGTATACGCTTAACTCTTTTCCTAGAAACTCACTGTGGGCGTCTATGGTAGATGCCTACAAAGTTTCAAGGAACCTATCTAAAATAAAATTAGACGAACTTTTTTCTGAATTAGAACTGCATGAACAAACTAACACTACCTTGATAGAGAAAGGTATAGCTTTCGTTGCAGGTAAATCTCAAGGCAAAGCTCCCAAGAAGAAGACTCAACCAACACCCGAGTCTAACTCATACTCGGATTCAGAAGATAGTGAAGGGGATCGACCCAAGTTGGTTCGGCTAGCTCGGGACTACTATAAAGAGCTAAAGCACCAAACGAACAAAAAGAAATCAAGCCGAAGAAAGGAAGATCCATCAAAGCCTTCAACAAGCTCGAAGAGCAAGACCAACGTTACCTGCTACGAGTGCAACAAAAAGGGACATTTCAAGTCAGAGTGCCCCAATATGAAGGAGACCAAGAAGGCGCAAAGAAAGAAGGCTCTCCAAGCCACCTGGGATGAATCCTCTTCCGAAGAAGAAGAAGAAGTCCCACACGCGAATCTTCTCGCCCTAACTGCCTCGGAAGACGTCGACTCCGGATCGGAATCGAAACCAGACGACGGAAGACTCACAATCTCGAAAAATGGGCAAATCACGGTAAGAGGTTACTCAGAATATGAACTTTCAAAATTAATTTCTTATTTATCTCGCAACTTGCCGAAAGCAAAAATCCGGGTTGAGTCCCTCCGACAGGAAGTAAAACTCCTGAAAGAGGAAGTCAACTCAAGGTCCTTGACTGAGTCAGTTCAGGAAGGAAGCTTAACCCAAGTTCAAAAACTTGAGGATGAGAATTCCTCCCTGAAGACTCAAGCCAAAGAGCTCAGAGTTACCTTAGAACGGTTCACTTCGGGTTCCAAGGGTCTTGACATGATCCTTGGAAAGCAGAAGTCTGTTCTTAATCGATCCGGACTCGGTTATCGAACCAAGTCAAGACAACGCTCTTATTATGTTGTATTGAACCAACCTAGAACCCAAGTCCAAGCATGGGTCCCCAAGCTCTGTTTGAACAAACAAGCTGGACCAAACCAGTATTGGATCCCCAAGGAAAAGATTCACATTTTGCCTAACCATTGTCGAGGCTATAGTCCAGGGGGAGCCAATATAAAAATAATATTTATAATTAGATAATTTTTTGTTAATTGCATGCTTGATTGTTTATTTTTGCAATTTTTAATTATCATGCTTAGATTTAGGACTGGTTAGTTTAAGGATAAAACGATTTATTTGAAACTTGAACAACCTAGTATTGGGTGGAGGTGAGATGATAGTACGTTAGGGAAGCCCTTCTAATAAGGTCAAGTATACTCTACTTGGTCTGTTTAGTCTGGTGGAACTAGCCGAAGCTACCGATCCAAGACCCAAACTAGTTAGACCAGAATTTCTCAAAAAGTAATTTTGAAAATGAAATTTCGTTAAAAGGCTTTGTCAAGGAAAGGGTTGATGATCCAATAAGGCTACGGCCAAAGAAGGCATTGTGGCAAGACCTGGAAGCCAATTTTTGAAATTTAAATTCAATTTACTCTTTGTCAAATTTGAATCTAACACAAATTTCAAATAATCCTAGAGTCAACCATGTTTCAAAATCAATAACTTAACCTTATAAATTTTTCAAATTAATCAGTTGTCTTCCAAATTAACCATGTTTTTTAAAATTAAAATCTTTAATTTTTGAAAACCTGTCTCACAATACCCATAAGGTTAACGTGATTGATAACACTAGACTGGGTGAGACAGATTAGCTTGTGAAACTCAATTTTAAACTATCCCTAACTCTAATTGGATCCAAATCAATAAATACTTTATGTGTAGAAACATAAAGATTTGGACTAATGGATGTTGGATAGTGGATGCTCCAGACACATGACTGGAGACAGATTGAAATTCATCAAAATCAAGTTTAAGAACCTGGGCTTAGTAGCATTTGGCAACAATGCTACACTCAAAGTCATTGGGTCAAGTAACATTGAACTCAAGTCTGATTTTGTGATTAAGAAAGTCTTCTTGGTTGAAGATTTTAAATTCAATTTGCTTAGTATAAGTCAACTATGTGATACTGGCTATGTAGTTACATTCACCAACTCTGACTGCCTGATTCGAAACCTCCAAGAATCAGAAGTTATGCTTCAGGGTACTAGGAAAAATAATGTTTATACCATTAATTTACCTTTAGTACCAAAATGCTTCTTGACTCGATTAGAAGAATCTAACCTCTGGCATAGGAGATTAGGTCACACTCATGTTAAACTAATTTCTAAAATTACCCAACTCGGTTTAATTAAAGGTGTACCCAGAATTAAGAATTTTGAAAACACAATTTGTAACTCATGTAACCAAGGCAAGCAAACTAAGTCAAACCACAAATCAATTCAATCAAACTTAACCCAAACCACACATGAGCTCCTGCACCTTGACCTATTTGATTCACACGGAGCCAAGTCACTAAGCGGGAATTGGTACTGCTTAGTAATTATCGATGATTACTCTAGGTTTACCTGGGTTAGGTTCCTAAAAACCAAAGATGAAACTTTGAACATATTTATTAACCTATGTAAAATGATTGAAAACCAAAATGATACTAAAATCAAAAGACTTAGAAGTGATCACGGGGGAGAATTTGAAAATCAACGGTTTGAAGAATTTTGCAAAATAAATGGGTACATACATGAATTTTCTTGTCCTAGAACCCCCCCAACAAAATGGGATAGTGGAGAGAAAGAATAGAACCCTTCAGGAAGCAGCTAGAACCATGTTAAATGAATTTAACCTAGCTAATTAATTTTGGGCAGAAGCGGTAAGCACAGCATGCTACATCCAAAATAGGGTTCTAATTAACAAAAGGCATAATAAAACACCTTATGAATTATATTATCATAGACTGCCTAACCTACACTACCTAAGAGTCTTTGGGTGCAAAGTCCATATCTTGAACACCAAAGACTACCTAGGTAAGTTTCAATCCAAGTCAACCCTAGGGATCTTCCTAGGATATTCAACAACTAGTAGGGCCTATAGGGTTTTAAATAAACAATCTCATAAAATTGAAGAAACTACTAACTTAATTTTTGATGAGGAAATTGAACCAAAAACTGTTAATCAAAAATTAAACCAATCAAATACTGATCAGGAAGACAATGAACCAACAATTGAACCATCAATTGAACCATTGATTGAACCTCTAAATGAACTAACTCTTGAACCAACTACTGAGGTCTCAACTCAACCTATAACTGAATCGACCCAAGTAGTTGAACTAAACACTGAACCAAACCGTCCAGCCGGACCTGAGGCTGAACCTAGTACTAGAAGGACCAAGAAACCCAGACTCAGTCACCCTTCTGATCAAATTATGGGTGATCCAACCTTAGGAGTCAGAACTAGGTCTTCCTATAGAAATCTTAGTCAAATCGCGTTAATTTCAAAAATTGCACCTAAGACTATAGAGGATGCCCTACCTGACCCCTGATTGGATCATAGCCATGCAAGAGGAGTTAGCCCAATTTGAAAGAAATCAAGTCTGGGAACTAGTACCTAAACCTGAAGGTAAATTTGTTATAGATACTAAGTGGGTGTTCATAAACAAATTGAATGATCAAAGTGAAATAGTACTTAAACATGTGGACTCAAAATCCAACTTAGATGATATATTTACCAAACCCTTACCTGAGTCTGAGTTTAACTCACTAAGAAGGCAGTTAGGGTTGTGCTTAGTAAAGTATGACTGATTTATATTATTTTCTGAAAATCTTCCTATTTTTCTTATTTTTTAAATTTTGCAAATTTTTCAAGTTTCTGAAATTTAAAATGATTTTCTGACTTAGTGTTATTTCAAAAACTACCCCCTTCAAAACTAGGGCTTTTTCGCAAATGGACTTAGCTTAGGCCCTAACCCTAGTGTAGGACCGGTGCCGTCGATAGAGGGGGGTGAATATCGACCGTAAAACTTTTCCGAAAACTTTCGTTCGTACTGGACTCAGAGTCTTAGTGCAACGAAAAATACAATAGAAAGAAACACAAGGACACAGCGGGATTTATTTACTTGGTTCCCAACCCCCCAGGGGCAATACATCCAAGGCCTATGTACTCGGCGTGAGTCCACTATTGGTCTCCTTTCTAGAATTTCCAGAGGCGGAGAAAACCCGTCTTACAGTGTAGAAGTACAATCAAAAGTATAGCAAAGTAAGTACCGAATATTAAATGCAAATCGAACAACTAGGGTTTGAAACTCGGCCGATCTGGACCTCCGAAGTGCCGCGCACTTCCTCCTGGAGCCTCCCGGTCGTAGAGCCTCATCTTTAGTGCGTTGTCGTCAGTCAGAATGCTCAGAATCAATCACAGCAGTTGTGTCTCAAGCAGAGGGGTTGAAGCCCCTTATATAGTGCTCCTGGGGGCGCCCTGGACGTCAGGGGCGCCCCTATTGAATCGGTCAAACCTTATCCCCGCGCCGACCTCGCCGCGGCTGATAAAACCTCTGACCAGGGTGCCCCGGACCTCCTGGGCGCCTAGCTTGAACCCAGTCAAAGCTAATCTCCTGCTTCGAACTCGCAACAACAAAACAGCTTTGAACCCGGGCGCCCCGGACCTCCCGGGCGCCCCCATCAATGTGGGCACCTGGCTTCATGCCTTTCAACTCAAAACTGGGTTTTAGGCTTTGACTGGGGGTGCCCCCATCATCCCGGGCGCCCTGCTTGGCTGGATTCTAACCCCAATGTATGTTATTTGTCTGCTTTGTCTTCCGTTCTAGGTACCTGCAAGATACAAAAATACAAAGCAAATATACACACATTCTTAACCTTAAGGACTTGGTTCTGACTTCGGATTTGCATGAAACCCTAGGTTGAACCGACGCAAGTTCCCACCCTCGAGAATGCGCCTTTCACCTACTCCTTTCAGGAGACGGTTGCCACCCAGTCCTTCGGGTGGACTTTTGCTTAGCTTCCGATACTTCCGGACCTCGAGACGCCCGAACCCTGACCCGTCTCTACTTCTATCCTTAGTCATCGCTCAGCTAAGTTGCTCAGTCCCTCGGACCAAGACTTCGTGCCCAAACCCTAAGTCCAAGACTTCGGTGCCCAACCCTCGGCCAGGTCTTCTTGCCCAATTCCCCGAACTAAGTCTTCGGTGCCCAACCCTCGGCCAGGTCTTCTTGCCCAGTCCTCCACCAGGACTTAGTGCCCACCTTCCGAGCAGGTCTTCGGTGCCCAGCCTTTTGCCAGGACTTAGTGCCCAGTCCTCGACCAGGACTTCGTGCCCACCTTCTGAGCAGGTCTTAGTGCCTAGGTTAACTAGGACTTTTCTTCCACTTTGGTTACTCCTCTTTGGCTCACCCTCCCTTATTTTATGTATCACTGACTTAAGTGTATTGTCAAACATTAAAACACTTGGAGGAGGACATCACTGATGCAACTTGCACCAACACCTAGAACTGCATGCACCTATAGATCTAGAAGTCAACATCTGACAAGCACCTTAGGGTACTTTTGATTGATAACCTAGACTGGGTTGAGATGCTTAGGTCTATACCTTAATTCAAGATGCTTTAAGCCAGTGCATCTGCAGTAATTGGGGCAATAAATACAAGTTGAACAGCAATCAGGTTAAGTGTCAAGCTTAGAAAATCTAACATGATCAGATCACTTAACTTGACTAACACTAGAGAAAACTACTGTTTATGATAGCTAGTAAGTAGCTAACATGGTTAGACAGGACCCGAACAAGATTGGTTTAATTTGGTTTGGTCCAATTTTTTTCATTAGAGTTGGTTCAATATAGAATTTCAATTTCTTGCTAGCTCTAATTTACTTGCTGTAATTAGTATCAATATTTTTTGATATATGGCAAAGGGGGAGAGAAACAAGAAGAAGAAGAAAAAAATTTCGAATTTCTCAAAGTTTTTAAAATTTTTTCTATGTCTTTTTCAAAAAGTAAAGTAGAAAGTTCTAAGTGCTAAGTTTTCAAGTACTTTCTAGTGGTTAAATACTTCAAAGTTCTTTAAGTACTTAAAAAAAATTTTAAACTATTTTGAGTATTTCAAATTTATTCTAAAATTTTTTAAGTACTTAAAAAGGTTTCTAAAACTCTTCTAAGTAATTCTAAGTGCTCTTAAAATACTTCGAAAAGGCTTCAAAATTTCTAAGTGTATTTTGAAAAACATTTCTAAAGAAGTTTTTTTCTTAGTAAACAAATTTGCCTGAGCTAAACTAGTTTTCAAAAATTTGTTGGCAAATGTGCTAAGTATTTTTTTTTCTTCTTTTTGTGAAAAGGTTTTTAAGCAAATTTTTCTAAGTTGGGAAATTTTTTTCAAAATCTCAAAATGAAAACTTGGCAAGGAAAATCAGTTTTCAAAACTTGTTTTGCCTAAGTAAATTTTCAAAATATTGAAACAAAAATTAGGCTTACAAAAACCTTTTTCAAAAATTATCTAAATGTTCTTAAGTACAATTGCTTTATTTTCGAAAAACACTTAGTCAAAAATTTAAAGCTTTTTTGTGAAATCTTGAAAAACACTTAGCACTTAGAAAATTTACAAAACCTGTGTGACATTGAAAACTTAAGGGGGAGAATGTGAAATTCAGGGGGAGATAAAATTCTATTGTTAGTATTGTTAGATTACTATAATATGTTTTTAACTTAACTTTTTGAATCGTGTTGCCATAAATCAAAAAGGGAGAGATTGTTGGTGCCGGAAGCACCAAAGTCAAACCTTTATTTTGATAATGGCAAAGGGTTCAGAAGTTAAGATTTGGTTGTGATCTAACAAGCTGATTAAGTGTGCAGGAATGTCCTAGGTACACTAGGCACTAAGTCCTGGTTCATTGAATTGGGCACTAAGACCTGGTCGAGGGCTGGGCACCGAAGACCTGGTGAGTGAAGCTGGGCACGAAGACCTGATCACGGATTGGGCACGAAGACCTGGTGAGTGAAGCTTGGCAAATGTCCAACCGGAGGAGCCGGTTGGCAAAAAAGGTAAATTCTCCTGAGAGGAGTAGGTGAGGATGCGTTCCCTGTAAGAGGGAACATTAGGTGTCGGTTCGACCTAGGGTTCCATTTGGGAGACCCAAAGTCAGAACCAAGACAGCTAAGGCTATAAATAATGTCTAACATATTTTGTATGTTTGCTTCTTGTGTTTTGGAACTAACCTTGGTTGTAGGAAACGATGGGATTGTATTTCTGTAGCTCAGGCGCCTCATTAGAAGGAGGCGCCTCACTGGGTTAGGCGCCTGTAAGGATACAGGCACCCCAGTGCAAGGCCAACTCAAGACCATTGAAGCAAACTACCACGAAAGCCTTTGGACCAAGTCAAGCTAGACGCCTGTGTCCATACAGGCGCCCCAGCCAGCTCAGGCACCTCAATGAAGGGGATAAGGGCTAACCGAGCCTGCGGATTGGAGTTTGCGCAGGAGAGGCCACGTGTAGGCGCCCCCTTCAACACAGGCGCCCAGGAGTCAACTATAAAAGGGGGTTCACCCCCAAGGCTTCATAACAATTCGCTCAATTCGCTTTCAACACTTTCGCTCAATTACTACGCTCTGGCACGCTCTGCATTCGAGATTCAAGCACTAACGACGACCCGCTGCTCCGAGAGTCCATCCACTTCGATCGTCGGTAGAACTGTTAATTTTCTTAAGTGTTGTAATTGCTTTTTCTGATTCTATATCTGTACTCGAAACTGTAATCATTTTTGCGAATATAGAATTGCCCAACGTAAATGGTCAACTACCGTGGGCCTTAGAGTAGGAGCTGACCGCGACTCCGAACCAAGTAAAACAAATCGTGTTAGCGACTTTGCTTTACTATTTTCGCTGCGTATTTCTCTTTACTGTCCGAAAATTTTTGATCGATATTCACCCCTCCCCCTCTATCAATTTACTCCGATCCAACACTAACCTTCCCAAGAGTTAGAACTTTTACCAAAACGGGTTTTTTAAAACCTTTCCAAGGCTCCCCCTATATTGGACTTACAAAGGCTTTTTAAGAACCTCTCCAAGGTCCCCCTTACACCACCAATTGAATAACAATGCTCCCCCTTTACCTAAGCTCCCCCTGGACCTAGGATTTCTTGCAAAGGCGTGTTTGGCTTCCCACTTAAACCCAACACTTCTTTCCCTTTGCCACACATCAAAAAGACTCCAACAATTTTCCTCTTATTAGATCCTTTAACCCCCTAATGATCATAAACACAGTGTACTAACCCCCCATAAGATTACACACTTGTTTTACATCATTTGAACACCTTCCAATTGCTGAAAACCCATTTCAGTCAACACCAGTCGACTGCCCCATATACCAGTCGGCTGATACTCTGAAAAACTCATTTTCAACATTTCTGACCCAAATTCAGAAATGCACCAGAAATTCCACAAATATCCAAAAATTCCCAAGGTTTGTGGAGAGGTTTGTGGTACTCATATCTACTTGGAAAAAATATACTCAAAAATATATCTATCATCACTCCCAAGATTGACACAAAACTCAAAACTAGCTAAATGGTTCAATTGAACCTTAACGTAAAGTCCTAGTTTTGACCTCCTCTTGATGTCTCTGCCCATACCAACCCACAATGCATCCCTAGCATTGATTTATATAGCATTTACACATCACAAATCAACTTTCATGCTATATGACCTCCAATGTCATATTTCCATGCATAATACACACCTCCAACGTGCCAAAACCCACGAATTGAGACTCAAATCCGTCTCCAACTCGGTTGGCACGCTTCATGACCCATCTAGACTTCCAAGAGGAATCCTCCCGAGATCCATAAACCATGGGTCCCAACATGGCTCCTAGAGCTCCCCCTTGAGCTCTTAGCCTTAGCCACGTCCCTAGGTGACTCAACAAACGCAAGGTCACACCAGTGTACCTCCGGTGACTCTTGACCTACAAACTTAACCTTCTTAACTTTGGACCCCTTGTCCTTAGTTAAGACCTTTTTTCTTCCCTTTTAATGGCATCCCCTTGCCATTCTTGGATTTTCCCTCCTTGTCATAGTTATATGCTACCCTAGCATATTTCTTTTCATTGGCACCGGAGACCTTAGATCGGTATCCTAGACCCGATCTATCATTGTTGGGTTTTAGACCACCCAACACCATACCTAAACCCTTAGATCCAATAGTGAATCTATCTAGGATTTCTCTAACCTATCAAGCTTTGCCCTCAAGGCTTGATTTCCCTTTCTAGGTTCTCAAACCTAGAATCAACTTGTCCTCCTTGGGCATTCCTAGACCTATCCACCTTCCTAGGCATATGTCTCCCCTTCTTGGGATTTGTGCCTTGATCTCTAGGTCCAAAGGTCTTGGATTTATCATGATGCATGATTTTCCTAGGGTTTTGATCTACAATATTAACCTTACTCCTATCATGATATTTAAATCGAAAATTATGCATGGGTAAATAATTAACATTATTTCTAACATGCATGGAGGAGTTTAAATTTAAATTACATTTAAACTTAAAGTTAGGGATTACCTCCCTTACCCTTGTAGCTCCCCCTTGATGTAGCCTTCTCTTCTTCTCCATCTTCTCTCATTTCCTCAAATGCTCTAATTTCTTGAGTTCTCCTCTTCTTGAGCATTTGGTGTGGTAGTGCCCTAGCTCTCTGATAACCGTTTCAGTCGTGTCACGGTTTCAAATACAATTAGAGTATTGAACTCCTCTAATCTAATGTAGCATAGAGTAACTCGAGTCGTCTCCCAACGAATGTAGTCGGTGCATGATAATTCTCAGGATTGTATGTTATTGCTTTTGGATTTTGGACATTAAATGAGGGTTTGGATTTGAGTGCTATGACTACGAAGTGAAAGACAATGCATGTAATAAATCTAGACTCACTGAACTGTACTTGCAAGAGAATTAAAAGAAACATAAGGTAAAGCATTTGAGGAACTAAGCATAAATGAAACCTAACCTAATTGCATCAAACTGAAAGACAACTACAAGAGAACATAAAGCAATCAACTAACGAAACATTGCGAGAACCTACGGTAAAGAAAATTCAAACTAGAATCCACTAATAAAAGAGACAATTCGTCAAACACATGGTGAGCATGTATTAAGAGAAAATGAGTGTATATCATTCTAAAACATAGAAGATCAACTTGATACAAGCATCAACATCCAAATTCGAAAATCAACAAGCATCACATAACAACTCGAATTATCGAAACTAATCACACAGAATTGCTTCCTAATTCTAATCAACAAGCTGAGAAAAAATACTTGCTGCCACTTCCTAATTCTAATCAACAAGCATCACATAACAGAGTTGCTTCGAAAATCAACAAGCTGGAAGGTGGCTGATCACTTGCTGCCAAATGCGGTTGCGAAGAATTGCAAGATGAGAAGAAAAACTATAAAGGGTGGATCTAATTGCTGTAAAGAAATTTCTGTAAAGAAATTGCTGAAAGGAATAAGATGCAGTGAAGAAATCTACTGGAAATTGCTATGAAGGGATCTGCTGAAAAATCTGCTGCTATGGAGGAAAAATTGCTGCTGGAAATTGGAAGAAAGAACTGCTGGCTACTGCTGTGAAAGAAGCTACGGAAACTCAATTACTGTGAAGGAAATTGAAACTGCTGCTGGATCGAAATTGCCGAAATGAAATCAGAATAATGGAAAGTTGTGCCGAAAATCTGTGAAGAATGGGATCGCCGGCGGTGGAGTCGACTATGGCTCGGAACCCCTGGGCCCTAGCTCTGCGGTGGTGATGTGGATGAAAGCTTTGATCGAGTCGGGAACCCCTCAAACTCGAGAGAAAGCTGTCGGTCGGCGGCGATGAAGTGGAAAGCGGATGGAGTTGATCGGATCGAGTCGGGAACCCCTCAAACTGCGATCGATCGAAGCTCCGGCCGGCGGCAATGCAGTGGATGGAATACCGCCGGTGGTGAATGTAGAGAAGATGGGTTGAGACAGGAACCCCTCGTCTGCAACCGCCTCTCCCCGATCGCCCTCGCCTGTGGAGAAGATGGAGTGTCGAGAGGATGCCCTAGCTTCGCGCGATCGGCTCCCTTTTGTTCTCGGCTTCAGCGGTTCGATTAGCCAAACCAGTTTCAGTGATTCGATTCAGCCAGCTTGGGTTTAGTCATCTTTAATCTTGGGTTCGACCACAGCTCAGTCCAGTAGTCCTTGGTTCATTCAGCCCAGCCAGAAATTGGGTTTAGTCCAGTCAATGGTTCAGTCCAGGTTCAGTGGTTCGGTCCAGCTTGAATTCAATCCAGACTTGGGTTCAGCCAGATTCGGCCCTGGTTCAGTCAAATGTTGGGTTCAGTCTTGATTCAGCCAAATCAGCTCAGCAGTTGATTCGGTCCAGCCTGGGTTCGGTTCAGCCCAGCCAGAGCTCAGAAATTGGGTTTAGCCAGCTTTGGTAGAAGAAGAACTTGAATACTTAGCAACGGACGGCTGAGATCAATCTGACTTCATCCAACGGTCGGATCTCTTCAGATCTGAACCAAACTTCACATATCCCAATCAATGGTCCTGATCTACCTGTTCCCAGCTCGGATTAACCAGATCAGTGGCGGATGGTCCAGATCTTTCCTTTTCTTGAATGGATGGTCCAGAAATCTTGAGCTTGATTCAACGGTCAGATTACTTCTGATTTAGCTAAAATTTTTAGATCTTGATCTATGGTCATGATTGATTCTATTTTGAACTCGGATTGACCAGAAGTTGACCGATGGCTCAGATCTAGCCGTTCTCTGGAATGGACGGCTCCTAATAATCCGATGCTTGATCCCTTTGATCTGGATCCAATGCTGACTCAAGTCTGACCCGATTTGATCTAGGTCCATGATCAATTGAAGCCTACAAAATGATATTCAAATTTAGTACCAAAAATATCCCAAATATACAAAGATTTGAATTAAAAACCAAAATAAGGGAAATACATGAAACCTAATACAATTGCAAACTTAAACATATAAAATGTGGATCAAACATGGATTTAAGAGCCTAAAATAATCAGCAAAAATGATGGTTATCACTCTCCACACGTGAAGCATCTTATATGCTTCTTATCCTTCTTTGCTCCATCCCTAGAACTCATGTTAGTTTTCAAATTACTTGAATTGAGTTTAGGATTTACCTCCTCCTTCTTACCTAATGGGCACTTGTCCTTGTAGTGTCCCTTTTGATTGCACCCAAAGTAAATTATGTGGTCTTTTGACTTTGCTTTGGTGGAGGTGGAGACTTCTTCTTGCTCCGGTATTGAGGATGGTTCTTCCTCCCCCTCAATCCTTGAACTGGAGACTTCTTTTATTTCTTCCTCACATGAAGATGTGGACGATTCAACTTTCTCCTCCTCTTCGGATGTTGAACTTGACTCAACCTTCGATTGGTCGTTCTCCTTCTCTTGGACCAATGACCCCTTTTCCTTGGACTCTTCTTCTCCTTGTCCTTGTGTCGAATTTTCATGTAGAGCTATCACCTTTTTCCATAGCTCATATGCATTCTTGTATTCTCCTATATTTGACACAATATATGAAGGTAATAAATTTAATACAATTCGAGTTACCTCCTTATTTGCCTCCGCTTCTTCTGTTTGACTCTTGGTCCAATACCGAGGTCGAAGGTGTTTTCCCTTCTTGTCCGTTGGAGCTTTAAATGGCACTTCCAATGTGGTCCAATGATCCCAATCCATCTGGAGCCATGTCTTCAACCGCTTCCTCCAATATTCGAAGTCATCTCGATCGTATGGAGGTGGGATCCGAATATCCCATCCTAGCAGACCTTCCGATTCCATCTTCCTCTAGCTTTTTGCTTTACCGGCGATTAGTCCGTAGACGAGCGACCTTTGCTCTGATACCACTTGTTAGGATCTTACCGTGAAGCTAGAGGGGGGTGAATAGCTTTTTCTCGATTTCATCTTCCTACAATGTTAGCGTGCGCAAGCGGAAATAACAATAACACAATCAAACAATTCGCTAACACGTTACCTTTACATGGTTCAGAGATAGAGCTCCTACTCTGTAACGCCCTACCTTATATCTACCCTTAAGGTGGGGTTACGGTCCATACATTCAAATCATACAATCATCTTAAGCATGTATATTTCAAAAAAAAACAAAACAATACATACAAGAACTAGTGATAAGCATGCTTATTGAAGACTAATTTACCAAGCAAGATTTTCCATTCCTTTTATATCTACAAGCATTTACAGCCTAATAGGAAGATCATTTAACATACTATAGCATGGAATCCTAAGTAAGAATATAGCATGAGTTATCTAGTCTTAGGTTCATGTAAAAGAAGCAGACATAGAAAATCTATAGCATTTCACTTAGCATACATACAATAAAATTTTAATATTAATTATCTACGTGACATAAGTTTCATATCACTAACAGTAGAGTAGTCACAGTCATCATATATTCAGAGTAAAGTAATACAATTTCAATCGTAATCATGGGAAGCAGTTTAGATTCTAGATAAACTAAGGTAGATAGAATCTTTCATCCTTTCCCGAGCCATCACCACACACATCCTCCAACCTTCCATCTGCCTCTTCCTTTAGTTCGAGTATTTCTTACCGCTATCTGCAGCATAAGAAAAATAACAGGAACTAGTAAGCAAAACATGCTTAGTAAGGATCCGGGCCTACTCGCAAAATCCGTATCAATACATCATATCATGTACACAATAATCAAGATAGAACAAGATTATAAGCATCTTAAGCATCTCATCAAAGCATCATGCATCATAAGCATCTCATCAAGCATCTTGAACATCACATCAAATATCTCTAAGTACTTTACAGAACAAGATCATCACATAATGAGAAAATATGCTTTTCAAAAAGTTCCATAATGGTAAGTACTTCAAAATATCATATCATCATCCAGGGCCCAGTTGTCGTACCACCCCCTCATGCGCGTTCCCTAATAAATTGGGGTAGCGAGCCACCAATCTAATTAGAGCAGGACCCTTCCGTCCTACCAATGCCATGACCTTAACATGCTCATTGGATTTGTTTAACGACCCCCTTCCGAGTCGGGTAGACAACTTTCCAAAGTAAAGTAATTTATCATGCAATTACTCATATATGTATATGCCTAAAGGTACTCTTAATTACTTCTCAAAGGGACACACCACGCATTCGGGTGCTCTTGATCCCCTAGGGACACACCACGCATTCGGGTGCTCTTGATCCCAGTTTCAATAGAGTAACCCTTTTTAAGCATATTATCAAACACATCATGTTCATATCATCAAGGTGCCCCATGGGCTATAAGGCATGCTTTTATACCTAACAAGATAGGTCATATAATTTATACACACATCACATATGTAGTAGCATGCTTCATGGTCTCATTAGGTACTTCCCAACCCTAGAACTAGGGTTGGCCGAAACATACAAGTAAGGGGATTTGGTTTTCCAAGCAAACATTCATTCAAGCATTTCTACAAACACCTCAAGTACCTTTCATGTTAATAATTGAACCATGGTTTATGTCTCCTATTGGGATTAGCATTCACTAACCCTAATCCCTAGGTCTTGGCCGAAAACTATCTAAACCCTAACCCTAGTTTCATAGGGTAAGAGTATCAAATATTCATACAAACATATATTCAAACACTTGATCTACATTCCTAAGCATGAATCCATTAGAGAAAATCATAAAATCCCTAAACCCTAAATTCTATCATGCTTGGCCGAAAGTTGTAGGGTGGCTAAAACCCTAATTTTTGTTCTCCCAAACATTTGGAAACATCACACATGTGTATAGAATCCCTAGGGCACTAGCATGTATCAAGGTTTGATAAAAGAAAACTTCACTTGGCCTTCACCACAAGGGTGGCCGAAACTTGTAGGGTACCAAACCCTAGTTTTTGTCCTTCCAAAAATTTGGAAAACACACACATGAGTCTAAAGTCCCTATGAGTACTAGTATGTATCATGGTTTGGCCAAAAACTCTTTTCTTGGACCCCTTACTTGGGGTGGCCGAAACTTCCACTAGGGAAGTTCTTGTGAATTTTTCCAAGAACAAAACAAGCAACATTCAATAGCCATTATGCCACAGGCGAGAGGATACTTACATCCTAGCGCTGGAAATTTCTTTAAATTGTAGGGTACCCTACACTTGGAGGGTATGCAAAGATCTTTTCTTCCAAATCTTCTCTCTAAGATTCCTTGGTCTTGGTAGATGACAAGATCACTTGGATTTCCCCCTTGAAATTGCTCTAGGGTTAGAACCCTTGCCTAGGGTTTTCGAAAATGGAAAGAAGGAAGAAGAAGATGGAGGTTTCGGTTGGGAGAAGTGAAGAGGAAGAAGAAAAGAAATGGAAGTTATTCCAACTTCCCATATTTATACCTTTCTCATGAAAAGACATGTCTCTTCACTCTTACCCACTTAACAAGCATGTTCCTTTCTCCTTCTACAAGATTATTGCTTGGTTCATTGGTTATGACATGGTGAGTGCAACTAGGAGGTCCAAGGTTCAATCCTTGGTTCCTCCACTTTGCACTTTCTTTTTAGCACCATTCATTTCCAAGCCCAATAAACCAAGCCCATCATGAAATTTCATAATATGAATAATATTTTATGAATTCAGAATATTTCATAATATTCCAAAAATATTATTTCATAATATTTTAATATTCCATTTTCATGAATATAATATTTCATGCTAATATTTCATGATAATAATATTTCATGAATATAATATTTCATGCATATAATATTTCATGCATTCATAACATTTTATAGCATGTGATTGCATGAATTTTATATCATTTCATTATAACCATTTTCATACATTGTCATGATTTTACATTGACAGATTTGGGGTGTTACAATCCTCCCTCTCTTATAGAAAGTTCGTCCCGAACTTTAAACAATTCCCCAGGTATTCAGGATTGTAAAAATTGGGGTGTTACATACTCCACGGTTGTCCGTAAGATGGACGATCCCGATCCGTCAGTGGATGACTCCTCGGATGCCCTCTGGCTAGCTCGTGTAGCTCCTTGTGAGTGGAGAAACCTCGACGTAACCCAACCGACACTTCTGAGCACAACAAACTACTAATGAGCTCTAACCAAGCTCATTTCATCAAAAAAGACTCTCAGCCAAAATCGAGCCCCTTTAAATAGTGCTCAAGGTTGAGAAACCCACTAACAGTCGACTGGTCCACATAAATTCGACCGTTGTAAGCCTAACGTTCGAATTTCCAGCCACCACCAGTCTACTGCCCCATTAGCAGTCGACTGATCTTTCTGTGGCATATACCAGTCGACTACCTAGACACCAGTTGACTGGTCCACTTCCACATCTAAGGTTTCCCTTTCCCGAGTACACTTCTCTCAGCACTCGAACCCTAGGATTTTTCGAGTACATTTCACTCAGCACTCGTACCCTCACGACTCAGCTGACTCTTCACCAGCAGCTTCGATCTTGTTGTCTTCGCGCCCTCTTCGTCTTTGTCTCCCGTCCCTCAGATGCGCACACAAGCCCTCGGCTTGTCTCCATATCATCCTTCACGCATGCTTCGAAGTTCGTATCCCTCGGCTCATCGTCCCTGCTCCAGCAGCCTCGACCTGTTGCCTTCAAGCCCTCTTCGACTTTGGCCCTCATCCCTCAAATGTGCACACAAGCCCTTGGCTTGCCTCCATGTCATCATTCACGTATGCCTCGAAGTCCGCTTCCCACGGCTCATCGTCCCTGCTATATCCATGGTCCCTCGGATGCGCACACAAGCCCACGGCTTGCCTTCATGCCACTCTTCACCGTTCCTGAAGCCGTCCAGCTAAGTCCATGTGTATCCTGCAAACCTGCACACTAAAATACACATATCAAAACACAAGGGTGAACATAACTTAAACCCTTTGCCCAAACATCAAAACACATGGTCACTCCGGACCATAGATTGCCCTAACACTACACACATTCCCTTTCTTGCTACTTTTACTCTCCCTCAATACACTGACTTGAGCATCGGAGTGGGCTCGCCGGACAATCTCCGATGTGTTCCCCTAACGCTCGTGTTGATCTCCCAGGGCACTGAGTTCCTCCCCGCCACAGTGACTTCCACGTGGACAGAACCCACCCCGGTGACTGGACATCGTCGTCGATTGCTTCCGGAACATGGGTCATTATTTTTTCTAAGAAAATAATGTCAATTTGTATGTTATCTTTCTTAAAGTCTCCATAACCTTTTGCCTTGATTATAATTTTAATATGTTTAGTGAAGTCTTGAATTGTCATATTAAAGTTGGAGCAAAAGTAGGTGGTTCCTATGTTATTGTTCATATTTACTTCAATAAGCTCGATGATTGCCTTTTCTTTATCTGAAAATCTAGAGTCATATAGGACAAGTAACACCCTGCCTCCTATGCTCTTCCTAGTCAAGTCTCTAAGACCAAATATGATTAACCCTAAATGAATATAATTATGTCATCTGAAGAGAAGTAGTCTTGCTGACTCTTTAGTGATAAGAGTTAAGCGTTCTTCTCCTCCATCGGGAAGGTGAAGTGATTGTGTTCTATGGTGATGAAATAGTGAAGTGTTGAAAGAGAATCATCCTTGGTTATATAATCTTCTAAGATTTAGTGTGTTGAGTTGCACATTTGAGAATATAGTAATATCTCTTTCAATGTCTACTAATTCTTCTAATCTATGATTAGAAATACTTTGTCTTCTTGCTATGATATTGTCTATCCAAGAAGTAGTGTTTGTTTCTATTCTTCTGTCATTCATTGTTTGGGATGGGCCTATAAAAGTCTCAGTTGTTGTTGAGGGTCTTAGAAGATTAATGTTGAATGAGGGGTGTAAAAGGAATAAGTTTTAGGTTGTATTCGAGGAATTGTTTTTCCTAAGGATAACTTACTTAACTCCTTCGTTAAATTGTCTATAATTTCTTTTCACTCTGTGGCTTGTGTTATTTTTTGTACTTGTTTTTCAACCTGGAGTATTTTATTTTCTAAAAGTGCGAGTCTATGGTGTAATGTGGATAATAAGGCTATGATGATATTATTTTGTTGGATTAAAACTTGATCTCCCTATTCGGCCACTTCAAGTTTACAATAGTCATTATCTTGATTCTTAGCAAATTATTTGGAAAATTCTAAGGCTTCTTCAAAATATGTATTTTCAAAGTTCAGTCTACTCATTTATATTTAATGTTTTTAAGTAGTGTATGTATATTTTTTAGGTTATCGGATAGGTTTGTAATTATATCTTTTACTTGTAATAAGGTCGTTTTAGCCTGAAGTTCAAATTGCTTGGATTGTAGTTCAAAGTTCTTAGGTTTATTTTCTTCTGTTAATCTTTGACCCAACTGAGTATGCGGTACCCGGTATCCGGGCACCTAGATATATGTACATACACACACACACAAGAATGTTACCCTAAATATCTTATAATGCTCACCTTGTGAGCACTAAATATATTTTTTAGATCTTAGAGTTTAGAATTTTAGATTTAATCTTTAGGGTTTAGGGATTGAATTATAGTATTTACGCTAAAAAAATTTTAAAACCCAAAAAAGTTACAATAGGTGCTTACAAGGTGGGAACGATAACTCCGAAAGAAAGATTTAATTTTTTTCGAATGGATGGATTAACTAATGCACCTTGAGTTTTACAATACATAAACAATCTTCGTGCCAGATCAATTTAAGTATTGGTATCTAATTCATGACAATAATATTATGGCCTTTGATCCATCATCTTTTTCATGCTTTATATTCAATCGTAACAAAGATCAATCGACTAGGCCAACTTTGAATCTTTCTTTGCCTATAAGCAAATCATGAAGGACAAAAGAGAAAAAAAAAATATTATTATTTTAAATAAAAAACAATGAAGAAAAAAATCAAAATGACAACAAAGCAAATCTCTCGTGATTTTAACAGCTGAGTTGAATCATATAAATTGCATCCACTTGCTTGGATTCTTTAAATTTGATGTCTAACTCAAGCAACACAACAAACTTCTACTATTTCCTTAAATGGAGTGTTTAAAGGATTAAGTGCCTTCCAAAGCTAATTAGGAAAATTTAAGGTTAATATCGATGAAGACGTCATCAGCAATTCTTAAGCATCGTTGAAAGGGAATTAATTCATTAACAATATTGATAATTTTAGACCTAAAGTTTCATGAATTTATTTTTAAAATCTATCTAAAAAATCTCATACTAATGAAGATATTTCTCATCTTATAAACTCATAATCTTTTCCGTATAGTTTTAATGGGAGACTTTGATTGTACTCATAATAATCTTCCTCTTAAATGAAGGACCATAATTATTCTAGTAGTTTGGGCCTCTCCTCAAATATCCAGTCATCCTTAGCTTACTTGGGTCTCCTTTCAAGCATCTGATCACTACTGATTTGCTCCGAGCTTCCCCTCAAGCATTCGGTCAATCGAAGTCACTCATCTCCTGTAAAAATTTTTCACCGTCTAGAGTTCACTCTCCTAAGATTTTCGCCAAGCATCCTATTACTCTTGACCTGCTTAGACTTTTCGCCACATAAGATTCACTTCCACAGGATTTCTACTATGTATTCGGTCACCTTTGATCTGTTTAGTCTTTTCACTTAGAGTTAAATCGTTTGGGAGCTCCTACCACTTTCGTTCAAGGCTACTATTTTACTTGCATGGCTCAACCTGAGTCGTGGCTTTGATACAACTTATTAGGATCAAAAGAATTTAAATATCTCTTATATGGTATGATATTATCTATTTTGGATCTAAGCTCTCAAGGATTTATTTTTATACTCTATTGAAAAAATCTTATATCAATAAAAATATCTTTTATCTTATAAACATATAATCTTTTCTATTTATTTCTAATATCTATTTTGATTGAATTTTCAATATCTTTGGACATTATTATACTTAATCTTCTATTATGCTTAATCTTTTACTTAATTATTATCTATATTTAAATTTTTTTGATATTTTAATTTCATAAAATAAATACATATATGAATGATGTGACTAATTTAAAATAATGATTTTATTTAAAAAACAATATTCATGACATGGAGATGGAGAGTCCCATTTCATTTCAAATTATTTCATCCCAATTTATTCGACAACTAATTATCAAATTTAGTGTTTTTTATTGTTTTATATAATTATGCACTAAGCAAAAGCAATCAATCATTCTAGTGGACCATGTTCAGGTCCAACTGTTGGTTTCGTATTATGACCACAATTACATATCATCATGGGGCCAATTTAATTAATTAAATTGTGTTAATCAAAGTGAAAAGGACAAAAAAAACTTTGATTCCTTCCCATTTATTATTATTATTATTATTATTATATTAAAAAAATATCTTCAATTATCAAAATGGAACCTTTTTTTTAATTTTTTTGTATTGTTAGCATGAAATCGTTGAGGCAGCACAAGGTGCATCAAAGCTTATAATGATCACACCATTTAATTAAGATTATACTTTACTCTTAAGCATGATTATATTGATCAAATTACGGGATTTGCTAGCTTCATTTTTTTCCCCCTTAATTATTGGATTTAATACTTTATTGACTACATATCAATCAAATCCAATCAGTCTAAACTTTTGATGTGACACAAAGAGTGACTTCATCATTTTAGTTCATGAATGCAAAGGAAAAAAAAAGATGTTATCAAATAGCTACTCCACTGTTCACTGTTTATATATATATAAATACACCAAAGACACAAGTGCTCAATTAAAAAAGTGAGATTTATCTATTTTATTATATTAAATATTCAAAGCTTCCTCCTGTTGTTTAATTTATTTTCAAGCATTAATTAATTTATATTACCTTATGTTGTCATTATCATAACCCACCCAATCCTGAAGACTAAACTATCAATAAAAAAAGCTCCACTTGGAAATGATCACAATAATGAAGTCATCTTTTGCCTCTCAAACCTCAAGAAAATTATAATTAAAGTGCTCAGACAATGACATTTTTTTTTATTTTAAATGAAAAATATTACAAAAACACTTATTATTTATTTAAAATAAGAGAAAGAATAAGAGAAAGAATAAGAGAAAGAATGACAAAATCATCTGTAATTTTTGAAAGCTATTTAATTAAAATATTCTCCTAAGCACAATACTTATATTCCTTTTCAAGTTGTTTATTCTTTTTAATTTCCAAGAGTCCATCAAATATAATCATATAAATTAACTATTTCTTAAAAAATATTTTTAAAATAATTGACCATTAGCACCAACGCACCCTTAACACATTAGGAGGTTAATGATATTTTATATTAACTATATCATATTATAAATGGATTTTATTTTGTGTAAAAATCTTGTTAAATAATCTAAATAGTTAAGTTACACACCTCAGAAAAATAAGAAAATTATTGTTATTATTACTTGGTAACGTTAGGGTGCCAATCCCTAGAAGATAAATTTAATATTTTAATAAAAAAATTGAATTTCAAGACTACCAATAATTGAGGCCAACGACCAAATAATAATTATACCCTACACACAAAGCCAATTAGGTCTTTTTCCATTAAATTAAATAGTAGAGTTGCTACAATCTAATTAAATTGATTGTAACAAAATGAATTTAATTAGATTACAACAACTCTATTAAATTTAAAACCCTAAACTCATAAATAGATGGAGAGTTGCATCTATTTTATTAAGTGGTTTCATGTTTCCCACGTGTCTAGTTCCGATGCGAAACGTTAATTCTTTGGTGTTGTGCTCTTTGCAGAGGATACAAGTCCAGGAGGGTGGACACGCGTACGATAAGATGCGGCTGGTCTAAAATGGAGCGCCAGGATTATCCACCTCCAGGTGCCGCGTAAGACAAGGCGGTGGTTTCGCGAGAGGAGACCCGCGAAAGTACGGTGGGATGGGACGCATCGAATCGAGGATCTGGAATCTCAGCCGTCCATTGAAAATAAGTGAGTCTTTGCCGACGAAATAAAATTGATTAACTTAGTTAAATAATGTCCAACCTCGAATGCTCAATCCGGTCCTATAAAAAAATTTTATGGCCTATAGAGTAAATCGAGAAGTGCTCATGATGGACAATTCAGAAGTCAAATGTTCTAGGATTCATATCTTATTTGAAAGAAAAATTCATATAAAATATACATAGCTGGGATTGAATCGTAAATTTCTGAAATGATAATTAACCGTGTGTTAGTTACATCGTAATTCTAGGGGTGTATGTTTGCCAATGATGATTAATGAGATTTTTTTCAACTTCGGACGATCAGTCCGATTTCATGGAAGTTTTCCATCGGCCGTTAAGATAAATTGGAAAGTGTTCATGGTGGACGATCCAGAAGTCTAGTATCTCAGGGTTCATATCCTATTTAGATAAAAAATTTTATAAAATATATCTTAATTAAGAATTAAATTATAAATACTTAAAATAATAATTAATTAATTATCCTTCCGTTCCGTTGCATCCTAGTCCGAGCCGTATCTTTGCCAATAAGACCGTTTTGACAAAGGTCCAGTGAAAGCCACGATTCGAATACCCACCGCGTGTGAATAGTTTTCTTAATTTATTCGCATAAATGTTGTAAGCTTTCTGCGATTCTTTACCAGATTAAAGCATTTTTTGGTTCTCTCTTGCTATTCCGTCTAACCGTACAGATAATTAACATTATCTCATTATATTTCGAATGGTAATTATACTTGCACGCTCTTAATAAAAACTCTAGTCCTCGGGATTATAATGCAGCGGTAAAATAATTAATCGTTAATTTAGATATCCGTGATTTGATCCTTAATTACGGTATATTTTATAAAAAAATTTTCTCTAAATGAGACACGAACCCTGGGACGTTAGACTTTTAGAATATCCACCGCGAGCACTTTCCGATTTACTTTGATGATCGATAAAAAACTTTCATGGGATCGGATAGATCATCCCAAATTCAATTTGTCTACTATCCGATTCATCAATCTTAAAAAAAAAAAAAAAAAAACTCTAGCATTATTCACTCCAATCCTCTTTAAAATGAGGATTTAAATATAGTCATCCCGATGTATTTTTAAAAGGACAAAAGTCATTAACTCACTTTTTTTTTTATATATACTTCAATCAAATCATGGACGTCCTATTTAGTGTTCAACTATGAATAATTATCCACTATACTATTATCTTCGTCGATCTAAATATTGGATTTAATTTCTGAATTAATCGGGTGTATTATAATAATTCTGAAACCGTAATTATTTCAATATAAACTTTTATCGTTTTTGAATAAATTAAGTATATATTATATGTATCTGATCGACTCACGAGTTGATGGGCGATAATAATAGACGATATATGGTTGAATAATTTTATGAGTAGAATGAGAAGATTTTTATTAAAAAAAATTTAAAATATGGCTCTCTTTTGATATTTTAAAAAAACGTCCTTATGACTATTACATTTTTTGAAATGTTCCCAAATTATTACTCAAGAAAAAAATTTTTGGCTTTTTACCCAGGTGCGTAATTGAATCGAGCCGAGCCGAATACCTTAGAGTTTGAGTTTTATTTGTTTATATCGAGCCGAGCTCGAGCTTAATTTATCGAATATAGTGATGGCTCGCGAGCATATTCGAGCCTAATCGAGCCCTAAACGAACTTATCAAATATAAATTATTAATTAAATTATTCATCAATTTATTAAAAAAATAAATTATATATTCTAAAAAATATAAAATATTTATTAAAGTCTATGATTTTATTCATACAAATGAGCTTTATTGGATATTTTATATTTATTAAATGTAAAAGTGCCAAAATTATATATTTAATGTTAAATATTAATTTTATATTTTATGAACTAGCTCACGAGCTTATTAACGAACCTGTTCACGAACTAACGAGCCGAATACTGTTCACGAGCTAACAAACCGAATACTGCTGAGTTTGAGTTTGGTTCGTTAATATTAATGAACTTTATTAAATGAGCTCGAACGAGCTTCTATCGAATCGAACTCCGAATAGTTCACGAGCGGCTTGATTCATTTACAGCCCTAACTATGAGCATGATATGCATCATATCATATCCCCATCAGGCCTCATATGTACTATATCAGGTCCAATATGAGTTTGATATAGTGTTGGCCTGATATGGAACTAAATAAGACTTGTGTTTGACTAATTCTTTAATCAATATTTTAATACCTCTAGAGAATGTCGAAATAAATAATGAATGATACCGTTAAACTCCTTAAAATCTCATAAATTCATAGTGCCTAAAATGATTGTAATATGAGTAGAGTTGTCAAACATGCCAACTTGTGGCGAGGCGGGGTAGGTCGACCCGTCATCTTGGTGGGTTGGGAAATCCCCAACCCAATCCAATCCAAGGCGGGTTGCGAGTTAGGCAGGGCTAACCCACGGGTACATAAAAAATTTTTAAAAAATTAAAAAAAATAGTATATTTAATATTTTACTTTGGAAAGATTTCATCAATCTAATGTATTAAGAAATATGTATTTTAAATATAATTGGATACAAAAATATTGTTTTTTCAAATGAGTACTCATATTTGATAAAAAGTATTATTTTTATTTCAAAATTATAATAAAAAAGATAATAAATTTACATAAAATTTGACTAACATGTTGTTCTCAACCCGCTGGCCAACCCAAGCCCATCGCGGGTCAACCCATGGGGGTCATGGGCTTAGGCGGGTAGGCTCACAACCGGTTTAGGTTGCTAAAATTTAAACCCAAACTGCTTTAATTGTTTGGCGGAACGGGCTAACCTGACGGATCCTGTCCAAATTGACGACTCTAAATATGAGGTCTTTAGGTCGATCAGTGAGTTTTGATCGAAATCTACTGATGGAACAATACATGTCCGATTTGACCTATTTTAAATTCTATGGATTTATGAGTCGTAAGGAATTCAATGATATCATTGATTATTTTTTTAGGTTTCTCTAAAACTTAAATATTATACAAAAAATAAACTTAACATGGGCATTATATCGGTGTATATCAAACTTAATGTGAGCCTAATATCCAACATATATATTCATAATTCATATATGGTTGACACTTAACCAACTTTAAATGTTATAAGACCCTCATTATGCATGCATGCTCTTTGGTTGGTGAATAAAAAGGTAACGTGTATCTTTGATTATTTTGAAAATATATATGTGTCATTGATAAAAGTTAAAAAAAAATAGAATCTTTGAAATTTTGTGAAAATGAAATAAAATTGGAGATTAATTTTTTATATGAAAATAGATAATATTTTTTTATTGGGCAATTTGATTGTCCTAAAATGTACAACATTCAATGTAGGTGGAAATGCCAACAAGTCCCCCTCTTGTTTTGGCTTTGTCTCGTGGTAAAGGGTAAACAAATAAGGTGATTCAAAAGGTGAATAAAGGCATCAAATCTTTATTTATTTTTAAATTTTAAAAATTATAGGGGTTTTATATAAATAGTTGTTGGAATTCCTATCCTCCAAGGAGATAACAAGAAAATAAAGAATATAACCATATTGGACAAAAAGTAGCAATCGAAAAAATATTGAAAGAGTATTTTATTATATTTTCATCAAATGTTTATCTAACTTTAAATTTTGGCCAATACTATTTTAACACTGAGGGGATTTTTTTATCTAAACTATTTAAAATTTTTTAATCAAAATTACTTTAAATAATTTCGATCAAGACTACTTTAATATTATTTAGAAATATATTTTTATATTGATCGAAATTATTCTAATATAATTTTTAATTCAAAATAAGACCTTACGTTTAACGATACTTTAAAAAAAAAATAAAAAAATTATTTTTATTTATTTTATTTTATTTCTTTGAAACTTCTGTAACAAATAATGGCTCATCAAGCAAAGCGAAGACAAAACTCTTCCTCTGCTCTGTTCCCTCGCTCCCTCCCTCCCTGGTCGCCTGAACCTCTCTGTTCATCCGTACTCGTCTCCACAGCGAAAATTTAACCCCACCGTACTCGCCACAGATTAAACGCGCAGTGCCATCATCCCTCTCTCTCTCTCCCTAATTATTCCTCTCTCCCTCTCTTTCACAAGTAATTGTCACCAAAACAGTCGAAGGGAGAAGTAAAGAGATAAGACAGAGTAGAAAAACAAAAAGCTATAAAAGTAGTCTGATGTTGCCAGAAATGGCCATTGCTGCAATCCTCCAGCCGCTTCTCTTCTCCGCCGTGTCATGGGTGTGTGATCCCGAGTCTGTAGCTTCTTCTTGCATCAAAGACTCATCCTTTTTGTGTTTTCCTGCCTCAAAATCGGATTTTTAGGGTTCTTGCTGGTTCCGTGTTGGAGGTGTTCGCTGACGAACTGAGGACGGCCAGGTCTGGAACAATCTTTCTGTTTTTGGATTTATTTATTTTTTTGGTTCTTGTATAAAAAGGGAAGAAGAATCATTTCCGTTTCGGTTTCTTGCATGATTTTTCTGATCTGTTTACTGTTTCAGGAACAAGAGATTATTATTATGCTGAGGAAGAAATCGAGGCCAGTTGCTAGGAAGCAAGGAAGCTTGATGTCTGAGAAACAATCTTCTTCTTCTTCTGTTAGTGGCGGGAGCATCCAAAGCAAGCCGTCGCCTTTGCCCCTCTTCCCTTCTCCGAGGCTCTTCAGGAGCTTCTCCTGCAAGGGATTCTCCGACCACGAGTCCTCCATGAGCCCTACCTCCATTCTCGAGACCAAGCACCTCTGTTCCTTCGGCGCCCTCTCCGTCTCCGACAGGCCGCAGCCCAAGAAGCCGTCTTTCGAAAATGGCGGTTCGGAGCCGACGGGCCTCGGCATTCTCGACGCCCTCGCCGACGACGATAAGCTCGAGGAGTCTTCGGGCGCTCCTCCGCGGAGGAGGATGATCGTGTTCGGGTCGCAGTTGAAGGTCCAGATTCCTCCTCCTCCCGTGGAGTTGCCTACCTCGCCCATCGAGTTCGGCGTCAAGAACAAGGACTCCAAATTGGCCTTGTTCTCCCCCGCGCTGCGGTCGTCCCTGGGGGCCGAAGCTCCGGCGAGGGAAACCTTCTCGCCCCGGAGCATCTCGGTCAGCGAGATGGAGCTGTCGGAGGACTACACCTGCGTGATCTCGCACGGCCCCAATCCAAAGACCACCCACATCTTCGACAACTGCATCGTGGAGAGCTGCGGCGACGAGGAAGACCGCCGCCGCCTCGGACAGGTGAGATCCCTTCCCGTCGTTTCGCGTTACTGATGCTTCAGTGCTTTCGCCGGAGATGGTCATGTGCTTTTTCTGGCCAGGAGACTCCTCCGGCGAGGAGACTAGATTGAATATTACATTATCTCTTTCAAACACAAGAACATCCACGCTAAATCTCTGTAAATTTTACTGAAACATCATCATCAACTGCAATAAAAAAATCGATCAACTTCAAGGCAATAAAAAAAAGAAAAAAAAATCCTCATGTGGTTTGCTTGCCGAGATAGACATTTTGATTCCTTGTCACTTTCATGGCCAAGATCAGACTCCACTTCATGAATATTAAAAAAAAAAAAACTTCAATAAGGCCGGTCCCCAGCCTGCCTGCTCGATTGACTTCGCCATCAACGAAAAGCTCTCGCTCAGTTAATCCAGGGCTCTCGCAGCTTCATACTTTTGTGTGGCTTTCTGAACTATAGATCAAGAACAGACAGTGACGCACCATGCCCACCCACCCTTGTCTTCTAGGATAATTTCACCTGTTCACAATGAGGAAACTTTACTATATCTGTAGTTACTGATGGTAAATAAATAAATATATGTATGTGTTTGTTGTATTTTGCAGCAGTACTGGATGCCATGATCAAGGGAAGCTGAAGAGAAGTGGTGCATAGACTATCATGAAATGAGGTGTTAGGGTTTTAGAATGGCTGGCCATTTTTGGGCCATTTGGATGTTCTTTGATTGAGGGGGATTGGTGGGATTTTGTAGAGGTAACTCGAACTGAATTAAACGAAGGCTTTTGTGTGATTGCACCACAGCTTCTTTTGGCTGAGTGTCTTCTTTTGCGAAGTTAAAACCAGGCAATCAATTCAATCTTCTTCTAATTGCATCACTGTCGATTGTGTTTCAAATTGCTCTTTTAAGTATTTCGTATTTATTGTTTGTTTGCCCTTTTCATGTATTTATGAGTTTACAAACTAGGATTAAACTTTGACCACCTAATGGCTCAAGAGATGAAGGCCTGTTATTGACCCAACTTAATTACTGGGCTGGCTTGTGTAAAATAAAATCGATCCAAGGCCTGTTATCCGCCATCATTAAGATTTGATCTTATTGTAGCAATTATAATACTAATTAAATGAAAATGATTTTATTTAATCTAAATAAATTTTGATAAATTAATAATCGGCGTTTTATCAAAGAGCGTAGGTAGGTTTGTGTTTTTCTCAAATCATCTAGGCATTTTAGAAATGTTCAAATCATGTATTTTTTTTTTATTTTTCTTTTCCATAATAATCCTCTTTCTTTTATTTTACTAAAAAAATAATTTTTCATCCTTTTTTTCACCTTTATTTCTTCGATAGTCAAAGCATCAGTAGCGGCTATTTGTTGTCGTCCCTCTATCTCTGTTTAGCAGTGCAAAGAGACAGCAAATTAGCAATAGTTTGCGATCAAAGCTGAATGATGGAGTTAAATACCCCAGGATGGACACGTGGGCTGAAGAAGCTGGGAGGTAAAGTATAGCGAGTCTGAGCGACTTTCTTTTCGGAGCTCCCGGGGCCCTCTCGGGAAGGGGATCCCCCGGCCCCCCCTTGCGGTAAACTCGCTCCGGCGATCAGATCAGAAAACTCTTCCCGGGATCACTTCGGGAAGCCGGGCCCCGAAACCACCTCGGAGAAGTAGAGTGCCCGGGACTCCCCCGGGCCAGAAGACCCCGAGATCACCTCGGGGGAGCGGAGCCCAAGAAGCATTCGCCCTCAAGTAGCAGTCCTCCTTTTCTTGGATCTGCAGATAACCATCCCCACTATCGCGGAGTTATCATGACCCCTAAATATCATAACGAGTCGAACTTAATGATGGTGTGAACCGTTTTAAATATTATCCGGTAACCGACGAACGGGGGGGGGGGGGGTGCGTGGCACAAATCATGGGGGCGCATGAAGGTAGCCGCCACAGGTATAAAAGGTACTTCAACCCCTCTGGTAAAGGGGTTACACATTCTTTATGTCACGCCTCGAGACCCAGGAGCCGCTGTTCCAATATAAAATCGGACAGCACCTCCCCTGTCCGGCGGACAATTTACACATACAAACCACAATATAACAATACCACGCAGTTATATTTAGCCTCAGGCCTCAAAATATATATAGACACGACACAAATGTAAAAGACAACTAAGTAAATCATACCTGACTGCGAACCGGTCCGACTTACGACGAAACAACCAATACAACAACCCCTCAGGGCTCACGACACATACGACATATACATATCCAATAACTGAATATGAAAACATAGACACTACTAAGTACAAAACAAACTTTATCGCCGCGATGGGTAGGAACTGGCTGCTGGGCTCTTCTGGCGACTCCAAGTATCTCAACCTCCGAGAGTAGAAGTCCATATCACAAGCAGAAAGAATCACCCGTCAATAATCCAATCAGGCTCCTGTATCAAGGATGCATTTAATTAGCTATTATACAAATGATAGATAGCTAATAAATCCCTAAACCATGCTCGGGTTAACCTAGCCATTTCCTTTCCATTTAATTACCTCTAATTAAATGGAAGATTCTTACTTACCCTACATAATTAAACTTAGATTCATTTTTGGTTTATTCTAAATTCGAATTCGTCAAATTTAGGTTATTAGATTTACATTTCCGATTAAACCCAACCTCCGCCCAACTAAAGGCTCATCCCAAGCCATAATCAATTTCCAAGATCCAGAGTTGCACACGGCAATCACTTAACCACATACTCATATTAATCTTTAATCCCAACCAACTTCCTAGCTGATAGCACACAATGGGTTCCAATTCTAGCATCCATTATAGCTTAAAATCAAAGTTCACCTAAGAACCATTTCACACAAAATAGTTAACAGCTATATTATTCAGTATGGATCAAGTTTCCATGGGTGATCACTCACGGCAGCCTAAGGGGCAAATTTGAAACCTAAGCTACAGCTTTCACCTACACAGCATTTGAATTTGAGTTGCCCACCTCTTCAATTCAGCTAGCTCACGGTAGAAGTTGGCACACCAAGTTACACATCCCAAATTCAACTCTAAAACAAACACACACGACAAAGAAGAAAAATCCCAGATCCAAGACATTACCCCTACTGATCAACCAACATAAGTTTATCCACTTACTAATCTCACCTAATCCCACTGAGTATCGTATGACACAAGTTTTGCAGATTCAAACCTCCAAGCTACAATCCAAATTCCAAAACAGAAATAAAATAAAAACCTACTGGAAATTACAATCCAATTAGATTGTGATTCAACCACAACATCATCAACATATCCCTTATTGAGCATCACCAAACCAAATTCGAGTCCAAGAACAGTTTCAAAGTAAACAAGAAACCATAAAATCCAAAACCAAGCTAAATTTCCAAGATCTGGATTCAAACCAAAATAGAAGTCAGAAGTCGAATTCCAACAGATCCATCACTACAGCTCTACAAAACTGATCTCAAAGAACCACATTCTACTACCCATATCATCAAAGAACAATCTGCTAATCCAAGAGCGAGAACACAAACACACTGAACTAAACCAAGTCTTACTCCAAATACATCAATGATCTGATTCAAATCCATAAACCAATCCAAGAACAGAAAACTCAAACCGATCTATAATCGGCTGCAACCACTAGGTTATTAAGACATTGCCAGAGAAAAATCAAGTTCTTACCCGATCGTTGTTGAAAGGAAGCCATACCTTGTTTGCTAGCCCTAGCTATCCCCGGCGTCAAGTGGCTCAGAGGAAGGGAGTGATCGTCGGATACGTTCGACTGCGATTAGGGCTTGCGAACGAGCAAAAGAAGATGAAATCGCCTCTTGGCAGCGAGCTGGGTTAGCGGAGAAGAGATGAGGAGGAAGGCTTCACCGGCGGCTAGGTCGCGCGATGAGGAGAAGAGTCGGGCGTGGGCGCAGGCTGCGGCTAGGGTTTGCATCACCGGAAGAGTGAGGGAGGAAGAGATAGCTGCGGCGGAGGCTTAGGGCTCGAGAGGAGGAGACGCGAAGGGGGAAGTCGGCGCGTCTGCGGGTCTTGGTTGCGGCCGAGCGAAAGTTTAGGTTTTAATAAAAGAGATCTTTTGCAAAAAAGTCCTCGAATCTTTCATTAATTTAAACCCTACCCTTAGGGTAAGAGTTTTGATCAATTTACCCTCCTATTTGGTACCATCCATCTCAAAAATCTTTAGGGTTAAATTAATCCTCCTCTTGTAATGTAAGAGTTTACCCTAAACTCTTGATAAGTTTTAGATTTTTACACTAAAACCCCTTAGGCTCCACCCGTAGGGCCGAAAACCCTAGAATCAATCCGAAAAATCTCGAAAAATTTTCTGGTCCGGATTTTCGAATCGCCGTATTTTACACTTTACTACTCACATACTGTCTTGCATTCTTTCCATCTTCTCCATCGAGGCACTGACATGAGCGTCGGAGTGGGCTCCGCCGGACAACCTCCGACGTATTCCCCTAACGCTCGTGTTAATCTCGCAGGGTGCGGAGTTCCTCCTTTAGCGTCGGCATCTGCGTGGGCTAAACCCTGGTGATTGGCCATCGACGTCGATTCCTTCCGGAACAAGTTTGGCGTCGTCTGTGGGAAACCAGTAAAGCACCCGAAGGAGCACCGATGGCAGAGCCGGTGGGACAACCCATTGTCTTGATCAAGGAGGAACTGGATCGCTTGGTGGCCAACGTCGTCAAAGAGGCGCTTGAACAACACCAAATCGAGCATGCCACCTCACAGCGAGGTGTTTCTATGCGAGAGGAGATCCCCAGAGTCTCCATCTCGCACCTTCAACCACGAAGATCCGTCATGCCATCGGGATGACGCGCCGGTGCAACCCTGGGACCCCGGCGAGACTCCCCCGGAGATGTTGAGAAGGCCAACATGGTAGCCTCTAGCGCATTGAGACGTGAAGAGGGGCAGGGGAAGAGAGAGAAACTTAAGTCCTCTTCTAAGGCTCCCTCTACTCCCTTCTCGTCAGAGATTGTGGAAGACCCCATGCCGTAGCAGTTTCTGTTGGTGCAGGCAACACCTAAGTCAAACCTGTGTTTTGATAATGACAAAGGGTTCAGAAGTTAAGGTGGTGTTTGATCTAACAAGCTCACTGAGTGTGCAGGAAAAGTCTTAGGTACACTAGGCAAGAAGTCCTGGCAAAGGGCTGGGCAAAGAAGTCCTGGTCAAGGACTGGGCAAGAAGACCTGACAGGAAGTTGGGCAAAGAAGTCCTAGTCGAGGACTGGGCAAGAAGTCCTGGCAACAGGCTACGCACCGAAGACCTGACCGGAAGTTGGGCAAGAAGACCTGACCGGAAGTTGGGCACGAAGACCTGGTCAAGTGGATTGGGCAAAAATCCAACCGGAGGAGCCGGTTGGCAAAAGGTAAACTCTCCTGAGAGGAGTAGGTGAGGACGCGTTCCCCGTCGAGGGAGAAGTAGGCGTCGGTTCGACCTAGGGTTCCATTTGAGAGACCCGAAGTCAGAACCAAGACAACTTAGGCTGTAAATAAAGGCTAATATGTTTTGCTTCCTTGTTTTTGGACCTAACCTTGGTTGCAGGGATCGAAGGACTGGTTTTTTGCAGCTAGGCGCCTCAATGGAGTGAGGCGCCTTACTGGGGTTAGGTGCCCGGATGCATACGGACGCCCGGATGGATACGGGCGCACAAGTGCAAAGGCAAAACAGAAGCAAGCGAAGCAAACAACCACGAAGCCTCTGGATTGAGTCAGCTCAGGCGCCTGTGAGGTCACGGGCGCCCCCATCAGCTTAGGCGCCCAAATGGAGATGGATAAGCGCTGACCGAGCCCGCGGATAAGAGATCGCGCAGGGAAGACAACGTGTTAGGCGCCCCCATCGACATAGGCGCCCGTATGGGTGTTATAAAAGGGGGTTCACCCCCAAGGCTTCAACATCCATTTCTCTCAACGCTCCAGACACTTTCGCTCGAGCGTTGCGCTCCGACAAAGTTCGACTTCGAGATTCCAGCACCAACGGCGACCCTCTGCTCCGAAATTCGATTCACCTCGATCGTCGGTAAACTTTAATTACGAAAGTGTTGCTAGTTAAATTTCCAATTCTATATCTGTACTATCAACTTGTAAAAGTTTTATCAAACATAGAATTACCCAAAGTAAACGGTCAATGACCGTGGGCCTTGGAGTAGGAGCCGACCGCGACTCCGAACTAAGTAAAACCGACTTGTGTTCGCGTGTATTCTGTTATTTTCCGTTGTGTATCTTCTCTATTACTCCGAAAAATTTTATAACGATATTCACCCTCCCTCTATCGTTTTCTTCGATCCAACAAGTGGTATCAGAGCGGGCGGCTCAAATTTGGTGCAACCACCAATTTGAGAGTTTTTTGGATTTTACGAAATTATTTTAAATTTATTCTTTTCTTCGAATTTTTTCTCGTTAATCGAGGTTGGTGCAACACCACTCGATCGTTTTCATTTTTATTAATTTTCTTCCGCACTACTAATCCAAGACCAAGTCTTGGAACAAGTTTTCTCTGTTTTTGTTTTTTTTTCAGAAATTATTATGGCTATGCAAGAGGGTTTCATCACAGCCAAACCACCGCTTTTCAGTGGAGAAGATTTCTCCTACTAGAAAAACATGATGGAAGTCCACCTGAAAACTCATGTGGATATGTGGATAATTATCCAATCTGGTCTTGAGATCCCCAAGAACGCAGAAGGAGTGGCACAACACTACTCTGAATGGGGCACCTCGCTGAAGAAGAAGATCGAGGTTGATGCAAAGGCAACCCAGACTTTGCAGTCTGGATTTACCAAGGAAGAGCTGAACCGGGTGGGTCCCTTCAACAACGCCAAAGAACTTTGGAGCAAGCTGATTGAGCTGCACGAAGGTACCTCCGACACCAGAATCAGCAAAAGAGATTTGTTGTTGAACAGACTCTACATAATAAAAATGAACGAAGGCGAATCAGCAGCACGACTCCACGCCAGAATCCAGGAGCTGATGAACGGACTGCACACAATAGGTCATAAGGTAGAGAACCGTGACTTAATCAGGTATACCTTAAACGCATTCCCAAGGAATACTCTGTGAGCATCTATGGTAGATGCTTACAAGGTTTCCAGGGACCTTTCAAAAATTAAATTAGATGAACTTTTTTCAGAATTAGAATTACATGAACAGACTAACTGCACTATGGGGGAGAAAAGTATTGCCTTTATTACAGGTAATTCCCAAGGAAAAGTCGCCATGAAGAAATCACAACCAGCACCCGTGTCTGACTCAGAAACAGACTCAGAAGATAGTGAAGGGGATCGACCCAAGTTGGTTCGGCTAGCTCGGAACTACTACAAGGAGCTAAAGCATCAAACCAACAGAAGGAAAGCAAGCCGACGAAAGGAAGAGCCAGCTGAACCATCAACAACGTCAAAAACCAAACCGAATGTCACTTTCTATGAATGCAACAAGAAGGGTCATTACAAATTAGAGTGCCCCAATCTGAAAGAAGCCAAGAAGACTCGAAGGAAGAAGGCTCTCCAAGCCACTTGGGACGAATCTTCCTCCTCCGAAGAAGAAGAGGCCCCACAATCAAATCTTCTCACTTTAACCGCTTTGGAAGACATCGACACCGGATCAGAATCGGAGTCAGACGACGGAAGGCTCACAATCTCGAAAAACGGCCAAATAACGGTAAGAGGTTATTCCGAAGTTGAGTTATCTAAATTAATTGCATATTTAGCTCATAACCTGGTGAAAGCCAAAATCCGGGTCGAATCCCTCCGACAGGAAGTAAAACTCCTGAAAAAGGAAGCCGACTCTAGATCCTTGACTGAGAAGGTTCAAGAAGGAAACTCTACTCATGTTGAAAAGCTTGAGAAAGAGAACTTCTCCTTGAAAACTCAAGTCAAGGAGCTCAGAGTGGCTTTAGAACGATTTACTTCGGGTTCCAAGGGTCTTGACATGATCCTTGGAAAACATAAGTCCGTTCTTAATCGATCTGGGTTAGGGTATCGAACCAAGTCGAGACAACGGTCATATTATGCTGTATTGAACTAACCTAGAGCCAAAGTTCAAGCATGGGTCCCCAAGCTTTGCTTGAACAACCAAGTTGGACCAAACCAGTATTGGATCCTCAAGGACAAGATTCACATCTTGCCTAATCATTATCGTGGCTTTAGTCCAAGGGGAGCCAATATAAAAAAAATTTCATAATTAAATAACTTTTTTTTTGCTTAATTCTTTAATTGCATGCTTGTTTGTTTATTTCTTTTTTGCAAATTACCATGTTTAGATCTAGGACTGGTTAGACTAAGGACAAAATGACTTAGTTGAAATTTGAACAACCTAGTATTGGGTGGAGGTGAGATGATAGTACGTTAGGGAAGCCATTTTGGTGGAACTAGCCGAAGCTACCGATCCAAGACCAACCTAGTTAGACCAAAATCTTTCAA
Source organism: Boesenbergia rotunda (assembly GCA_024364735.1). NCBI lineage: Eukaryota > Viridiplantae > Streptophyta > Magnoliopsida > Zingiberales > Zingiberaceae > Boesenbergia > Boesenbergia rotunda. Next base: position 972,061 of record JAGFNQ010003467.1, read on the forward strand.
GGAGTAACTTGAAGATGAATTTTCAATAAAAGGCTTTGTCAAGGAAAGAGTTGATGATCCAATAAGGCTACGACCAAAGAAGGCCTAGTGCCTCGCCAAGACCTGGAAGCCAATTATTGAAAATCAAATTCACTTTACTATTGTCAGATTTGAATCTAACACAAATTTCAATTAATCCTAGATTCAACCACTTTTCAAAATAAACTTAAAACTAAATTAATTTGTTTTGAAAATTAATTTAACCTTTTAAAATTAACCATGATTTCAAATTAAAATCTTCATTTCTATTAAAACCTGTCTCACAAAACCCATAAGGTTAACGTGATTGATAATTATAGACTGGGTGAGATGGTTAGGGCCTAATTTAACTCAATTTTATCTTGCTCCAAACTAATTCATTTGGTTTTGTACTTTTGTCAAGTAAAAACATTGAATCGTGTCTAAAAAATGCAATTTAGAGCTTAATTAATTGTTGGTTGGTCAAAAGAGTCAAACCTGGTCAAAATAGTCAACTCTGGTCAAATGGTCAAACTGGTCAATAGTCAAACCCTAGTCAACATGGGCGCCCGTGACCTGTCGGGCGCCCCCACTTTATCTTTGACCAAGATAGCTAAAGTTGTCAACCCCTACCCTACTGGCCCGGGCGCCTGTGACCTGTCGGGCTCCCAAACTTTATCTTCATCCAAGATGGTCAGAACTGCCAAAAGCAGCTGACCACTGACTCAGGCGCCCGTGACCTTACGGGCGCCCCAATGAACACAGGCGCCCAACACTTTACATGCGCTCGTATAACTCTATATAAGGACCATGGCTCTCTCTTCATTCCCCACACCAAAACCGAAATCCTCCTTCACTTCTCTTCCTTTCAAGGCGCCCGAAAGCCCTTCTTGTGTCCTCCAACGCCCTACTTCGAAAATGTCACCCGGTATCAATTTTATTATGCATTTTAAGTAATTTATTTTTATCATCTCGCTTATTAAATGCATAATTCTCTTTTACATATTTAGAAAACATCGCGTCTCTCAACCTAACCCCATGGCTGAACCTAGCCCCGACCCAAGGTTCCCCAACTTGGAATTGTTTAACAAATTTGCCCAAACTACCTACAAGCCTATAAAGACTAGCTTCCTTAATAGGCAATTCTTTACCCAATCTTGCCCCTTAGCTATGGATGCGATCAACTTTTATCAACTTGATCATCTAGTCTTCTGCACACATCCTGTAAACTCGACATTATGTGCCGAATTTTACAATAACCTAGTTAAAATTGATGACCTGCTCTACTCTACCACCATACAAGGCACTCCTCTAACTATTTCTCCAACTTTGTTTAATCGATTTCTTGGACTGCGACAGTCGCAATCTACCTTCTACTGCTATCCTCGGGCTGACCCTCCCTTCGCTCCCCCATACTCGCACATCACTCTAGACACTCTTTACTCCTACTTCTTTGGAGATGTGCGAAACCCGTTAGCATGGCGGTTTCAGTCCGTTGACCTCCGAGTCCATGATTATGCTCTCTACCGAGTTATAGTTCGTTGTGTTCTCCCACTCACCACCCGAGATGTCGCGACCATGCGACCGTTTCACACCTTTCTACTCTATGCCATGATTCATCAGTTAGATATAGACATAGGCCTCCACATATTCCACACCATCATTTACGCATCGAGCGTATCTACTCACGATCGAGTACGTACGCCCTACTGCCATATTATCACCGCGCTCCTTCACCACCATGGGTGCGACATCACTGCTGGAGAGATCATATTGATGACTGAATTTGATGAAATAGGGTTTAGAAACTTCTCTTTAGCGGGGATAGACGTTTCGGCCACGGGGGTCCTATCATAGAGACGAGAGAGAGCTAGACGGCAGGATGACTCTGACGAGGAGGTGGAGGTAGACGTAGCCGATCTCACAGCCGAGATTAATGAGCACCTACAGGAGCCTCCTCCACTGACCACCGATCAGCGCATTGCACTATTGCAGACGGAAATGCACTGCCTTAGGGAGGAGATGGAGGTCCGTCACGCAGAGTATATGGAGGCCCTGCAAAATGAACACAATGTGAACGAGGGATACCACACTGAATACTTGGGCATTCTTCACACCGAACATCAGGCAAACGAGGTCCGTCACATTGAGCACATGGACACCCTCTGAGCCGATCGAGAGACAAACGACGCACGATACAATGAAATGATGTCGTTGTTTCGGTCTTGGCAGCCTGACCCATTTGATCCTCCTGGTCCTTCTTCTTAGATCAGAGTGACATTTTCAGCTATCTCATTGTACTGTTGACTGTTTGACTATCCCTACTGAGTAGGGTTGACTTGTGCTTGAGTATGGTTTGACTTTGCTGGTCCTACTGTTGACCAGATGACTCTTATGCATTTATCAAATTTACTTGTTGATTACTTATTTGATAAGTTATTAGTATTATGTCATTTCAATTAATATGCTAAGTCAGATACTTCATGATTATAGGGTATGCTTAGTAGAATAGGACTGCTCTACATGTTTTTTTTCCAAAAAATTGTTTTATTTCTTATCTGTTATTTAATATGTTTGAAAAATCATTTTTGTCTTGAAATTTAAATTGATTTTCCGACTTAGTTTTTTTTTCAAAAAATTACCCCCTTCAAAACTATGGCCTTTTTCGTAAATGGACTTAGCTTAGGCCCTAACCCTAGAACTGCATGCACCTATAGACTAGAAGCCAGCATCTCACAAGCACCTTAGGGTACTTTTGGTTGACAACCTAGACTGGGTTGAGATGCTTAGGTCTATGCCTTGATTCAAGATGCTTTAAGTCAGTGCATATACAGTAATTGGGGTAATAAATACCAATTGAACAGTAATCAGGTTAAGTGTCAAGCTTAGAAAATCTAACTTGATCAGATCACTTAACTTGACTAACCCTAGCGAAAGCTATTGTTTATGACAGTTAGTAAGTAGCTAACTGGGTTAGATAGGTCCCGCTAAATAAGATTTAAATTGGTTTGGTTCAGCTTATGCGTAAATTTTTTAGAGTTGGTTCAATAAAGAACTTTACTTTCTTCACTCTATTTTTTGCTATAATAATTTTTTTTTGATATATGACAAAGGGGGAGAGAAAGGAAAGGAGAGAAAAGAAGTTTTTTAAAATTTTTTAATTTTTTCAATTTAATTTGTTCAAAACTTCTATCTCCTTTTCAAAAAGTAAAGTAACGAAAATACTTACACATATTTATTTTCAAATCTAAAGCATTTCAAAAATAAAAATTTTCTAAGTGTTTAAACTTAAATGGAAAATTTTCTAAGTGTTTAATCTTTTGGAAAATTTTCTAAGTATTTAAACTTAAAAATCCTTTGGAAAATTTTCTAAGTGTTTAAACTTAAAATCTTTTGGAAAATTTTCTAAGTGTTTAAACTCGAAAATCCTTTGGAAAATTTTCTAAGTATTTAAACTTAAAAATCCTTTGGAAAATTTTCTAAGTGTTTAAACTTAAAATCTTTTGGAAAATTTTCTAAGTGTTTAAACTCGAAAATCCTTTGGAAAATTTTCTAAGTACCTAACTTGAAAAATCGTTTAGAGTTTCTCTAAGAATAGTCAAGGACTCAGAAGTGTTTTCAAAAACCCCACTTATTTTTGAAAAACTCAGGGGGAGAATTTTTATTTTAGGGGGAGGAAACTAAATATTCTTTACATTGCTTGTTCTCTTAACTTAACTTTTTGAACCGTGTTGCCATAAATCAAAAAGGGGGAGATTGTTGGTGCAGGCAGCACCTAAGTCAAACCTATGTTTTGATAATGGCAAAGGGTTCAGAAGTTAAGGTGGTGTTATAATCTAACAAGCTCATTGAGTGTGCAGGAAAAATCCTAGGTACACTAGGCAAGAAGTACTGGCAAAGGGCTGGGCAAAGAAGTCCTGGTCAAGGACTGGGCAAGAAGACCTGACCAGAAGTTGGGAAAAGAAGTCCTGGTCGAGTACTGGGAAAGAAGTCCTGGCAACAGGCTAGGCACTGAACCCCTGACCGGAAGTTGGGTAAGAAGACCTGACCGGAAGTTGGGCACGAAGACCTGGTCAGGTGGATTGGGCAAAAGTCCAACCGGAGGAGCCGGTTGGCAAAAGGTAAACTCTCCTAAGAGGAGTAGGTGAGGACGCGTTCCCTGTCGAGGGAACAATAGGCGTCGGTTCGACCTAGGGTTCCATTTGGGAGACCCGAAGTCAGAATCAAGACAGCTTAGGCTGTAAATAAAGGCTAATATGTTTTGCTTCCTTGTTTTTGGAACTAACCTTGGTTGCAGGGATCGAAGGACTGGTTTTCTGTAGCTAGGCGCCTCAATGGAGTGAGGCACCTTACTGGGGTTAGGTGCTCGGATGCATACGAGCGCCCGGATGGATACGGGCACCCAAGTGCAAAGGCAAAACAGAAGCAAGCGAAGCAAACTACCACAAAGCCTCTGGATTCAGTCAGTTCAGGCGCCCGTGAGGTCACGGGCGCCCTCATCAGCTCAGGCGCCCAAGTGGAGATGGATAAGCGCTGACCGAGCCCCCAGATAAGAGATCGCATAGGGAAGGCCATGTGATAGGCGCCCCCATCGACACAGGCGCCCGTATAGGTGCTATAAAAGGGGGTTCACCCCCAAGGCTTCAACATCCATTGCTCTCAACGCTCCAGACACTTTCGCTTAAGCGCTGCACTCCGGCAATGTTCAACTTCGGGATTCCAGCGCCGACGATGACCCTCTACTCTGAAATTCGATTCACCTCGATCGTCGGTAAACTTTAATTACAAAAGTGTTGCTAGTTAAATTTCTAATTCTATATCTGTACTATCAACTTGTTAAAGTTTTATCGAATATAGAATTACCCAAAGTAAACGGTCAAGGACCGTGGGCCTTGGAGTAGGAGCCGACCGCGACTCCGAACCAAGTAAAACCAACTTGTGTTCGCGTGTAATCAGTTATTTTCCGCTGCGTATCTTCTCTACTACTCCGAAAAATTTTATAACGATATTCACCCCCCCCCTCTATCGTTTTCTTCGATCCAACAGTTTTGCGAACCGGTGATTGCTGAATATGACAAAAAGGCAGATCCGGAGGATCATGTCTGCAAGTTCGAAAATGTGGTGCTCCTCCACCAGTACACCGACGGGTTAATGTGCCGGGTGTTCTTGAACACCCTATCCGAAACGGCCCAACGTTGGTTTTAGAGGCTGCCCTCGGGTTCTATCAACTCCTTCATAGAGTTCAGGACCGCCTTCCTCCACCACTTTGCCAGCAACCGTCGCTATCAGAAGACGATATTAACTTGTTTGCTCTCAAACAAAAGTTGAAGGAACCGCTCAAGGAGTACATCCAGCGGTTCAACCGGGTGGCACAAGATGTGTCAACAGCGACGTCGGAGATCCTAGTCAGTGCCTGCACTCAGGGGCTTACGAAAGGAGATTTCTTCAGATCTCTAGTGAAGAAGCCACCCACCATTTTTGACGACTTGCTAGGGCGCTCTATCAAACACGTCAATGTGGAGGAGGTGCAGTTCGCCCGTCGTAAGGAACCAGCTAGAGTCCCCCCTCAGGTCGTTACCCGATCCGAGAAGAGAGAACCCCCGACCCTGTAACGATCCGAAAAATTCTCTCAATATTTTCTTTAAAAATATTGATCATGTCTAGATAGTTTTGAGGAACCTAGAGATACTAGTACGAACTTTAGCCTAGTTATCCATGATTTTCTCATTTAAATTGAGAAACTAAGTACTAATGGGCCTTATATGGGCTTTCTAGTACCATGATTATTGGTAGATTTTAGGCAAAATTTAATATAAATATAAATGGATTTTAATTAGGAATATTAGTATGATTATGGGTGAGTTTTAGCATGATTTTCCTATTTAAATTGAGAAGTTAAGTACTAATGGGCCTTATATGGGCTCCAAAAATAGGTTTTAATTAGGTAGAATTTAATATAAATATAAAAGAATCTTAATTAGGAATTTTAGCATGATTATGGGTGAGTTTTAGAGAATTTTCGAAAATAAAGAAAAATAAAATAAAAAAAATAAAAATAAAGTGCATGGACCAAGGATTGAACCTTGGACCTAGTCTACAACCATGCATGCACTAACCAATTCACCTAGCAAGGGAGTGCTAGTAGAGAATGAAGTGGATTTTATTTAAAGGTAGGGGATGTGAAGAGACACCATGTGAAGAAGATGAAAAGGCACTTGTGAAGAGACAAAAGGGACATTATAAATAGATCTCTTCTTCCTCCACCTCCACCGAAATCTCATCTCCTTCTTCCTTCTTCTTCTAGCCGAAACCCACAAGGGTTTCTTTCCCTTGGATAAAGTTTCACAAGGGACTTTATCTTGAAGATCCAAGACCTTCTACAAGGATACAAGGACTAAAGAGAGGCCTAGGGTCAAGGAGCTTTCTTTTGGCTTCTCCATTCAAGGTGAAAATCAAGGACAACCCAATGTAAGACCCCCTCACCTGTGGTATAATAGTTTTCAAGATTTGTTTTCATGATATAAGAACTTGATTGAATAATATGTTGAGGAAACTAATGTTAGGGTTCCCATAGGTTTCGGCCAAGGCATGACTTTAGGGTTGGGATGATGTTAAAACTTCACTAATGGTTCCAAATGTTTCCTCATGGTAAATAAGGGATGTATGGTGGGGTATATGAATTTTCTATGGACTTATGACTTCCCAAAGGTTTCAGCCAAGACCCCTAATCCATGGTTAGAATTGGATCTAACCATCCAAACATGTTTAGTTTATTCCCTATGACATGATGGATATTAATTGTGTTTTATATGAATTTTTCTATGAAGTTATGGCCCCTTTAGGGTTTCGGCCAAGGTCCCAAAGTAGGGCTGGGATTTAGGGGTAACTCCAATTATGGGGTTTGATGGCTCCCTAAGGTCTTGTATGTGATATATGGATGTTCTTTTACTCATGGAACCCTTCCTATTAAGTCAGTGATGGAGCCTCATGCTATGGAACATTCGGCCAACTCCCAAGGTTTAGGGTTTGGGTTGGGTTAAGACCACAAGGAAGCATGTTTATATGATACAATGATGAATGTATATGTTTAAGTATGTTGGAAGAATTTTATGCCAATTAAAACCCTAGCTTATGTGTCATGACTTGTATGTTAGGTCATTTGTTATGATTCATAAATGTCTAGACCATGTGCTATGAACCTAGGGAAATGTACCCTATATGAAAAGATCTAGGCATGTTTTCCTATATACCATGACCATGCATGCTTTAGGAATTAAGATGCTAATTAAGTATGTATACCATGCTTTATGAGTGATAAGTATGTATGCCATGCTTAATGAATGATATGTATGTATGCCATGCTTAATGAATGATATGTATGCATGTCATGCTTTACGAATGATACGTATGTATGCCATGTTTTATGAATGATATGTACGTATGCCATGTTTAAGAATGAAGATGATGAATGAAAATGATAATCATGGCTCTAAGACACAATGATGTATGCATGACATACCTTATGAATGAAGATAATGAATGATGATGAATGTTCATGCCTTTACGGCATCATGATGTTAAGTATGAATGATGAAATGTTATGTATGTCTATGAATGATAAAGCATGCAAAGTTATCTTACTTTATGAATGGGCTTGTACCAGACCGAAGTAAGGGTCCAAGGGATGGGCACCTTAAGAACGCCCCGGTTTTGGACTATCGACTATGCTGTCCACGGTTCTGGCACTACCGAAGCTGTGCAACAGGGATGGGCACCTTAAGAATGCCCCGGTTCTGGGACTACCGACTATGCTGTCCTTACCCTAGTAGGTCGAGACTAGCTACCTCGTATTTACTTAGGGATGCGCGCACATGATGTATATATGTGGTACAAGCCGGGGACCCTAATGATGTTATGATTATGTTTAAGTATTTAAAAGTATGATTTTAAAATTAAGCATCCTTATGTATATGCATTTGACTCATGCATTCTGTAGCGGCCCCGCCTCTATGGTCCCCACAGGCAACCCTCTAGGCCGGCGACCCTACGGTCTTCCCACCCCTGGCAGTGGTTTTTGCCTTCCCCAGGATTCAAACCCTTGACCTCCAGGGGTGGGAAGACCGTAGGGTCGCCGGCCTAGAGGGTTGCCTGCGAGGACCATAGAGGCGGGGCCGCTACATAAAAAGGTGCCTTTTTATTGTAACGACCCGGCCCCTTGGCCCCTTGGGCGGCCCAACTGGCGGCCCACTTGGCGGCCCTCGGTCCCTTGGGCGGCCAAATCCCATTTGGCGGCCCCTTTGGCGACCTCTTGGGCGGTCGTTACTCACAAGTACTTCCCACCCCTGGCCAGTGGATTTTTGTCTTCCTCGGGATTCGAACTCTAGACCTCCAGGATAAGTACTAGAGTTTATGAATCCTGATACCAATTGAGCTAGCTCACTTGGTACCAGGATTCAGGAACTATTGTACTTATCCTGGAGGTCAAGGGTTCGAATCCTGGGGAAGGCAAAAACCCACTGCCAGGGGTGGGAAGACCGTAGGGTCGCCGGCCTAGAGGGTTGTCTGCGGGGACCATAGAGGCGGGGCCGCTATATAAAAAGGCGCATTTTATTGTAACGACCCGACCCCTTGGCCCCTTGGGCGGCCCAACTAGCGGCCCACATGGCGACCCTCGGCCCCTTGGGCGGCCAAATCTCATTTGGCGGCCCCTTTGGCGACCTCTTGGGTTGTCGTTACTCACAAGTACTTCCCACCCCTGGCCAGTGGATTTTTGCCTTCCTCAGGATTCGAACTCTAGACCTCCAGGCTAAGTACTAAAGTTTATGAATCCTGATACCAATTGAGCTACAGCTCAATTGGTATCAGGATTCATAAATTTTAGTACTTAGCTTGGAGGTCTAGAGTTCGAATCCTGAGGAAGGCAAAAATCCACTGGCCAGGGGTGGGAAGTACTTGTGAGTAATGACCGCCCAAGAGGTCGCCAAAGGGGCCGCCAAATGAGATTTGGCCGCCCAAGGGGCCGAGGGTCGCCATGTGGGCCGCTAGTTGGGCCGCCCAAGGGGCCAAGGGGTCGGGTCGTTACACATTCATTCATGTTATGCATTATGCCATGATGGAAAATATTTTATGTTATCTCTATGCCATGTATCATGCCATGCTAAGTATGTTTTATGGTTATTTCTATGCCATGTATCATGTCATGCTAAGTATGTTTTATGTTTATCTCTATGCCATGTATCATGTCATGCTAGTATATTTTATGTTTATGTTTATGCCATGTATCACGCCATGTTAAGAATAAATATGCTTATGTGATGTTAAGAACCATGCTATGCTTATGTTATGTTAAGAACCATGCTATGCTTATGTTATGTTAAGGACGATGCTATGCTTATGTTATGATAAGAACCATGCTATGCTCATGTTATGTTAAGAACCATGTTATATGCTTATGTTATGTTAAAGAATGCCATGTTATATGTTTACGTTCATGTTAAGAATTATGCAATGATAATTATGTTATGCTATGTTGAATGTTTCATATGTTCATGTATGATATGACGTATGGTTTTTGTGAGTAGGAAAGGGTCTTACTAAGCCTATGTGCTTATAGTCTTATTTCCTTATACCGCAGATCAAGTATGAGGTTTTCAGCTAAGGGAAGCAGCAGGAGGGGCAAGTGTGTGTGTGGCAATGACTTGGCAAAAGAAAAGAAAAGATCCTATGTCTTTCTCTCTTTACATGATGACCATGCAAACATGTTTAAGAATGATGCTATATGATTATGAATGATGCTAAGTTTACCATGTCACTATGGTTAAGAATGATAGCTAAGAATGTGTCAACATGATTTAAGTTATAAGTGCATGGTTTAAACGCATGTGGATAAAGTTTTAAAAATTATTCCGCTGCATAAAGAAGTCCACATGCGTATATGTATGTCACGTAGCACCGCCGTAAGGCTGTAGAAATGGGCGGGCGTTACAGACCCCAACCCGAGGAAAAGACCATCACCTAAGGAAGGACCAGTGGGCTGGCAGGCGAAAGCTGGTCGAGACAGTGGACACTGAGCAGCCGGAGCCACAGATGAAGCATTGCTGTTTCCATGGCAGTACGACACACCCCGCCGAGGAGTGTCATGCCTTGAAGAAAAAATTAAGTGAAGAGGCAGACCCCAAACCTCGAAAGAGGTGGAAGAAGCTTTTCTCTGAGACGGAGGTAGTCGGGAGAGAACGAGACCCGACACCGGTCCTGATCTCGATCTAGGGGAAGGAGCCGGGGGCCAGCACCCCGCAAATCTCCCTCCTTGGAAAGAGACCCCTGCACGCGACCCGCCCTTTGGATATGTGGGAGTTATCTCCGGAGGACCCCCACTGGAGGAGATTCCCATTGGGCCAGGAAATCCAACACCTGGCGTCTGGAGAACTATGCAATTGGGACGAGCCGAATCCAGGATCGTGACCCTACGATCTCATTCGGCCCCGAAGACTTGGAAGAGGTGGAAGCTCCCGATGAAGACGCCTTGGTGATCCTTGCCCACATCGCCAACTATGAGGTCAAGTGCATCTTCGAGGATACAGGAAGTTTCGTGAACATCTTGTACAAGGCTGCGCTGAACCAAATACAAATCCACGAGGATGAACTACTTCTAGTCTCGACCCCGCTGTTCGGCTTCACCGGGTATTGAGTACACCCGATAGGGAAAATCACGTTGGTTAGCGACGTGCTCGAGAGGACCAGGAGGACACCCTTCTTGATCGTGGACGCTCCCTTATCCTACAACGCCATCTTGGGCCGCCCGACGCTCAGAATCTTCTAGGCGGTGGTCTCCATCTACCACCAGAAGATAAAATTCCCGATTAACGACCGAGTGGCTGAAGTCAAAGGGGACCAGCTGATATCTCGGGGATGCTACAGTGGGGAAGTTTGAACGAAGTCTCGGAAGAACTTGAGGGTGCAGGACGACTAACTGGAGGAGGCAACCATTCTCAAAAGGATAGGAACAAAAAGCTCACAGAGCTAGGACAGGCCAGCTGTTTCCAGCCTGGTCACCCCTGGTAAGATGTGTGTCGCATACTGTATACTTATCTATGTGTTCTTGCTGCCTTGCAGTGGATTCATGAAATAAAGAAACATGCCTTCGCACAAGTACTAGTACGTCAAACAAAAACCCTAATACCTCACGGTGCTGCGGATGCCCGGGGTACTTAGGCTTGGTCTGGGTGTTACAGACTCCCAACCAAGAAATCAAAACCCTAATATCTCGCGGTGCTGCGGATGCCCAGGGTACTTAGGCTTGGTCTGAGTGCTACGGACTCCCAACCAAGAAATCAAAACACTAATACCTCGCGGTGATGCAGATGCCCAGGGAACTTAGGCTTGGTCTGGGTGCTACAGACTCCCAACCAAGAAATCAAAACCCTAATACCTCACGGTGATGCGGATGCCCGGGGTACTTAGGCTTGGTCTGGGTGCTACAAACTCCCAACCAAGAAATCAAAACCCTAATACTTTGCGGTGCTGCGGATGCCCGGGGTACTTAGGCTTGGTTTGGGTGCTACGGACTCCCAATCAAGAAATCAAAACCCTAATACCTCGAGGTGCTAGTGATGCCCGGGGTACTTAGGCTTGGTCTGGGTGCTACAGACTCCCAACCAAGAATCAAAACCCTAATACCTCGCGGTACTGCGGATGCCCGGGGTACATAGGCTTGGTCTGGGTGCTACGGACTCCCAACCAAGAAATCAAAACCCTAATACTTCGCGGTGCTGCGGATGCCTAGGGTACATAGGCTTGGTTTGGTTGCTACGGACTCCCAACCAAGAAATCAAGACCCTAATACCTCGGGTGCTGCGGATGCCCGGGGTACTTAGGCTTGGTCTGGGTGCTACAGACTCCCAACCAAGAAATCAAAACCCTAATACCTCGCGGTGCTGTGGATGTCTGGGTACTTAGGCTTGGTCTGGGGGCTACTGACGCCCAACCAAGAAATCAAAACCCTCATACTTCGCGATGCTACGGATAGGCCGGGTGCACCAGATACCCAACCAAGATCTGCACCGCCCCTACCCGGGAACTAGAGGAGGCTCGAGGACAGGAGGTGAATATGTATGACCTACTCTATAAGTAAGAAACATCCTCGGTCAAGGTAAAACCAGCGAGTGCTTACACCACAGAGATAACAAGTGTTTTCCATCATCTTTATGGAAAATACATTGACAATGACATCTCAAAAGAAATACAAAGAATAGGGAATACAATCAATGAATCCAGTAGCGGAGATCACTCCTTTTGCCTGAGTTCTTCCCTATCGCTTTAGCATCGCTGTAGGGTCACGTAGCCCGGAACAAAGAGGAAGAGAAGGGGGAGCAGGAACTATAATTCCTCGGAGGACGCACTACTCCAAGGCCGCCTGATGTCCGATGCCCAAAACACGGGGAAACGGGCAATCAGGCGGAGGAGAGCAACCAGGGAGGGGCAGAAGATGAACCACCAGGAGATGCTCTCAGGTGAAACAAATGATGTCATCTCTGCCATGCTCCCCGACAAAGCATGTAAGGTTTTTTCTGGACTCCCCGGTGAAACATGTGGTTCCATCTCCGCCGGGCTCTCCCGGAAAAGATGCAATCTTATCTCTGCTATGCTCCCCAGTGATGCCGAAAACCCCTGGTAGAAGGGGGGACGATGGAGGATGTAACAGAAGGTGGTACGCTTCATAGGGGACTCTGGGAGAGCCTGACTTAGCCTGGACAAACGGGACTTCAAACCCCTTGGGGAGGCAAACCTCCTCCCTCGCCGAGTTCCCCTCCAGGCTGCAACCTCATTTCCCTTTCTGATCCATGGGGATGAGAAGGAAAGATGGGTGGGAACGAATGCGTTGGCCTTCCACCTTTATAGAGGAGGCTACCCCTCTGCATTTAATGCAAGCACGACGCAGAAGCAGTAATAAATGCCAATCCTGAAGCATCGCGTCGATTGGTATGCCTCTGCGGTGCCTGGGAATTCACAACCCTTTATGGATCAATGAAACGGATTGCTTGGGGCCCGAAGATGACGGTTCGGAGGCCGCAAGCACTCCCTAGAGAAAGGATTCGATAGGGGTCCCATAGAAGAATAGCCGCGGGCTTGGTAGTTGGGCTTGCGGGCTTAGCTAGGGGAGATCTGTACCCAGGATCAAACCTGAAAAACCTCTAAAGACGCCTGATGTCACAGGAGGTGTTGGATCTCTAGGACCAACCCAAGGGGATGCAGGGGACGAGCAGTGTGTTGGAACCCGGATGGCTAGAGGGGGGGGGGGTGAATATAGCCAATCACTTGGACTTAACGACTTATAGAGTTTCTGCACTCAAATTTATTAGTAGTACAGCGGAAGAAAACAAACAAATACAGAAAACAAAAACAGAGAAGGAAAGCAAGCAAACACAACTAGCAGGGTTGCTAACAAGGAGGGTTTACAAGGTTCAGGGATAACTTGCCCCTACTCCTTGGCGTGCCCTTAAGGTGGGCGATCCCTTGATCGTCGGCAGATCAAGCCCCGGTTAACACCGGATAGATAGCAACCTCCTTCTCGGTGGAGAAACCTCTCCACAGTATTTCAATCACAGATATATGTTTAAGCACAATGAAACACAAAGAAAGATCTTACTTAGCACTTAGCAAAGACAAGAACACAGCAAGCTCCCTCAGAGCTCCACCCAGCGACGATCTCACGCAAGAGCCTTCTCCTCGTGTCTTCTCGCTGTTGGACTTGGAGCTTCTTGTTCCTTCCTTCTAGCACTCAAGTAATGAATGGTTGCTTCAAGATTGCAGTAGCTTGCTTAAGGTGATGAATCTTCAGAACACGCAAGCAAGTTATGGAGAACCCCAAAGGCGCAGCAAGAACTCAATTCGCGAACTCTACTTCAAAGAAGCTTTCTTCCGCCCTTTTGTTTCTCCACTCAGCATCAGGTAACACCATCTCCTGCAGCCTCCAGCTGCTTCCCTGCCAACGCTAGCTACCACTGAGCTCTCCCTGGACTTCCTGAGCCTCCCTCAGCCAAGCTCCAGTCAGCAGCTCCAGTCTGCAACTCCAGCCGTTGCAACCTGAGATGGAAAACGAACAAACCTACTCCAAGGAAAGGCCACCATTGACTCTCCTTAAGTGTTTGAATCCTTCCCTGTCACCTGCAGCTTAATCAGTGTGTTAGAGCAGCATATCACACAGTAAATCATATATCAGATGTTAAGCGCAGAGAATCAGATACGTTCAGACGCGATCAGAGCGTCTGACAGTGCATTTTGAATTAAAGTGATCGGTCACCGGACCGATCTAGGGCTCGTGGGTCGGTCACCTGACCGATCCACCGCTTCGCTGGGATTCCCAGCTCTCGCGGTAACACAAGCTTGATCGGTCACCGGACCGATCAGAGTGAAGCCTGATCGGTCACCAGACCGATCAGAGTGATGCCTAATCGGTCACCCAGACCGATCAGGTTCGATAAACAGTAATCCCGGAAATCAGATCCTAAGTCTTTGATCGGTCACCGGACCGTTCAGGAGCTGATCCGTGGGAGAACTCAACTCACTGATCACTCCCTGATTGGTCACCAGACCGATCAGGAGTAAGGCAGTGAGGAAGTTGCCTACTCCCTGATCGGTCACCGGACCGATCAGGAGCCAAGCAACAAGGCAACAGCCTGCTGCCTGATCGGTCGCCAGACCGATCAGGAGCTACACAGTAGGTTCCCAACCTCACTGTGCGCTCCCTGATCGGTCACCGGACCGATCAGTCATCGCTGGATCAGTCACCAGACCGATCCATGAAGGAGCAGCGTGCCAATATCCCTGATCGGTCACTAGATCGATCCAGGGACGCAGACCTAGCCTTCCAAGCTAGGATTTTTCCATCTAACCCTCCAAGTTGGGACTTTTCACCTAACCCTCCAAGTTAGGACTTTTCACCTAGCCCTCCAAGCTAGGACTTTTCACCTAGCTCTCCAAGCTAGGACTTTTCACCCAACCCTTCTGAGTTAGATCTTTTCCACACCTAGCCCTCCAAGCTAGGATTTTTCACCTAACCCTCCAGTTGGGACTTTTAACCTAACCCTCCAAGTTAGGACTTTTCACCTAGCCCTCCAAGCTAGGACTTTTCACCCAACCTTCCGAATTAGGACTTTCCAACACCTAGCCCTCCAAGCTAGGACTTTCCATACCTAACCCTCCAGGTTAGAATTTTCCAACACCTAGCCCTCCAAGCTAGGATTTTCCATAACATGCCTAATCCCCGATTAGGACTTAAGCATAATCAGAATAATCATCAACCTAAACTAAAATCGGTGTCAACACCAAAACAACAATCAGGGCCAGACTGCATCAACAATTTCCCCTTTTTGTTGTTTGACAACCCGATTTTAAGTTTAGGGATTCTCAATCAATTTTCTCAACTTTCAGAATCATAGGGGAATCAAGATCCTCCCCCTACAATATAATCATCTTAAACTTAACCAACCAACACTCTCCCCCTTTGTCGAACACCGAAAAGGGTCTAGAGGGGCTGTTAAGTTTAACCATACTCCCCCTCAACCCTAGGGGTATCCCAAAATAATAAAGATTGGTTTTGAATTTCGATAAACATATGAACACATATGACATAAATAGAGCATGGCAAATCTATCATATGTTATCATATGAACAAGGTAGCATAAGTATGAGCATAAGCATATAGAGTGAGACATATAAACAGATAATATCTAATTGAACACATATAAGCCAATATCCTAAACAGGATAAGAAATATATGCAAAATAACACCATTCAAGCTACTAAAGAGCATAAGATGGCAAGAGATACTTCAAAAACAGTCATAGTGGTAATACATAAAATATCCAGACAGATAATTAGATGCAACTCAGTCAGTGCATCAAACCCAAATAGATGCATACCAAAGCATCAAAGTCAAGGCAAGTATGACACAAGGCCATAAAAATCAAGTCACAGGGTATACAACCCAACAGTCATAGAAGCTAAGCAAACAAAAAGGCAAATCCCAACCCGAGGCAGAGGACATCCAGACTCAACTATCAGCGGGGGGGGGGGGGGGTCGTCATCCTGCATAGAATCATCCATCGTGATGTCGGCAGGAACAGAGGATCCTGGTGCGGTACTGGCAGAGGGTGCAACTCCAGGGAATGTGTGCTGGCGCCACTCATCGTACCATGCCTGCTGTAAAGTGCGAGCTCCAGAAACGTCGGTCTCGATCGAGGTCAATCTGCTATCGATGGATCGAAACTGTGACCGGACCTCCTCGCGGTAAATCTCTCGCAACTGAAAGTCATGCTGGAAGGTCTGCTCCAGCTCTGAGATCTGCCAGCGCAGATCTGGCTCGGGCTCATCGTCGTAATCCGCAGCAGCATCGACTGGCGCCTGAACCTGTGCACCTCCCCTCGGTAGCTCACCAAGCACCCTACCATCCTTCCAAACCAACACCTGATCGTGCGCCCGAACAATGATGCCAGACTTGGCAAATGCCCGTCGGCCAAGTCTGCAGTCTTGTTTCACCACGGGCATGGTCCTGCACTTGGTGACATCAACACCTACTGACATAAGCCAATCAGTGATGACATGACCAAATGGCATGTAGACCGTGCGACGACTCGGCTCGCGATAGGATAAAATAGACTGGAAGATGCTCTCCATGATATCGAAGTCCAAACGGCGGTGCATGCCGTAGAGAATCAGGCAGTGATAGGGCCGGATCTCAGATAGGGGCTTGGAAGTGATTGGTAGGATACAATTTGTGATAATCTTGAATAAGATGTAACTAGTGGGAGAGAGACGAAGTGCTGCAAAGGTAGGAAAATCAAGGCCCAGCTCATCGAGACCATCTGGGCGGGGATGACCGAAGAAATACTGATGGATATCATCGGGAGTAACACCCGCAAAAGGTACCAATAAAGGATCAGGAAGCTCGGGGTAGATCGAAAACATGTTTGGTGATAGACGACCACCCAGATACTCTGCTAAAATCTCGTAAGAGAAATCAAGGTTCCTCTTGGTGACTCGAGTGGTGAACTCGAAGCCCCCCTGAGGTCCCTGCTGAAGATTGTTGTAAAATTCGGAGACTATGTCGTAATTGATAGTTCTCTCCAGAGAGAGGAGAAAACCAAGATTATAAAAAGTGACAATCTCCATAATCGAGGGACAATGCTCAGTCAGGAAAGAGACATCTATCGATCGGCAGGGTAACATTTTAAAAGTCCTTGATTGGAAAGCCTGCTCACATGCGGCATTTGGGAAGCGAGAGCTCGAGGAAGGCTGAGGCCTTCTGGATGGTGCAGGTGAGGAAGGGGCTTTCCCCTTTGCGCTACCCTCTGCGACTTCTTTGCCCTTAGAAGATTTTCTAAAGATGTGAAGAAATCATGAAGATAGATTTGATCAAGGCATAGAATAATCAAGTGAGCAAGATTGAGTTGATCACAAGAACACAGGTTAATCAAGAACCCAAGATTTGATCATAGAAGAGTAATCACAAGGTAAGATGGAAAGATGGGTCACGACCAAAATAGGAGGTTACGGCACAACAAACAACACATGGTTAGGCTCAAAACATAATCTATCAACTTAGTCGAAAAGAAAACCAACCAAGGAGAACTTACTTAAGTGCCATGGAAGAAGTTCTTGAGGGTTGAGAGTAAACGCCTCTCTGAATCTTGCGCAAAGGAGGATCGCAAGCTAGCAGTTGCTAACACCACCAACAGCAAGAACAAGAGGTCTTACGTAGAAGGAGATGACTGCACTTGCAGAGAAGATCGCACAACAAGAAAGGAAGAGACCGCACGCGCAAGTGAGGAGGAAAAGGGTTTCGGCGCTAGGGTTTGGCGATGAAAGGTTTTGGAGGTTTTAATCAGTTGGTGGATCGGTCCACCAACCAGACTTTAATGCGATTGAACGGATCACCGTTCGATCTGGAAACGCCCAGACCGATCAGGCTCTGGCCTGATCGGACTGGCCTGGTCCTGATCAGTCTGGTGACTGATCAGGCAGGCTCCTGATCGATCGGCTGATCGATCGGCTGATCGATCAGGGAGCGAATAGTAGGATCGAATGAAATCTTGGAAGCCCCTGATCGGTCTGTGGACCGATCACAATAGTGTGCCAGATCGGTCTGGGGACCGATCCAGACTAGCACAGAATGTTTGATCAGGATTGTGTTAAGTCTCTGTCGACCCCTCTGATCGGTCTGTGGACCGATCAACACAGGAGGAATTCAAATCGGTCCGGGGACCGATCAGCCCTAAGCCTGATCGGTCCGGTGACCGATCAGGGTTCCTGATACTCCCTGATACGATCTGAAACATTCAGTTTCAGCCTTTCAGAATCTTTCCAACGAGATCTGTTGAAGTTTGTCGAACTTGAACATGATCTCATGACTAAAATTGATCCCTAACCAAGGATCAAAGGTCCTTATAGGTTCAACAATCACTTTGCCCCACCCAAGTGGAGTCAAACTCAATCAACAATCATTCAAACAAGTTTTAACCAAGATTGTGCCAAATTCAAGTTTCCAATCAAGTTTCCTTGATTGGAATGCCCAAGTATGATCATGAAGCCAAATACACATGTATTATGCATTGGTTTTCCCCATACTTGGTCACCGAAGTGATTTTTATCTCGTCAACTTAATTTCCAAGGGATGCAATGACATTTTGAGAAATTTAGTTGATCCTAGCCTTTCACCCCATTTCTAGCAACCAAAAACGTTTTGGTACACCTTATAATTTGTGTGAGATGTCCCCAAAGTTACCCAATTATTTCCCAACAATTTGAAATTATCATGAAGGGTTTTGAATGCATTACGGAAACTATGAAGCGCGACACATTCCCAACTCCTTTCTTAAGAAACTAAACTCATTCTCGGGGAGTGGTTTAGTGAAAATGTCAGCGAGGTTTGACTTGGACTCTACATGTGAGAGTACAATATCTCCCCTAGCTACATGATCCCTAATGAAGTGGTGACGCACCTCAATATGTTTGGTCCTAGAATGATGGACTGGATTCTTGGTTAGGTTAATTGTGCTAATGTTGTCACACAATACTTGCACACTTTTGTAACTCAATCCATAGTCCTCCAAAGTGTGAATCATCCACAACAATTGTAAAACGCTCTCTCCCATGGCTATATATTCTGCCTCGGTCGTGGAGAGAGCAACACAATGTTGCTTCCGACTTGACCAACTAACTAAAGATGATCCTAGAAATTGACAGCCCCCACTTGTGCTTTTTCGATCCAACTTAGATCTAGCGTAGTCGGAATCGATATAGCCAATTAAATCAAAAGATTCAGTACGGGGGTACCAAAGACCAACTCCTATTGTGCCTTTAAGGTATCTCAAAATTCTCTTAACAGCGATTAGATGAGATTCCTTGGCACAAACTTGATACCTCGTGCACATACCCACAGCGAAAAGAATATCAAGTCGACTAGCTGTGAGGTATAGCAAACTACCTATCATGCTCCGATATTGAGTCAAATCAACAGGTTTACCACTCTCATCATTGTCTAATCTCGTGTTTGTAGCCATGGGAGTGGTTACCTCTTTTTAATCACTCATATTGAATTTACGGAGCATTTCTTGTGTATATTTCGATTGGTGCACATGGATACCATCGCGAGTTTGCTTGATTTCAAGTCCAAAGAAGAAAGTCAACTCTCCCACTAGACCCATTTCAAATTCACTTTCCATGTGTCCAATGAATTCATTTAAATAGCCCTTATTATTTGAGTCACAAATTATGTCATCGACATACACTTGAGCTACAAAAATACTGTCACCATCTCTCCGTAGAAATAGTATAGGGTCTATTTGACCTCTAACGAAGCCTTTTTCAATTAAGAATGTCGACAATCGGTCGTACCAAGCTCGGGGTGCTTGTTTAAGGCCATAGAGTGCCTTTCTGAGCTTGAACACGTGATTTGGGAATTCGGTACTCTCAAACCCCGAAGGTTGTTCGACATAGATCTCTTCTCTAATTAAACCATTTAGAAAGGCCGATTTGACGTCCATTTGATATAATTTGAAACCACGATGTGCTGCAAATGCTAGCATCAATCGGATGGACTCTAATCGTGCTACGGGAGCATAGGTCTCATCATAATCAAGACCTTCAACTTGACTGTAGCCCTTGGCTACTAAGCGTGCCTTGTTTCTAATGATGTCTCCCTTATGGTTCAATTTGTTCTTGAAGACCCATTTGGTTCCAATGATGGTGGTCTTTTTAGGTCTAGGGACTAAGTCCCAAACTTGACTCCTCTCGAATTGACCTAGTTCATCTTGCATTGTAATGATCCAATCGGGATCACTTAATGCTTCATCAATTTTTCTAGGTTCAATTTCGGAAATTAAAGCTACTTCATTAGCCTCATTCCGGAAGAATGATCTAGTTCTAACCCCATGATGGATGTCTCCAACAATTTGGTCTTGGGGATGACTAGAAGCTAATCTAGTTTATCTTGGTGTTGGTGGTGCTTCTTGAATGGGTTCACTAGACACAAGCTCAGCCTTAGGATCCGGCTGATCAAAGGATTGTCTAGACTCACCATCATCAGATTCATCACCATCAACAACATTTGGACTCTCATTTAAACTTAGTCTCCTAAGTTCGAGTTGAACCTCATCTTCTGGTTGTCCATTGACTTTTGGAATTTCTTCAAAGACAACATCAGAAGACTCTTCAACTAATCTAGACTTCTTATTGTAGACTCGGTAGGCTTTGCTAACGAGGGAATACCCGACTAGTATCCCTTCATCAGCCTTTGCCGTGAACTTCCCAAGATGGTCCTTGGTGTTTAGGATGAACACCTTACAACCAAACACCCTAAGATGTTTAACCGTAGGTGGTTTCCCAAACCAAAGTTCATGGGGAGTTTTACTCAAAAACCTATGGATGAGGACTCGGTTTTGCACATAATAAGCTATATTTACAGCTTCAGCCCATAAGTAACTCGGGAGTGAGTATTCATTAAGCATGCTTCGTGCAGCCTCTTGTAGGGCACGGTTCTTCCTCTCTACAACACCATTTTGTTGTGGTGTTCTAGGAGTAGAGAACTCATGTCTATACCCTCTATCTTGACAAAATTCTAAAAACCTTTGATTTTGAAATTCACCTCCATGATCACTTCTTATTGTCTTAATAGTTGATGATTTTTCATTTTCAACTCTTCTACAAAAAGAAATGAAAACATCTAAGGTTTGGTCCTTATATTTTAAAAAGTAAGTCCATGTATATCTAGTGAAATCATCAATGATCACAAAACAATATCTACTTCCACTCAATGATATGATAGTACTATAATCAAATAGATCCATGTGAAGTAAATCTAAAGCGGTAGATATACTTACATCGCTTTTACCTTTATGTGCAGATTTCGTTTGCTTACCCATTTGACATGCATTACAAAGTTTGTCCTTTTCATACTTGATGCTTGGTAAGCCACGAACTAATCCCTTGTTGGCCAACTTCCGGATGTTCTTCATGTTCACATGTGCAAGTCTCCGGTGCCAAAGGGTGGACTCTTCTTCTTTTGACATGAAACACTTAGCAGAAGCATTAGTAGCACTTTTAAATGAAACTTGATAGATATTGTCTACTCTTGCTCCTACTAGTACCGTGTCCAAGGTGTCATGTTGTCTAACTAGACATTGACTTGGTTGAAAATCAATTGTGTAACCCGTGTCACACAATTGACTGACACTTAGGAGATTAAATGTCATCCCCTTGACTAGAAGGACATTTGAAATTCTAAGACATTTGGATATTTGAATGTCTCCTATTCCTATGACCTTAAGACTACCATTGTTACCAAATGAAACATTACCTCTACTTTTCTTGTGAAGTGTGGTAAACAATGATCTATCCCCGGTCATGTGTCTGGAGCATCCACTATCAACGAAACAAGTTGATAGATGCTCCCCCTCAATCATAACCTACACAATTCGAAAAATAGAAGTTTTAGGTACTCAAACCTTGGGACCTAAAGCATCAACTAAACAAGACTTAGGCACCCATACCTTGACAACTTTCTTTTGAACCTTGGGTGTCCTATATTGTCTCATATCAGTCCTAGACATCAAGGATACGAATGAAGGTTCTTTGGGTCGGTAACCAATACCGACCCTATTGTAGACTGCCCTTTGGGCATTTAAGATCATGTCTAGGGTCTTAGAGCTAGTTGAGAACTTCTCAAGAATATTCTTGAGTCTCTCAACTTCACTCTTTAATGATTTGTTTTCTTCTACTAGGGATTCATCATGCAAATCATCTATATCCTCAACCCTAGAGGATTTCAATTGGTCAATCTCACGTTTTAATGATTTGATCTCATCTTCTAACATGTCAACTTGCAAGTCATCAATGTTATTATCTCTAGATAATTTCAATTGATCAATTTCTAATTGCAATGTTTTAACCTTATTTTTTGACTTCTTTAGCATATTGGTTAAACATGCAATGACTCTATAACATTTCTCAAGTTCGGGAGAAGTTACCTCTTCATCATCCGAAGATGATGAAGCCGCGTTTGATGAGTTGGAAGATTCATCACTGCTCTCTTGATCTTTCAATGCCATGAGTGCCACATGCCTTGTGCTATTCTCCTCCTTCTCTTCATCGGATGAGCTTGAGGAGGATTCATCCCAAGTGACCTTCAAAGCCTTCTTCTTCTTCTTTGATTTTTCTTCTTTCCTTTTGGATCTCTCCTCCTTCTGCTTTAGCTTTGGGCATTCATTCTTGAAATGCCCTTTCCTACCACACTCATAGCAAGAGGCATTAGTCTTATCAAGTTTAGCTTCACTAGAGTTACCTCTACTCTTGAAGTGTTGACCCCTTCTCATCATCCTTCTTACAAAGTTCGCCATCTCGGAGGATGAGGAGCCGCTGCCATGTCCCTCGGAATCGGACTCGGATTCAGAAGAGGATAAAGATGAAAAGACTTCCTTCTCCTTCTTCTTCTCCTTCTTCTTCTTGTTGGTTCGGTCCCCTGCAACTAAGGCAATCCCCTTCTCCTTGGGGCCTTTGTTAGCCATCTCATGCAATTCCATTTCACAAAACAAATCATCTAACTTAACAATGGATAAATCCTTGGATACTTTGTAGGCATCCACCATGGATGACCACAAAGCGTTCCTTGGAAATGCTTTTAGTACATATCTCACAAGGTCGCGATTCTCGACCTTTTCATCAATCGAATGAAGCCCATTGAGGACTTCTTGAACCGGCTATGGATCTCACTTACCGTTTCATTCTCCTTCATGGTGAGATTTTGAAGTTGATTGAGGAACAAGTCCCTCTTGGTGATTCTTGAATCTCGAGTGCCCTCATGGAGTTCGATGAGCTTGTTCCACAAGTCCTTTGCACTTGTGAAAGGACCATCCTTGATGAATTGGTATTTGTTCATGCCGCATTGTAGAGTGACAACCGCCTTCGCGTCGTCTTCACTCTTCCGAGTTTGTTCGGCTGTCCAACGCCATGAGTCAAGTTCCTTACCTTCATCATCCTTTGGAGGGGTGAATCCCTCCTTCACCGCGAACCAAGTATTGATATCCATCTTCAAATAATACTCCATCTTTGATCTCCAATATTGAAAATTAGCGCCATCAAAGAAAGGAGGTCGGGTGGTGGAAAACCCTTCTCTCAACGCCATGGATGATAGCTCTCGATTGTTAATCCGCAGAAACAGAGCCCCAAGCTCTGATACCACTTGTTGGAACCCGGATAGCTAGAGAGGGGGGGGGTGAATATAGCCAATCACTTGGACTTAACGGCTTATAGAGTTTCTGCACTCAAATTTATCAGTAGCACAGAAGAAGAAAACAAACAAATGCAGAAAACAAAAACAGAGAACGAAAGCAAGCAAACACAACTAGAAGGGTCGCTAACAAGGAGGGTTTACAAGGTTCGGGGATAACTTGCCCCTACTCCTTGGCGTGCCCTTAAGGTGGGCGATCCCTTGATCGTCGGCAGATCAAGCCCCGGTTAACACCGGATAGATAGCAACCTCCTTCTCGGTGGAGAAACCTCTCCACAGTGTTTCAATCACAGATATATGTTTAAGCACAATGAAACGCAAAGAAAGATCTTACTTAGCACTTAGCAAAGACAAGAACACAGCAAGCTCCCTCAGAGCTCCACCCATCGACGATCTCACGCAAGAGCCTTCTCCTCGTGTCTTCTCACTGTTGGACTCGGAGCTTCTTGTTCCTTCCTTCTAGCGCTCAAGTAATGAATGGTTGCTTCAAGATTGCAGTAGCTTGCTCAAGGTGATGAAACTTCAGAACACGTAAGCAAGTTGTGGAGAACCCCAAAGGCGCAGCAAGAACTCAATTCGCGAACTCTGCTTCAAAGAAGCTTTCTTCCGCCCTTTTGTTTCTCCACTCAGCATCAGGTGACACCATCTCCTGCAGCCTCCAGCTGCTTCCCTGCCAACGCCAGCTACCACTGAGCTCTCCCTGGACTTCCTGAGCCTCCCTCAGCCAAGCTCCAGTCTGCAGCTCCAATCTGCAGCTCCAGCCGTTGCAACCTGAGATGGAAAACGGACAAACCTGCTCCAAGGAAAGGCCACCATTGACTTTCCTTGAGTGTTTGAATCCTTCCCTGTCACCTGCAGCATAATCAGTGTGTTAGAGCAGCATATCACACAGCAAATCATATATCAGATGTTAAGCGCAGAGAATTGGATACGTTCAGACGCGATCAGAGCGTCTGACAGTGCATTTTGAATTAAAGTGATCGGTCACCAGACCGATCCAAGGCTCGTGGGTCGGTCACCTGACCGATCCACCGCTTCGTTGGGATTCCCAGCTCTCGCGGCAACACAAGCTTGATCGGTCACCGGACCGATCAGAGTGAAGCCTGATCAGTCACCAGACCGATCAGAGTGATGCCTGACGTGTCACCCAGACCGATCAGGTTCGATAAACAATAAAATTGGAAATCAGATCCTATGTCTCTGATCGGTCACCGGACCGTTCAGGAGCTGATCCGTGGGAGAACTCAACTCACTGATCACTCCCTGATCGGTCACCAGACCGATCAGGAGTAAAGCAGTGAGGAAGCTGCCTGCTCCTTGATCGGTCACCGGACCGATCAGGAGCCAAGCAACAAGGCAACAACCTGCTGCCTGATCGGTCACCAGACCAATCAGGAGCCACACAGTAGGTTCCCAACCTCACTGTGCGCTCCCTGATCAGTCACCGGACCGATCAGTCATCGCTGGATCGGTCACCAGACCGATCCACGAAGGAGCAACGTGCCAATATCCCTGATCGGTCACCAGACCGATCCAGGGACGCAGACCTAGCCTTCCAAGCTAGAATTTTTCCATCTAACCCTCCAAGTTAGGACTTTTCACCTAACCCTCCAAGTTAGGACTTTTCACCTAGCCCTCCAAGCTAAGACTTTTCTCCTAGCCCTCCAAGCTAAGACTTTTCACCCAACCCTTCCGAGTTAGACCTTTTCCACACCTAGCCCTCCAAGCTAGGATTTTTCACCTAACCCTCCAGTTGGTACTTTTCACCTAACCCTCCAAGTTAGGACTTTTCACCTAGCCCTCCAAGCTAGGACTTTTCACCCAACCTTCCGAATTAGGACTTTCCAACACCTAGCCCTCCAAGCTAGGACTTTCCATACCTAACCCTCCAGGTTAGGATTTTCCAACACCTAGCCCTCCAAGATAGGATTTTCCATAACATGCCTAATCCCCGATTAGGACATAAGCATAATCAGAATAATCATCAATCTAAACTAAAATCGGTGTCAACACCAAAACAACAATCAGGGCCAGACTGCATCAACACAGTGGCCCCCTGACTCCCTTACCCCAGGGGCTGAGAGGGAATGTCTATCCTTCAAAAAAGTGGATCTGCTGTCTTGCCCCTATAGTCAAGGAAAAATACCGATCCGTCTACACTCTGAGCCCTCGAGACAAAGATGAATGATACAGGGAGCCAAACACAAAACATGCACAGGACAGTAAGGCAAAGAGATATGGTCATTATAATCAAAACGAGTACATCGAGGTCAAGCTCCCGGGTAACAAATAATCCTACAACTCTTTGTCCTCGGGAGGGAGCTCCTCCCAAACTCGACTGATGCTCAGGAAGCCCAAGTCAGTGTTTGGAGGCAAAAGTTGGGCCTTCTTCAGCTGGTCGATGGGCCCGTGAAAGCCTTGCTTCAAGCGCTTCATCACCTGGCCGGCAATGATGTCACCAAACTCATCCTACTCCAGGTACTTAGCCTTGAAGTCTGCGTCAACCTCTTTCATGCGAGAAGCCTCAGCAGCCCGAAGGTGGCGCACGTCAGCCTCAGCAACCTCCTTGGAGCGCTTTAGCTACTCCATCTCTGCAGCCATTTTGTCTTGGTCTGCCAGAGCTTCTTTGAGCTTGTCTAAGATGACCCACACTTCCGACCATAACTGGGCCAGATCTTCCTCAAAGTTAGACAGGCGATCAGCCGCCATCATGTGGTTGGACTCCTTCTGGCCGAGCTGGCACGCTTGGTCTTTGACACGCTCAGCTGACCTCCCGGCTGAGGCATCCAGAAGAAGGATATCACCCGACAACTTCTTCTCCTTCGCTTGAAGCTGGTCCCGCTCCCGAGTTGTTGGGACCGGGTGCATGTTGACATGGATGCGGGTTTGTAATTTTAAAATTAATTACGTGCAGCGGAAGGTTTAGCATAAATAATTTCTCTAATTATTTAACCACACATCTAAGCATGCAATTTTATCTTGTGTAGACATGATCATATATTTAAAATTTTGCAGAAACGTAAACTAATTTACGTATTACCTCGGGTAACTCGAAGGAAGGGACGAGATCCAACCGTAAGCATCCCTTGGAAGCTCCGCCTCTATTCGCGTCCATGCCGAGTATCTTCGGGAAACCCCTCGCGGGATCACCTCGGGAAGTTGGGCCCTGAAACCACTTCATGGAAGTAGAGTGCCCGGGACCCCCCAGGGTAGAAGACCCCGAGATCATCTCGGGGGAGCGGAGCCCAAGAAGCATTCGACATCAAGTAATGACCCCCATTTCTCAAATCTGCGGATAACCATCCCCACTATCGCGGAGTCATCATGACCCCTAAATATCATAATGGGTCGAACTTAATGACGCGTGAACCATTTCAAAGATTATCCGGTAACCGACGAACGGGGGGCATGGCACCGATCATGGGGGCGCACGAAGGCAGCCACCGCAGGTATAAAAGGTACTCCAACCCCTCTGGTAAAGGGGTTACACATTCTTTACTACTCACATACTGTCTTGCCTTCTTTCCATCTTCTCTATCGAGGCATTGACTTGAGCGTCAGAGTGGGCTCCACCGGACAACCTCCGGTGTGTTCCCCTAATGCTCGTGTTAATCGCGTAGGGTGCAGAGTTCCTCCTTTAGCGTCAGCATCCGCGTGGGCTAAACCCTGGTGACTGGCCGTCGACGTCGATTCCTTCCGGAACACTGAACTTTGGACTTTTGCTACTTTTCTCCTCCATCTATTTAACAAGGATGACGACATCATGGTCCTTGTCGATCACTTCGCCTCTATATAATCCCCTAGTTGCTCACCTATGCCCTCAACTTCCCCATCTCTAAGTTCTTGTAGGTGTAAGAGAAGACCCTAATCATGCAAGCTATCACCATCGTCACCATAGTCTTCCACGTTGCCTCACTTAGCTCCTTGTCGACCACTTCCGCCTTGGCCTCTCTAATGCGACAGTGTCGTTCAACATGGTTTGGTGGATCGTGGTGAGAGGTCAGTTCGCATATATTGTAATGAAGAATTGCCCCGACGAATGTAATGACTTCAACTAGGCAGCCTTTGCCGAATTAGGCTCCTTCACATGTCTCTCCATTGGATTCGCCATAATACTCTAGTAATTAACATATATAATGAAAGATGAATTGACCAATTGTTAGAGGTTGCAAGGGTGAAAACTTAGTCCCACATTGAGAAACACATGGGAAGATCATTGGTTTATAAGGAATATGGTATCTCCATTGGTAAGTGGCCTTTTGGGGAGAGTCCAAGAGCAGAACCATGAGGGCTTAGGCCCAAAGTGGACAATATCATGTCATTGTGGAGATATCCTAATTCCTTTTGGTCATAACAAATGGTATCAGAGCCAGGTTGCTCATCCAGATCTAACCATGTGCGTTAAGCCTTAAATAAAGGATATGTGAGCTCCCGTGTCTTGATCAAAGAGGACTAGTTCTAGCTGCGGCTAGGTGGTGAAGTCCTAGTAGGTCAGGTGGACTGAGGGGCAGAAAGTCTAGTGGATCAGACATCAAGAATGGAAAAGGTTTCCGTTTGTGGTGGGGGCATGTGGTCCTTTGTTTGAGGGGGGATTATTAGAGGTTGCAAGGGTGCAAACTTAGTCCCACATTAAGAAACACATGGGAAGATCATTGGTTTATAAGGAATATGGTATCTCCATTAGCAAGAGGCCTTTTGGGGAGAGCCCAAGGGCAAAACCATGAGGGCTTAGGCCCAAAGTGGACAATATCATGCTATTGTGGAGGTATCCTAATTCCTTTTGGTCCTAACACCAATTCGAAACTGCAACTCGACATCAAGCAAATTCTTTGCTACATATCCCACAATTACCTTGCTATTTCTTTCCATCTGCAACCTTGAGTTCTGGTACTATATGCTATTGATCATCTTGGTTGGCCATTTGAAGGATGCTCAAATTGCAGTCGTTGCCATATCATGATTCCCATGCCATTACGTTGTCTTTTTTTTTAAATTTTTTTCAGCATTTGGCCTTTTAAAAAAATTTCTTGTTATTATTAGAAGTAAAGCCCGATGAGTCGGAGAAGCTGGTCATAAGAGAAAAATAAGCACTTCCTAAGGATGATACTGACTTCGTCGATTCTTCGTCGAAGGGCGACTCCAGTTGCAACATTGTTGGTACATCCATGGTGACAAAATAAGTTTTTATATTTGGATCAAAGAAGCGAACTTTGTGTGTTTTAGGATAGTTCTATTTTTTTTGACCGGTAGTTGTTTGATGAAATGCCAAGGCAGACGATGATAGAGGAAACTCTCG
The DNA here is from genome assembly GCA_024364735.1 of Boesenbergia rotunda. Classification (NCBI taxonomy): domain Eukaryota; kingdom Viridiplantae; phylum Streptophyta; class Magnoliopsida; order Zingiberales; family Zingiberaceae; genus Boesenbergia; species Boesenbergia rotunda. The sequence goes on from JAGFNQ010003467.1 coordinate 1,001,136, forward strand.
TTAACACTTATTCCTTTCTGCAAAAGCACTCTAGTTTTAATTGAAGACCCAAGTAGCACGTCTCAAGGAGATTTGGTTTCAACAAAGCATGAGAGAATTTTTCTTGTTAGTTGTGGAGCTCATCCAGACACCCTGAGCAATTACTTTTTTAAGAAAACTTTTAGTCGCTAATTACTGCTGGCAACTCATTTTCTTTGTCACTAGTTTTTTACCTATGCAATGGTCATCTTCCTTACATTATTTAGTCTTATCGTTATTATTGGTTTGTGTTTGAGATTAATAATGAATGTTTTATGCCTTTTTATCTATTTATCAAAACAAGATTTGTCCTATTATCTTTCAAGTAATTTATTTGTTTATCTTAAGGAGCACAAAGAAATGATAAAGATTATTGATTGAATAGTTAAATCACAAACTAGATTATCTTTAGATATTATATACAATTTCAAAATAAAATATCAAAAATAATGAACATAATCATAAGATAAACTAGCAACACTTGTGTTGCCCGTTTTTGGAAATTAGCAACACGTGTTGCTGGTTTTCGTAAATTAGTAACATGGGGCTTATTTTCGAAAACAAGCAACACCACGTTGTTGGTTTCCAAAAATTAGCATGGTGTTGTTGATTTTCAAAAATTAGCAACACCATGTTATCAATTTTCAAAAGTCATCATTAAAATTTCTGAAAGCATCATGGGCGGAATCGAGATACGATGCATTCAATGGCTTCAAAACATGCTTTGTGGATTGAGGAGAACATATGCTGGATAAATTTGAGAGGTCGTAACTTTTAAATCAGATTAAATCATAAGAGACATAATATATCAAATTGAAGATCTCCGAACGTGGTTCGATTTGATATATTGTGCACCCCATATTTCAATTTTTGTCAAAAGTTATAATCTTTCAAATTTAAATTAGCAATAATGTGTTGTTGATCTTCAAAATGCCAGCAACGCCTTTTGTTGTTTATCTTAAGAAATTATCATAAGCTTGTTGTTGATCTTAAGAAACCAGTTATACCTTATAACAATTACGAAATCGTAAATACTACAACTACAAGTTTTAATTTTGAGAGGACATAACTTTTGATTCAGACTAATCCATTAGATGCACAATATATCAAATCAAAGATGTTTGAATGAGAGTTTTGATTTGATATATTATACATCTTGTAGTTTAACCTGATTAAAAAATTATGACATCTCAAAATTATAACTTCTCGAAGTTATAATTTGTTGCTGTAGCAGCTATAATTTCGTAGCTGCTACAACATATTGCTGGTTTCTTAAGACTAGCAAAATGTTGTTGCTGATCCTCTAAAGACCAGAAACACAGTCTTTCGTAGACATGTAACCATCTGCCAATTTTATTTCAAAAGTAACTAATGGACTTAGAGATGTCTAATTCACTCCAAACAAAGTCCTATGTGCTTGACTTATTCTCCTTATTACACTCATGCCATTAAACACTATAGCGATGCACTATATTAAGAGCGGTGATATTTTTTTAACTTGATTCAAGTATGATACATTTTTTAACACGAAGACTAGGAACAACTTTATTGTTGATTTAAATTTTGAGAGGTCATAACTTTTGATTTAGCATAAACTACAGGACACACATATATCAAATCAAAGCTTGTTCAAAGATCTTCGATTTAGTATATTGTGCATCCCATAATTCAATCTGATTTAAAGTTATGACCTCTCAAAATTTATCTAGCATACAATTATAGCAACTACGAAATCGTAGTTGTTACAACTACAAGTTATAACTTTGAGATACATAACTTTTGATACAAACTAATCTATTGTATGCATAAAATATCAAATAGAAGATTTTTGATTGATTTTTGGCTTGATATATTGTGCATCGTATAGTTCAACCCGAATCAAAAATTATAACTTCTCAAAATTATAATGTATTATTGTAGCAGCTATGATTTCGTAGTAGCTACAACGTGTTGCTGGTTTCTTAAAATTAACAACATGTTGTTGTTGATCTTTTGAAGACTAGCAACACAGTCTTCTATAGACTAGAAACCATCAGTTAATTTTATTTTAAAAGTGGCAGATAGACCGTGAGATGTCTAATTCACTCTAAACAAATTCCTATGCACTCGGTTAGTTTCCTTCTTACACACATGCCGTCAAACACCATTGTGATGCACTATATTGAGAGCAGCGATAATTTTAAATTCGATTCAAGTATGATACATTTTTTTAACACGAAGATTAGCAATAATGTTATTACTGATTCAAACTTTGAGAGGTTATAACTTTTAGTTTGGGTTAAACTACGGGACGAGCAATATATCAAATCAAAGCTCGTTTAGTGATTTTCTATTTGATATACTGTGCATCCAACGATTTAATCTGATCAATATGTTATGATCTCTTAAAATTTATCCAACATACATATTGTAGAAGTCACGAAATCGTAGCTGCTACAACTACAAGGTATAACTTTGAGAGGACATAGCTTTTGATTCAGACTAATCCATTAGAAGTATAATATATCAAATCCAAGATCTTTGATTGAGATTCGATTTGATATATTATGCGTCCTGAAGTTCAACATGAATCAAAAGCAATGACCCCTCAAAGTTATAACTTCATGTTATAGTAGCTATGAATTCATAGTTGCTACAATGTGTTGCTAGTTTCTTAAGATTAGCAACATGTTATTATTGATCTTCCAATGACCAACAACACTGTTTTCTATAGACCATCAAACATCAACCAGTTTCATTTCAAAAGCGGCTGATAAACCTAGAGATGTCCGATTTACTCCAAATAAATTCCTATATTCTCGACTCAATCTCTTTATTACACCCATGCCATCAAATACTATTGCGATGCACTATTGAGAGTGGTAATATTTTTAACTTGATTCAAGTATGATAAATTTTTTCAATGCGAAGACCAACAATAACATTATTGCTAATTTAAACTTTGAGAGATCATAATTTTTAAGTCAGGTTGAACTACGGCATGCACAATATATCAAATCGAAGTTCTTTCAGAGATCTTCGATTTGATATATTATGCGTCCCACGATTTAATCTAATTTAAAAGTTATGATCTCTCAAAATTTATCCAGCATACACGTTGTAGCAGCTACAAAAGCATAGTTGTTATAACTACAAGTTATAACTTTGAGAGGACATAATTTTTGATTCAATCTAATCCATTGGAAGTATAATATATCAAATCCAAGATCTTTGAACGAGTTTCAATTTGATATATTGTTCGTCCTGTAGTTCAACCCGAATAAAAGCAATGGCCCTTTAAAATTACAACTTGTTGTTGTAGTAGCTATAATAGTTGCTACAACATGTTGTTGGCTTCTTAAGATCAGCAATATATTATTGTTGATCTTTTGAAGACCAACAATATAGTCTTATACAAACCAACAACCATCAGCCAGTTTCATTTCAAAAGTAGTTGATTAACCTAGAGATGTCTAATTCACTCCAAATAAATTCCTATGTGCTCGACTCAGTCTCCTTATTACATCCATTCTGTCAAACACCATTGTGATGCTATATTGAAACCGGTGATATTTTTAACTTGATTCAAGGATGATAAATTTTTTCAATACTAAGACTAACAATAATGATATTGCTGATCTAAACTTTGAGAGGTCATATTTTTAAGTCGGGTTGAACTACGGGATGCACAATATATCAAGTCAAAGCTGGTTCATAGATCTTCGATTTGATATATTGTATGTCCCATGATTCAATCTGATTTAATAGTTATGATCTCACAAAATTTATCCAACATACACGTTGTAACATGTACGAAATCGTAATTGCTAAAAACTACAAATTATAACTTTGAGTGGACATAAATTTTGATTCATACTAATCTATTGGAAGCTTCATATATCAAATCCAAAATCTTTGAACAAGTTTTAATTTGATATTGATTTGATGTATTGTGTGTCCTATAGTTCAACCCGAATCGAAAACAATGACTCCTCAAAGTTATAACTTGTTGTAGCAACTTTGAGTTCATATTTGCTACAACTTGTTGTTGGTTTCTTAAGATCAACAACATGTTGTTGTTGATCTTTTGAAGTCCAGCAACATAGTCTTTTGCAAACTGACAACTATCAGCCAGTTTCATTTCCAAAGTGGCCGATAAACCTAGAGATATATAATTCATTATAAACAAATTCCTATGTGCTCGACTTAGTTTCCTTATTACACCCATGCTATCAAATACTATTGCAATGCACTATATTAAGAGCGGTGATATTTTTTTAACTCGATTCAAGTTTGATAATTTTTTTCAACACGAAGACCAACAACAATGTCATTACTGATTTAAACTTTGAGAGATTATAATTTTTAAGTCGGATTGAATTATGGAATACACAATATATTAAATCAAAGCTCATTTAGAGATCTTCAATTTGATGTATTATGCGGTTCATGAATCAATCTGATTTAAAAATTATGATCTCTCAAATTTTACCCAATATACACGTTGTAGCAGCTACGAAATTATAGTTGCCATAACTAAAAGTTATAACTTTGAGATGACATAAATTTTGATTCAGACTAATCCATTGGATGCATAATACATCCAATCCAAGATCTTTAAATAAGTTTCAATTTGATATATTGTGCATCCCATAGTTCAACCTGAATCAAAAGCAATAACCCTTCAAAGTTATAACTTGATGTTGCAGCAGCTATGATTTCATAGCTTCTACAATGTGTTGTTGGTTTCTTAAGATTAGCAATATATCGTTGCTAATATTCTAAAGTCCAACAACATAGTTTTCTATAGACCGACAACCATCATCCAGTTTCTTTTCAAAAGTGACCAATGGATCGAGAAATGTCTAATTCACTCCCAATAAAATTCCATATGCTCGGTTCAGTCTCCTTATTCACCCATGTCATCAAACACCATCATGAAATAATATATTGAGAGCAGCGATATTTCTTAACTTGATTCAATGATGATAAATTTTTTCAACACGAAAAGAAACAACAACGTTATTGCTAATTTAAATTTTAAGAGACCATAACTTTGATTTGTGTTAAACTACGAGACACATAATATATCAAATTGAAGCTTGTTCAGAGATCTTTGATTTGATATATTGTGCATCCCTTGATTTAATCTGATTTAAAAGTTATGAACTCTCAAAATTTATCCAACATACATTCTTCCTAGCTTGCAAAACATGCTTCTAAACCATAGAACTTGCATATCACAATTCTATCCAAGATGCTTCATCAAATTTTAATTATAATTTTGAAAATCAGCACCACTGTATTGTTGATTTCATAAAATCAGTAACACTGTGTTGCATATTTCTGAAAATTAGCAACACCGTGTTGATTGTTGAAAACTATCAACATAATGTTGCTGGTTTTCAAAAATTAGCTCTATGTTGTTGTTACGAAAACTAGCAACACAGGACTAATTCCCGAAAGCAACAACACCTATATTGCCGATTTTAAAAATCATCAATATGGGGTTGATTTTCAAAAACCAGCAACACAAAGTGTTGTTGATTTTTGGAAACTAGCAACACAAGTATGTCGGGTTGAGGTTGTTGGTGCAGAATGCACCAAAGTCAAACCTGTGTTTTGATAATGGCAACAGAGGTCAAAAGTTAAGTCTTACTTGTTGTCTAACAAGTTACTCTAGTGTACAGGAAAAGCCCTAGCGAAGGACTGCTAGGCACTGGCGAAGGAATGCCAGGGCAAAAAACCCTAGCGAAGGACTGCTAGGCACTGGCGAAGGAATGCCAGAGTCAAAAGCCCTAGCGAAGGAATACTAGGCACCTGGCGAAAGAATGCCAGAGTAAAAAGCCCTAGCGAAGGACTGCTAGGCACCGGGCAAAGGACAGCTCGGCATCCAAGCCCTGGCAAAGGACCGCCAGGCAAAAGTCCAACCAAAGGAGCGGTTGGCATCAGGTAAATTCTCCCGAGAGGAGTAGGTGAGGACGCGTTCCCCGTCGAGGGAACAGTAGGCGTCGGTTCGACCTAGGGCTCCATTTTGGAGACTAAAGTCAGAACCAAGACAGCTAAGGCTGTATAAAATAATAATTAATTGCTTTATTGTGTTTTGGACTAACCCTGGATGCAGGACCGAAGGAACGTGTGTCTGCAACTCAGAGAGCCTCAAAGGAGTGAGGCAGCAGCTGAGCAGGGCGCCCTGAGTGTCCAGGGAGCCCTCAAGGTGAACCAGAACCAAGCGAAGCAAAAAGGGGCTTCGGCTGCTTAGTGAGCAAGGCGCCCTCAGCAGCTAGGGCGCCCTCGTCAGCCAAGGCGCCCTCGTCAGCCAAGGCGCCCTCAGCAGCTAGGGCGCCTCCGCGCCCAAGACTGCGAAGCTTCAGCTTTATCCACAACCGAGATTTTCTGCGCGGAAGAAGTCAGCCAAGGCACCCTCTACGACCAAGGCGCCCCCAGAGTCAAACTTATCCCTATTCGGATGGGATAACTGTTGACCGAGCTAAAACCGGATCGGCTGACACGTGGCAGGGCGCCCCCGACGTCCAGGGCGCCCCTGGGTGCTATAAATAGCACCCAACGCCCAAGCCTTCGAAATCAACTTCGTACCAAAGCTTCCACGCTCTTCTGTGCTCACGCCTTGTTCCGAAAACTGCCCAACTCGAGCGACGACGTCCTGCTGCTCCGGAAAGTCAACCTACAACCGGACGTCGATAACAGAAGAAATTTTTTTTAAAAAATGTTTATAGTACTATACTTGTAAATCTCTTTTTGTAAACTGATTTTGCATTCATATAGAATTGCCCAAAGTAAACGATCAACGATCGTGGGCCTTGGAGTAGGAGTCGACCTAGGCTCCGAACCAAGTAAAAAATACTGTGTTCGCGTGTCTTAATTTCTTTCCGCTGTGCAAATTGCTCTCTCCATAAATTCGAAAAGTTTTTATCGATATTCACCCCCCCTCTATCGACTCTATCGATCTAACAAGTGGTATCAGAGCGGGGAAGTTCAAACTTGGTGCAACCACCAGTTTGACAATTTCTTTTCGGATTTTCATTATTGTTTTCGATTTTTTTTATATATATATTTTTAATCTTTTTCGTTAATCGAGGTTGGTGCAACACCCCTCGATATTGTATTTATCTTATCCAGCACTACTAATCCAAGACCTAGTCTTGGAAAACTTGTTTTTCTGTTCGTTTTTCTGTTACAGATTAAAATGGCCATGCAAGAGGGATTCAGCACCGCCAGACCTCCACTTTTCAGTGGAGAAGACTTTTCTTACTGGAAAAGTCGTATGGAGGTCCACCTGAAAACTCAGGTGGATATGTGGATCATCATCCAGTCCGGTCTGGAGATCCCCCGAAACGCCGAAGGACAACCACAAAGCTACTCCGAATGGGACAACTCCCTTAAACGCAAGATAGAAGTCGACGCAAAAGCAACACAAACCCTACAATGCGGGCTGACAAAGGAAGAACTGAACCGAGTAGGCCCCTTCAACAGTGCAAAAGAGCTATGGACAAAACTGATCGAGCTGCACGAAGGGACTTCAGATACTCGGATCAGCAAGAGGGATCTGCTACTAAACAAACTCTACACCATCAAGATGGCTGACAACGAAACAGCAGCCCAGCTCCACGCACGAATCCAAGAGGTAATGAACGGTCTTCACACAATAGGTCACAAGGTTGAAAACCGTGACCTAATAAGGTATGCTCTAAACGCCTTCCCTAGAAACACCTTGTGGGCATCTATGGTAGATGCATACAAGGTCTCTAGGGATCTTTCAAAAATAAAATTAGATGAATTATTTTCTGAACTAGAACTGCACGAACAAACTAACACCAATATGGTTGAGAAAGGTATTGCTTTTCTTGCAGGCAAGACTGGAAGGACAACGAAGAAGAAGCCTGAACCTGAAACTGAGTCTAACTCAGACTCAGATTCAGAAGAAGAAGAAAGAGATCAAACTAAGCTGGTCCGGCTCGCTCGAAGCTACTACAAGGAGCTGAAGAACCGAACCAACAAACGGAAAACCGACCGAAGAAAGGACGAACCAGCTGAACCAGCAAACAAGCCCAATGTAACCTGCTACGAGTGCAAGAAAAAGGGCCACTACAAGTCAGAGTGCCCTAACCTAAAGGAGACTAAAAAGACGAGAAGAAAGAAGGCACTGCAAGAAACCTGGACGAGTCTTCCTCAGAAGAAGAAGAAGAGGCACCCCAGTCCAACCTCCTAGCTCTGACCACCTCAGAAAAAGTCGAGACCAAGTCAGAAACAGAACAAGAGGACGGCGAGCTGACCTTCACAGAAGACGGAGAAATTAAGGTAACAGGTTTTAATAGATCGCAATTAAGTGAATTAATTTCTTTTCTTTCTCGAGATTTGGCAAAAGCCAAACTCCGGGTCGAAACCCTCCGACAGGAAGTAAAACTCCTAAAAGAGGGAGCTGACTCTAAACCCTTAACCGAGAAGGTTCAGGAAGGAACTCCTACTCAAGTTGAAAAACTTGAAAAGGAGAACTCCTCCCTGAAAACTCAGGTTAAGGATCTTAGATCAGCTTTAGAACGATTTACATCTGGTTCCAAGGGTCTTGACATGATACTTGGAAAACAGAAATCAGTTCTAAATCGATCCGAACTTGGCTACCGAACCAAATCCCGACAAAGATCATATTTGACTGTACTGAATCAGTCCAGAGGAAAAATTCAGGCATGGGTACCTAAACTGTGCCTGAACCAACCTACTGGATCAAATCAGTATTGGATCCCCAAGGACAAGATTCACATCTTGCCTAACCATCTCCGTGGCTTTAGTCCAGGGGGAGCCAAACTGAAAACAATATTTATAGTTCATTAAGATTTAATTTTTTTTAAATTGTTTGATTGATTGTTTATTTAAAATTTCTGCAAATTACCATGCTTAAAATTAGAAATGGTTAGTATAAGGACTAAACAGACTTAGCTGAAATTTGACAACATAGTATTAGGTGGAGGTGAGATGATAGTACGTTAGGGAAGCCAATTTGGCGGAACTAGCCGAAGCTACCGATCCAAAACCTAAACTAGTTAGACCAAAAATTTTTCAAAGAATTTTTGAAAATGAAATTTCATTAAAAGGCTTTGTCAAGGAAATGGTGGATGATCCCATAAGGCTACGGCCAAAGAAGGCCTTGTGCCTCGCCAAGACCTGGAAGCCAATTTTTGAAATTCAAATTCAAATTATTTTTTGTCAAATTCGAATCTAACACAAAATTTCAGTTATTTATAGAGTTGAACATCTTTTCAAAATTTCAAAATTATTTAAGCTTTCAAAATTTAAATTGTTTTCAAAATTAATCAAAATTTTTCAAAACTATCAAAACCTGTCTCACAAAACCTATAAGGTTAACGTGATTGAAAACCCTAGATTTGTGTGAGACAGACTAGGCAGTGAAACTCAATTTAAGCTATTCCTGATTCTAATTGGATCCAAATCAAGAAAATTCTTTATGCGTAGGAACATAAAGATTTGGACCAATGGAAGTTGGATAACGGTTGCTCCAGACACATGACTGGAGATAAATTGAAGTTCACCAAACTCAAACTCAAAAACCTAGGCTAAGTGGCATTTGGCAATAATGCTACACTCAAGGTAATTGGGTCAGGTAATATTGAGCTTAAATCTGATTTCATTATTAAGAAAGTTCTATTGGTTGAAAACTTTAATTTTAACTTGCTTAACATAAGTCAGTTATGTGATTCTGGTTATATAGTTACTTTCAACAATTCTAACTGCCTGATTAGAAATGAACAAGACTCAGAAATCATACTTAAGGGCACTAGGAAAAACAATGTATACACTATAAATCTTCCCCTTATACCCAAATGTATGTTAACACAATTAGAACAATCAAACCTCTGGCATAGGAGATTAGGTCATACCAATTTGAGAACTATCTCAAAAATTATCCAACTTGGCTTAATCAAAGGTATCCCCAAAATCAAAAACAATGAAAACCTAATATGTGAATCATGTAATCAAGGTAAACAAACCAAATCCAATCACAAACTAATCCAGTCTGATTTAACTCAAACCACACTTGAGCTCCTGCACCTTGACCTATTTGATTCACATGGAGCCAAGTCACTAAGCGGGAACCGATACTGCTTAGTAATAGTTGATGATTACTCTAGGTTTACCTGGGTTAGGTTCTTAAAAACCAAAGATGAAACCCTAAACCTATTTATTGAATTCTGTAAACTAATTGAAAATCAAAACGACACTAAAATTAAAAGACTTAGGAGTGATCACGGGAGAGAATTTGAGAATCAACGGTTTGAGGAATTCTGTAAGGTAAATGGGTATTTACATGAATTTTCATGTCCTAGAACCCCCCAACAAAATGGGATAGTCGAGCGAAGGAATAGAACATTACAAGATGCCGCTAGGGCTATGCTCAACGAATTTAAACTAGCAAACCAATTTTGGGCAGAAGCAACTAGTACAGCCTGTTATATCCAAAATAGGGGTTTGATTAACAAACGACACAACAAAACCTCCTATGAACTGTACTACCATAGACTCCCAAACCTACATTACCTAAGGGTCTTTGGGTGCAAAGTCCATATCCTAAACACCAAAGACTATTTAGAAAAATTTCAATCCAAGTCAAACCCAGGTATTTTCCTAGGGTATTCAACCACAAGTAGAGCCTATAGAGCTTACAACAAACAAACTAAGAAAATTGAAGAAACAACAAACTTAATTTTCGACGAAGAAATCAATTCAACATCTAATAATCCAGACCCAATTTCATCAAACTCTGACCAAGAAAATAATGAACAAATTATTGAACCATTAATTGAACCCTTACACGAACTAACTATTGAACCAATGAATGAATTAACTGAACTAAGAATCGAACCAACAAATGAACCAGCCCAAAGAGTCGAATCAAATAGTGAACCAAACCGACCAGCTGGACCTGAGGCTGAACCAAGCTCTAGAAGAACAAAGAAACCCAGACTTAGTCACCCAACTGATCAAATTGTGGGTGATCCGACTCTAGGAGTCAGGACTAGGTCCTCCTATAGGAACCTTAGCCAAATTGCTATGATATCAAAAATTGAACCCAAAACTATAGAGGAAGCCCTACCTGATCCTGATTGGATCATAGCGATGCAAGAAGAACTAGCTCAATTCGAGAGAAACCAAGTCTGGGAATTAGTACCTAAACCTGAGGGCAAATCCGTGATTGACACTAAGTGGGTCTTTAGGAATAAGCTGAATGATCAAGGAGAAATAGTCAGAAATAAAGCCCGCTTAGTAGCAAAGGGTTTCAGCCAAGTAGAGGGATTAGACTACGATAAAACATATGCCACAGTAGCTAGACTTGAGTCCATTAGAATGTTGTTAGCCTTTGCATCCCATAAAGGATTTAAGTTATATCAAATGGATGTAAAGTCAGCTTTCTTAAATGGATTCATTAAAGAAGAAGTTTATGTAGGACAACCCCCAGGGTTTGAGGACTTAGACAAACCTAACCACGTTTACAAACTAACTAAAGCCTTATATGGGTTAAAACAAGCACCTAGGGCCTGGTATGAACGTTTATCAACCTACTTAACTTCTAAAGAATTCAAACAAGGCCAAATTGACTCAACTCTATTTATTAAAACTCTAGGAAAAGATATATTCATTGCCCAAATTTACGTAGATGACATAATTTTTGGATCCACCAACACAAACTTCCTAAAAGAGTTTGTCAAAATAATGGAAAATGAATTTGAAATGAGCTTAGTTGGTGAGCTTAACTTTTTCCTAGGCTTACAAATTAAACAAACTAAGGATGGAAACTACGTTCATCAATTTAAGTATGCTAAAGAATTGATAAAGAAATTTAAAATGGATAACTCTAAAAGTATAAGTACACCCATGGCCACTAATATAAAAATAGATAGTGACCCTGATGGTAAACCAGTGGACCCCAAACTCTATAGGAGTATGGTAGGTAGCCTACTGTACCTTACAGCCAGTAGACCTGACATTCTCTTTGCTGTAGGGATGTGTGCTAGGTACCAAACCTGTGCTAAGGAAACACACTTAGCAGCCCTAAAAAGAATACTGAGATATGTAAAGGGCACCCTAAATGTAGGAATTTGGTATCCTAGGACCTCAACTTTTGATTTGACAGGATACTCAGACTCTGATTATGCTGAATGTAAATTAGATAGAAAGAGCACAAGTGGAAGCTGTCAACTGTTAGGACAGAGTCTAGTTAGTTGGTGCAGTAGAAAACAACACTGTGTAGCCCTATCCACAACTGAAGCTGAGTATGTGGCCTTAGGAGAGTGTGTAGCTCAACTTTTGTGGATGATGCATACACTAAAGGACTTCCAGCTCAACTACAACCAAACTCAAGTATTTATTGACAATATAAGTTCAATTAATTTAACTAAGAACCCAATCCAACATTCAAGAACCAAACATATAGAAGTCAAACATCATTTTGTAAGAGACCATGTAGCCAGGGGTGAAATAGTACTTAAACATATTGACTCTAAATCCAACTTAGCTGATATATTCACAAAACCCCTACCTGAATCTGAGTTCAGTTCACTAAGAAGGCAGTTAGGATTGTGCTCTGTAGAATAGATTATTTTTTTTTCTTGATTTAAAATTGTTTTTAAAATAAAAAACTGCCTTACTTAATTTCAAAATCAGTTTTTCACTTTCGACTTAGTTTTATTCTTTTCAAAACTACCCCTTTAAAAACTAGGGATTTTTTTCGAAAATGGACTTAGCCTAGGCCCTAACTCTAGAACTGCATGCACCTATGGACTTAGAAGCCAGCATCTCACAAGCACCTTAGGGTACTTATGATTGATAACCTAGAAAGGGTTGAGATGCTTAGGTCTTTGCCTTAATTCAAGATGCTTTAAGTCAGTGCATCTGCAGTAATTGGGGCACTAAATACAACTTACACATCAATCAAGTTAAGTGTCAAGCTTAGAAAATCTAACTTGAACAGAAACACTTAACTTGACTAACTCTAGCAAAAACTACTGTATATAACAGTTAGTAAGTAGCTAATTGGGTTAGACAGGTCCCTACAGAGAAAATTGAATGATTTGATTTCGTCAAATTATAAAATGGTTCAGTACAGCAAATTCCTTTATGAAATTTTTTTTCTGCTACATTTATCTGTTTTTGATATATGGCAAAGGGGGAGAGATAGGAAAGGAGAGAGTAAAACATTTTGCAGAAATATTTTTTTTGCAGAAATATTTTTAAAATTTTACTCTATCCTTTATTCAAAAAGTTTTCAAAATTTGCTTATCCTTTATTCAAAAAGTTTTCAAAATTTGCTTATCCTTTATTCAAAAAGCTTTCAAAAATACTTAAGCATTTTAAAATTTTTCAAAAGTACTTAGTAGTTAAACTTTTCAAAAACCTTTTCAAAGTTAGCTAAGTACTTAGTAGAGAAACTTTTCAAAAACCTTTTCAAAGTTAGCTAAGTGCTTAAGCAAAAATCTTCTTCAAACTATTTACTAAAGTACTTAAGTTTTTTTTAACTAATTAAGTACTTAAGTTTTTCAAAATTATTAAGTACTTAAGCTTTCCAAATGTACTAAAGTTTTATTAAGTAATTAAGCTTTTGAAATCTTACCAAGTACTTAAGTTAACACTTTCAAGACTTGTGAGTACCTAAAAGCTTAAAGTTTTCAAAGTACAAATAAAGGATTCTTAACCCTACGATATTTTGAAAAATCTAGGGGGAGATTCTCTCCAGGGGGAGGGAACAAATTTCCTGCTTTTGATTAAACTTAACTTTTTGAACTAAGGTTGCCATGAATCAAAAAGGGGGAGATTGTTGGTACAGAATGCACCAAAGTCAAACCTGTGTTTTGATAATGGCAACAGAGGTCAAAAGTTAAGTCTTACTTGTTGTCTAACAAGTTACTCTAGTGTACAGGAAAAGCCCTAGCGAAGGACTGCTAGGCATTGGCGAAGGAATGCCAGGGCAAAAAGGCCTAGCGAAGGACTGCTAGGCACTGGCGAAGGAATGCCAGAGTCAAAAGCCCTAGCGAAGGAATGCTAGGCACCTGGAGAAGGAATGCCAGAGTAAAAAGCCCTAGCGAAGGACTGCTAGGCACCGGGCAAAGGACAGCTCGGCATCCAAGCCCTGGCAAAGGACCGCCAGGCAAAAGTCCAACCAAAGGAGCGGTTGGCATCAGGTAAATTCTCCCGAGAGGAGTAGGTGAGGACGCGTTCCCCGTCGAGGGAACAGTAGGCGTCGGTTCGACCTAGGGCTCCATTTTGGAGACCAAAGTCAGAACCAAGACAGCTAAGGCTGTATAAAATAATAATTAATTGCTTTATTGTGTTTTGGACTAACCCTGGATGCAGGACCGAAGGAACGTGTGTCTGCAACTCAGAGAGCCTCAAAGGAGTGAGGCAGCAGCTGAGCAGGGCACCCTGAGTGTCCAGGGCGCCCTCAAGGTGAACCATAACCAAGCGAAGCAAAAAGGGGCTTCGGCTGCTTAGTGAGCAAGGCGCCCTCAGCAGCCAGGGAGCCCTCGTCAGCCAAGGCGCCCTCAGCAGCCAGGGCGCCTCCGCGCCCAAGACTGCAAAGCTTCAGCTTTATCCACAGGCGAGATTTCTGCGCGGAAGAAGTTAGCCAAGGCACCCTCTACGACCAAGGCACCCCCAGAGTCAAACTTATCCCTATTCGGATGGGATAACTGTTGACCGAGCTAAAACCGGATCGGCTGACACGTGGCAGGGCGCCCCCGACGTCCAGGGCGCCCCTGGGTGCTATAAATAGCACCCAACGCCCAAGCCTTCGAAATCAACTTCGTACCAAAGCTTCCACGCTCTTCTGTGCTCACGCCTTGTTCCGAAAACTGCTCAACTCGAGCGACGACGTCCTGCTGCTCCGGAATGTCAACCTACAACCGGACGTCGGTAACAGAAGAATTTTTTTTTTAAAAGTTTATAGTACTATACTTGTAAATCTCTTTTTGTAAACTGATTTTGCGTTCATATAGAATTGCCCAAAGTAAACGATCAACGATCGTGGGCCTTGGAGTAGGAGTCGACCTAGGCTCCGAACCAAGTAAAAAATACTGTGTTCGCGTGTCTTAATTTCTTTCCGCTGTGCAAATTGCTCTCTCCATAAATTCGAAAAGTTTTTGTCGATATTCGACCCCCCCCTCTATCGACTCTATCGATCCAACAGAGGTGGCCTGACAAGAGGGGGGGGGGTGAATTGCCGCTATAAAATAAAAATTAATCTTTTGTGCGGTCTCACAAAGAATTCAGATTAGTTGCAAAAATCAGTTAAAACAAACATAAACTAATAAAAGGCTAAGACACGGAGATTTACTTGGTTGTAATCTAGGTGGTTGCTAATCCAAGATAATTGAAGCTCACTATCAAAATCTCCTTCTGGCGGAGAAGCCTTTTATAGACTTTGAAGCACAAGACCGAAGAAAACTAATAACTGAATTGTTTGCAGTTGATGGATAATTGAAAACTGAGCTCTAGGGGCCTATTTATAACCCCGTTAAAAGTTATCCGTTTGCTGATGTGACACTTACAAGGCGCCTGACACGTGGCTTAATACTTATCCAACTCACAACGTTCGTAAACGGCTAAAATAGCATCTCAGGTGTCTGTTGGCTCACGGGCGCACGGGTGCTCGGGCGCTTGAGAGCCCAGGCGCTCGTAAGCTTACCGACTCCCAAGAGTGACCTTATTGGTCAGCAACCGCTGACCACTCTCAAGCCTGACTTCCAGCCTTCTTGGGTGATTTTGGGCCAATCAAAGTTATGCTCACTTGAACCCGACTCTAGCCTTTCGCCCCTCAAGCGTCCTTCCTTCCAGCTTCTCGTCTCTCGGACGTCGCACACGTCCTTATCGCTCCACCGGTGTACTCTTCCGCAATTTTCACGTCCCTCGGATCTATCGAGCCCGTCGGCTCACTTCCCCATGCAATTCTTCTCGTCCACTGCATCTTACGCTCGACTTCCTCAGACAGAGGGATCAAAAATCAATAGGACCTATCTTAACTTAGTTGATCACATCAAAACTAACCAGGGTACCAATAATCTCCTCCTTTTTGATGTGTATAAACCCAAGTTCAGTTAGGGTTTAACTAAAAGAAATAATACAAAGCATGAAAGAAATGTTTGGAAATTAAAACATTAAGCATAAAAGAGTTGTTTGCAAATAAAACATCATAACCTCGCCTTGAACTTATGCTACTCTCCCTCTTTGATCACAGCAAAAAAATACGGCACATCAAAAGCTAGGGAAGGGAAAAAATAGAAAATATGAATGAAATAATTCCTAAGTATTCTTTTATTTTTTTAAAGGAAAAAAATCCAGTGAAATAATTTTCATTCGAGATTTAAAATGAAATTTTGACATTAAAAACTTTATCTGTGTTCGAAAATAAATCAAATACTGATTGAGTATAATATTTGAAGAATGATTATTTAAAATTCAAAAGCACTTCAAAATCATCGAGTAAAATTTTACTGAGGGTCTACTGATCATATATGTATTCGAAAAAATCAGATCTGGAAAAAAAATTTTAATCTATTTTTAAATTTTTAAATTTGAATTTTGAACATAAAATTGTGAAAATTCGAAAATAATCAGAAAAATCTCAAAATTCATAGTAAGCAAAAAAATATTTATGTATTGAGAAAAAAATATGGACATAATTTTATCAATTTAAAATTTGATTGTTATTCATTTTTCATAGACACTAAATAATCTGTTGAAAAATAATAATAATAAACTATTTGCACTAAAACATATACCGAGTAAAAATTAATCTAGAAAAGATTTAGGAACCCAAAACCAGTTCTGTCTATGGGGTTTAATTAAAAATTTCACAGGTATATAATTCTTGGATACTTTTCTAAGTTGACCCTTGTGATTTTGAATATACCAATTTAGATTATCAGGATAACTATTTTTCTTTTAACGTAAACATGCAATATCAAATTCTAATTTTTCATCTAAATTTCTCAAATTAATAATATCATTTTTCAGTTTACCAGAACTATCAGAAGAACATGCATTAGTTAATTTTATTTTTAATTTTTGATTTTCTTTTTCTAATTTTAGATTAGCTTTAAGCATTGCTTTTTTACCTGAGTACAGTTGATCATGAGGGAGGAAACATACCTCACTTACCGGGCCACTTTCAAAAAGAGGGGCTCCCCCTTCGTCACTACTTTCCTCTGATGAAGCTCCCGCTTCTTCAGTGCTTTCCTCTTGATGATTTGCCAACAGTGCAAATCCAGCGTATTCTTCGGCTTTTGATTCATCGGACGAGGTCTTGTCCTAGGTGGCTTTCAGCATCTTCTTCTTCTTTGGCTGATTTTTCAGTTTGGGACACTGGTCTTTTAGATGACCCTCCTCATTACAGTTATAGAATTGGACTATATGCTTCTTCGGAGATCGTCTTTTACCCTGAGACTTAGAATATTTATTAGCCCTTTTAAAAAAAATTTTAAGATTTTTTTACCATCTCACCTGTATTTTCATCATCTATTGACGACTCCTCCACTACTTGGTTCCTTCTCGCATTTAGAGCAACGTTATCCGTTTCCTGTTCTTCCCTACACACTGAGATTCGTGAAGCTCTAAAATCAAAAATAGTTGTTCTAGAGTACTTACCTTAAGATCATTTTAAATAAAATATGCGTCGATTACTAAGGTCCAATCTGGGGTTCTCGGGAAAGCATTTAGTGCGTACCGTTGAGTGTTGCGATTTGATACCTTTTCCCCAAGATTATCAAGGCTCGTGATTAGTTCCTTTACCTTGGCATGCAGTTGAGCAACAGACTATTTGTCTTCCATTCAGAGGTTGGCAAGTTGGCTTCGTAGGATGTCTCATAGTGCCAGTTTTGTCTTCGAGGTGCCTTCGTGCAATTCCAAGAACTTTTCCCAAAGTTCCTTTGCCGAGTCATACATCTCGATTCAATTGACGTCTTGTTCGAGGAGGACGGTCAGTAGATGGAATTCCGCATTTCCGTTTGCTATTGCATCTGTTTGCTCCTTTTTGTTCTAGCAGTCAAGTTCCTTGATTTTTCCTTCGCTGTCTTTTGGAGCTAAAAAATCATTTTTCATTGTTAATAATAATTCATAATCAATAGTAAAAAATACTTCATTTTTCTTTTCCATGTTCCGAGCTCTCCCTCAAACTTCAGCGGGTAGATCACTGGTCCAACCATTCTTTACAATTTCCTGTATTTGGCGGTTATTCCTTCTACGACGTCTTAGCTCTGATACCACTTATCGGGTCGAGGTTCGCCAGCAAGATGGGGGGGGGGGGGTGAATTGCCGCTGTAATATAAAATTCAATCTTTTGTGCTGTCTCACAAAGAATTCAGATTAGTTGTCAAAATTAGTTAAAACAAACATAAACTAATAAAAGTCTAAGACACAGAGATTTACATGGTTGCATCCTAGGTGGTTTCTAATCCAAGACTACTAAAGTTCACTATCATAATCTCCTTCTGGCGGAGAAGACTTTACAAACTCTGAAGCACAAGACAGAAGAAAACTAATAAATGAATTATTTTCAGTTGATGGATGATTGGAATATTAGCTCTAGGGGCCTATTTATAGCCCAGGTCAAAGTTATCCGTTTGCTGACGTGGCTCTTACAGGGCGCTCGAGTCCTCTTGGGCGCCTGACACGTGGCTTAATAGTTATCCAACATGTAACATTCGCAAACGGCTAAAATAGCCTTTAGGATGCCTGTTGGCTCACCGGCGCTCGAGTTCCCCGACGCTTAGTGCTCGGGTGCCTGAGAGCCTAGGCGTCCGTAAGCTTACGGGCGCCCGAGAGTGACCGTTTTGGTCAGCAACCGCTGACCACTCTCAAGCCTGACATACGGTCTTCTTGGGTGATTTCTGGCCAACTGGAGTTAGGCTCACCCAAACCCGACTTCGACCTTTCACCCCTCAAGCGTCCTTCCTTCCGTCTTCTCGTCCCTTGGACGTCGCGCACGTCCTCCTCGCTCCACCGGTGTACTCTTCAACAGTTTCTGCGTCTCTCGGATGCACCGAGTCCGTTAGCTCACTTCCCCGTGCAACCCTTCTTGTCCACTGCGTCTACACTTGATTTTCTCCACTCTTAAGTTCCTGTACACTTAGACAGAGGGATCAAAAACCAACATGACCTAACTTAACTTAGTTGATCAGATCTAAACTAAACAGGGTATCAATAATCTCCCCTTTTTTTATGTGTATCAACTCAAGTTCAGTTAGGGTTAAACTAAAAGAAATAACACTAAGCATAAAAGAAATGTTTGGAAATTAAAACATTAAGCAGAAAAGAGATGTTTGTAAATAAAACATCACAACCTCCCCCAGAACTTATACTACTCTCTCCTTTTAATCACAACAAAAAAATAGGGCACATCAAAGCTTAGGGAAGAAAAAAAATTAGAAAATTTGAATGAAATAATTCCTAAGCATTCTTTTATTTTTTTATAGGAAAAAAATTCCGTTGAAATAATTTTCTTTCAAAATTAAAAATTAAAAATCAAATTTTAATAAAAATTTCATAAAATATTGAAAACATCTTAGTAAACTCTGAAAATTTTTGTATGAGTGGGAAATAGAGTTTTGAGTTTGTAAAAAAATATTTAGACATTAAAAGCTTTATTTGTGTCCAAAAATAAATCAAATACTAATTGATTGTAATATTTGAAGAATGATTATTTAAAATTCAAAAGCACTTCAAAATATTCGAGTGAAATTTTATTGAGGGTTTACTGATCATATCTAGATTCAAAAAAATCGGATCTGGAAAAATAAATTTTTTAATCTATTTTTAAAATTTAAAATTTGAATTTCGAATGTAAAATTGTGAACATTCTAAAAATTTCAAAAAATCTCAAAAATTCACAGTAAGTAGAGAAAATATTTATGAATTGAGAAAAAAATATGAATATAATATTATCAATTTAAAATTTAACTGTTATTCATTTTACAATGATACTAAATAATCTGTTGAAAAAAAATAATAATAAAAAATAGTTATCACTAAAACATATACCAAGTAAAAATTGATCTAGTAAAGATTTAGAAACGCAAAATAAGTTCTTGTGTACGAGGTTAATTAAAAATTTCATAGGTATATAGTTTTTGGATACTTTTCTAAGTTGGCCCCTGTGATTTTAAATATACCAGTTTAGATTATCAGGATAACTATTTTTCTTTTGGCGTAAACATGCAATATCAAATTCTAATTTTTCATCTAAATTTCTCAAATTAACAATATCAGTTTTTAGTTTATCAGAACTATCAGAAGAACATGCATTAGTTAATTTCATTTTTAACTTTTGATTTTCTTTAACTAATTTTAGATTAACTTTAAGCATTGCTTTTATACCAGAGTACAGTTGATCGTGAGGGAGGAAACATACTTCACTTACCAGGTCACTTTTGAAAAGTGGGACTCCCCCTTCGTCGCTATTTTCCTCTGACGTATCTCCCGCTTCGTTCGTGCTTTCGTCTTGATGATTTGCTATCAGTGCAAGTCCAGCGTATTCTTCGGCTTTCGATTCATCGGACGAGGTCTCGTCCCAGGTGGCTTTCAGCGCCTTCTTCTTCTTTGGCTGGTTTTTCAGTTTGGGACACTAGTCTTTTAGATGACCCTCCTCTTTACAATTATAGCATCAGACTATACGCTTTTTCGGAGATCGTCTTTTACCCTGAGACTTCGAATATTTATTAGCCCTTTTAAAAAAACTTTTAAGATTTTTTACTATCTCCGCAGTATTTTCAACGTTTGTTGACGACTCCTCCATTACCTGGATTCTTCTCATGTTTAGAGCGACGTTATCCGTTTTCAAGTTCTTCCCTACACACCGAGATTTGTGAAGCTCTAAAATTGAAAATAGTTGTTCTATAGTACTTACCTTAAGATCATTTTAAATAAAATATGCCTCGATTACTGAGGTCCAATTTGGGGTTCTTAGGAAAGCATTTAGCGTGTACCATTAAGCGTCGCGACTTGATACCTTTTCTCCGTGATTCTCAAGGCTCGTGATTAGTTCCTTTAACTTGGCATGCAGTTGAGTAATTGACTGTCTGTCTTCCATTCAGAGGTTGGTAAGCTAGCTTCGTAGGATGTCTCGTTGCGCCAGTTTTGCCTCCGAGGTGCCTTCGTGCAATTTTAAGAACTTTTTCCAAAGTTCCTTTGCCGAGTCTTAGTTCGCGATTCGATTGACATCTTGTTCTGGGAGAGCGGTCAGTAGATGAAATTTCGCCTTTCTGTTTGCTATTGCATCAACTTGCTCCTTTTTGTTCCAGCAGTCAAGTTCCTTGATTTTTCCTTCCCTATCTTTTAGAGCTGAAAAATCATCTTTCATTGTTAATAATAATTCATAATCAATAGTAAAAAATACCTTCATTTTTCTTTTCCATGTTCCGAGCTCCCCCTCAAACTTCGGCGGGTAGATCATTGGTCCAATCATTCTTTAAAATTTGTTGTGATTGGTGGTTAGTCCTTCTACGACGTCCTAGCTCTGATACCACTTGTCGGGTTAAGGTGGATCGGTAAGAGGAGGTGAATTGCCACTGTAAAGTAAAAATTAATCTTTTATACGACCTCACAAAGAATTCAGATAGTTGCAAAAATCAGTTAAAACAAACATAAACTAATAAAAGGTTAAGACACAGAAATTTACTTAGTTGCAATCTAGGTGGTTGCTAATCCAACACAACTGAAGCTCACTATCAAAATCTCCTTCTGGCGGAGAAGCCTTTTATAGACTTTGAAGCACAAGACCGAAGAAAAATAATAACTGAATTGTTTGCAGTTGATGGATGATTGAAAACTAAGCTCTAGGGGCCTATTTATAGCCCCGGTCAAAGTTATTTGTTTGTTAACGTGACACTTACAAGCCGCCAGAGTGCTCTAGGGCACCTATCATGTGGCTTAATACTTATCCACGTGCAACGTTCGCAAACAGCTAAAATAGCCTCTCAGTATGGTGATTAATAATTAAATTAATGATTTGTATATACATGTGTTTGCCCCCGGGGCTATGGTGCAGCGGTAGGGTCGCTAGTAGTTAACTCAGGCATTCGCGGTTCGATCCTCAGCTATGGTGCATTTTGTAAGAATTTTTCCTCCAAATGGGACGCGAACCCTGGGATGCTGGGCTTCTAGACTGCCCACTGTGAGCGCTTCCCGATTTACCCTGGTGACCGGTGGGAAACTTCCGTGGTGCCGGGCCGGTCACCCCAGGTTCAATTTGTCTGCTGCCTGGTTCATCATTTTTATTTAAAATAGCCTCTCAGGCACCTGTTGGGTCACGGGCGCTCGAGTGCTCAGGCGCCTAGTGCTCAGGTGCTCGAGAGCCTAGGCGCCCGTAAGCTTATGGGCGCCCAAGAGTGACCTTTTTGGTCAGTAATCGTTGCCCGCTCTTAAGCTTGACTTCCGGTCTTCTTGGATGATTTTTGGCCAACCGGAGTTAGGCCCATCCGAACCTGACTTCGGCCTTTCGCCCCTCGAGCATCCTTACGGCCTCTCATCTCTCGAACGTCGCGCAAGTCCTTCTCGCTCCACCAGTGTACTCTTTCGCAATTTCTGCGTTCCTCGAATGCACCGAGCCCGTCGGCTTACTTCCTCGTGATCAAGGCAATGATGTGGGGAACAATACAACCAAATGCAGAAAGCAATACAAAGCAATGATGTGGGGAACATGATATGACAACAATGACAATTTGAGCATCCTTTAAATGGCCAACCAAGATGATCAATAACATGTAGTTCTAGAACTCAAGGCTGCAAACGGAAAGAAATAGCAAGACAATTGAGGGATATGTAGCAAAGAATTCGTTTGATGCTGAGATGCAATTTCGAATTGATCATTAATTCATCTTTCATTATATATGTTAATTATCATAGATTTATGGTGGATCCAATGGAGAGACACGTGAAGGAGCCCAGTTCGGCGAAGGTTGCGTGGTTGAAGTTGTTCCATGTGTCGGGCCAGTTCTCCATGGCGACATACGCAAACTAGCCTCCCACCACGATCCATCGGTCCAAGTTGTGTGACACTGCCGCACTAGGGAGGCCAAGGCAGAAGTGGCCGACGAGGAGCCAAGTGAGGGCGATGTGGAAGACTATGGTGACAAATGGCAACAACCGGCATGATCAGGGCCTTGCTTTGTAATTGCAGGAATTTTGAGATAGGGAGGTTGAGGGCGTAGACGAACAACTAGGGGATCATGTAGAGAGTGAAGTGATCAACGAGGACCGTGATGTCGTCGCCCTTCTTGAACAGCTAGAGGAGAAAAGTGGCGAAGGTTCGAAGCTTAGATTTGATCTCAAATTATCGCCGACTTGTCATGTCTCTTTGTGGTGCTGGATAGAGGCGGAGGGATGATGACAGATAGCCACCGTCGATGCTTTGACGATGGAGGAAATAAAGATGAAATAGGCGAGATGAGAGATTAAGTTTTTTTTAATAAAATAAAAAGAAGATGGGTATTATAGGAAAGGAAATGAAAAAAAATTACGTAATTTAGATATTTCCAAAATACTTATGTGATTTAGAAAAAATATAAAACTACTTACGTTTGTTTGGTAAAATACCAAAGAATAATTTAATATAAAAGCATTAAAGGTTTTAGTTATAGTGGTTAAAAGCTTAAAAAAAATTGATAAATTATAAGGTAAAAAACAAAGAGGATTTTAAATTATATAACTTATCAAACGGACATTTAAAGAAGCCAAAAAGACACGAACCAAATGTTTAATTTGTATCCCAAATATTCCTATTCCAACGTTATTAAACTGTTACTCGGTAGTTTGAAATATTAATTATTTTATTTTAAACAAAATTAATATACTCACAATATTATTATATCAAAATATTTTTATTAAATTGATTAAAAATTATTAAAATTTATCAAATTATTTTAAAACACTAGA
Source organism: Boesenbergia rotunda (assembly GCA_024364735.1). Lineage (NCBI taxonomy): Eukaryota > Viridiplantae > Streptophyta > Magnoliopsida > Zingiberales > Zingiberaceae > Boesenbergia > Boesenbergia rotunda. The sequence goes on from JAGFNQ010003467.1 coordinate 1,025,085, forward strand.
AAAGTTATCTATTTTATAGTTAAATCTTAAACTCTAAATTTTAAAATTTAAATTCTAAATTTTAAACTCCCAACGCTATTATAAAAATATTTTTTACTAATTTATGTCAAAATTATTTAAATTTTATTAAAATTATTTTAAAATAGTTATAATATCTATATAAATAACGGTAGATAACCATTACAAATATACAATAGTATTATATTAGCGTGTTGTGACAATTATAGTATTATGTATATAAAATAATTAATTAGATTAATGTTGAATATGGAATGATTGATCCGTGTCAATTATTACAAATAATAAGTACAAACAGAAAAATAAGAAGAGACACAAAAATTACTTATTTTACAATTTGAGTGGTTATTAATTTAAGATAATAAAAAGTTCTTTTAGAATTTCTCTTTCTTGAAGGCGTAACAAGCTCTTACAAGCATTAAAATCACAAACAAATTGAGCACGGAATTAGAAAAGAGAATATATGAATTATTTTTCTAATTTTGAGCCAAAGGACTCTATTTATAGAGTCTTAAAAACTTATCCGTTATTGACGTGACACATCTAAGGCTCAATGTTCATTTTGGGCGTCTGAGTTAGGTCAATTCTTATCCACATCATAACAACATGAAAATTGACTCTTTTTGGGATAAGGCAGTCGAACCTAGACGCCTGTATCAGCTCCATGCCCCCCCCCCCCCCCCCATTGAATACGCGCTCCCCTATTGGTTCGGGGAGCTCCGGAGCCTGGTCAATCCCCAGTTGATCAATAGCTTTGACAATTTGGATGATTTTTTTATTGTTTGGAATTGAGCTCATCCGAACCCAACTTTGACCTTCTCCTCAAGTAGTCTTTCTCCCCAACCTCTCATCCCTCGGACGTTGCGCACACTCTTCTCTTTTCACTGTGTACTTTTTCGAAGTTTTTCGTCCCTCGGATGCATCGAGCTTGTTGGTTCCCTTCTTGTGCACTCCTTCTCATTGGTCGCATCTTCCGTTCTACTATTTGTACTTCTAAGTTTCTGCACACTTAGACACAAATCATCAAAACCTAAACAAGATCTAACTTCACTCAGTGGACTATATCAAAACTATCTCGTAATATTTATAATCTTCCTTTTTTGATATGTATTAACTCGAATTAAGTTAGGAAAACATAGACAAGAAATAAAAATAAGCAATATTAATTTTTTTCAATTAAGTAAAAAAAAATATTGATATAAAGTCAGCCTCTTAACTTAATTCTCATCTTCTATCCTTTGATAAATAAAAAAATGGTTAAGGCGAAAACAAATCTTACGTTATAAGAATTTTTCAAAAAGATGAATTTTAAAATTCCTAAGGAAAAAAATTATTTCTTTTAAAAAAAAATGAAAACTTTTGCTTAAAAAATCTCTTAATAAGCATTAGTTTACGACAGTTGTTTTTTTGAAAAAAATAAATAAAATAGTTTTCTTTGTCTAAAATAAATTGTTATATTTTTGAGTTTATAAAATCAACTAAGAATCAGTAAAAAATTAATTTTATCAAAAATTTATTTTCGAAAGAATTTTAAATTTAAAAACTCAGTTTTTATGAAAAATTCATAGGAATTTATTATTTTCTACAAAAATTTTATAAATTTTTATAAACAATTCAAAATATGAGATATGATCGTATAAAAATTTTTAAGATAAAATACTTTTTTTGTTGAGGGTTTAAAAATAATATTTTAGGAGATGCATAAAATTTGGAAATTAAATACTAAGAAAATAAATTTTGACTTAAAAATTTTGATATTTTTTTAAAAAGTCAAAGTCTAATGGTTAATCTCCAAAAAAATTCAGTTTTTTTTAAAAATATCTCAGAGGTAATTTTAATATTAAAAATTTAACTTTTGATAAAAAAAATCATAAAAGTTCATTTCATGGATAAAAAAAATCTCAAAAATTTTGTGTGGATAGATATGAATTATGTTTATCATAAAAAATTTAAAAATAAATTTACTCAGAAAATAAATTTTCAAAAAAGATATTTGGATAAAAAAACCAGATCAATTTCTAGCATGTTTAAAATAATAATCTAATAATTCAACACAGATTTAGAAACTCAAAATAAATTTCTACTTATAGGATTTATAAAAATTTTGTGTAGAATATAATTTTTAGGTACTCTTATAATTTAGCCCCTATGATTCCTAATATACGATTTTGGTCCTCCGAAAATTTTTATAATTTGAAAAATATTTGAGCATGCATGATTATTTTTTAATTTTTCTATCTGTTCTTTCAATTTTGCATTCTCAATTTTAACCTTATCAAAATGTTCTAATGGACATGCATTAGCTAAGTTATTTTTGAAATTAATGTTATCCTTTTTTAAATTCACATACTTACTTCATAATTTGTTAAAGGATCTAGATAACATTTGTATTGCATCATAAAATTGATCAAATGGGAGGTTACGCACCTCACCGTGTCCAATTCGTAATTTGAAGCTTCTCCCTCATCGATGCTCTCGATGCTTATTTCGGATGAGCTTTCATTGTCTTTTGCTTCTTGGGTGGCTTGCCATTAGTGCAAGACCGACATATTCTTCCCATTCAGATTCCGAGGATGACGATTCGCTCCAAGTCGCCTTTAAGTTCTGTTAGGACCTTTGCGTTTGGCTATAGAGAGGAGGGATGAATAGCTTTTCTTTGATTTTGTGTACAAGAATGTTCGCTAAAACACAAAAATAAGATAGACAAAATCAATTAACAATGAAACCAATGCTAACTCTCTTGATTTACTTGGTCTCCACCTCCTTGATGTGACTAATCCAAGGATCCACACGCATAACCAAGCTCCACTATGCTATTCTCCTTTTCAATCAAACTTGAAGGTGGAGAAACCGCCCCAAGATGCTCACTTCCTCTTTTACAAGATGAGATTTAGAGTATGAGGAAGAGAATAAACTATAGAAGCTTTGGGCACTTAGAAGAGGATTTAACAATCACAATTCGTAACCTTTTCATGTCCCAAAGCCTCCTCTTAAATAGAGGAGAGAACTATTAACAAACAGCTCAGCCCCGATGTTGGGACCGGGTGCATGTTGACATTGATGCGGGTTCGTAATTTTAAAATTAATTACGTGCAGCGGAAGGTTTAGCATAAATAATTTCTCAAATTATTTAACCACACATCTAAGCATGCAACCTTATCTTGTGTAGACATGATCATATATTTAAAATTTTACAGAAACGTAAACTAATTTACTTGTTACCTCTCGTAACTCGAAGGAAGGACGAGATCCAATCATAAGCGTCCCTTGGAAGCTCCGCCTCTATCCGCGTCCACGCCGAGTATCTTCGGGATGACTTCGCAAAGCCACGAGTTTCGTGTTCTCGAGAACTACTAGATTCTCCGAGAACGCGACAAGAAAAACCAAGAGAGAAGTAATCACATCGGAAAAACTCGCCACCAAGGTTGGCCGGAATCATAATTTCGGCGAGAAGGAGGAAGATGACTTGCGCCCAATCCCAAGGTGATGATGGCCGGAGAGGAAGATCGTCCCAACGGAAGAACTTCGTTGCCTCGGTGCTTCTCCTTGTGCTCACGGCAAGAAGAAGGGAGGAGAGGCTTGTGGCCGGACAAGAGGAAGAAGGGAGGAGAGGGAGAGAGCTCAAGCAAGAATACTTGGATTGATTTCCAAGCCTTGCCTTGGGTCCTTTATATAGTGGTCTCTCAACCGCCAAGTCTTCTTTTTCTTATGAAATAAATTTTCATAAGAAATTTATCATATAAATTTTCTATAACTTATTCCATCATGCCAAATTTTATCATATTTTAATTTATGATAAAAATCAACCAAGTCTCTTTTTTCTTATGGAAAGAAATTTCTTATCATGATAAATCAATCCATGATTGATTTTATAAAATAAAATAAACCAATCCATGGTTCATTTTAATTTCCAAGAAAAATAAATTTCTTTATATAAATTTCTTTATCATGGTAAATCAATCCATGATTGATTTTATAAAATAAAATAAACCAATCCATGATTCATTTTAATTTCCATGAAAAATAAACCAAACCTTGGTTTATTATATAAAAAATTTATATTATCCATAATTTTATAAAACAAACCACACTTGGTTTATTTTATAAATTGAACCGAAACTTGGTTCTCTCCCTTTGTTGTGGCCGGCCAAGCAAAGAGGGTGGGGACCCTCTTTGGCCGGCCTATCCAAGCCACGCCCCAATGAATTAAACTCATTTAATTCATCTATTAAGTCTTCAAAAGACTTAGCCATTTTACGCTTCCGATGCGTCTCTGAAAAATTCAGATTCGACTTATCATTTGGCTCAACCAAACCTAATCTCTCTTGATTGGAAAATCCAATTTTCAACTCGTTTTAAATCCCTCGGATTACTCGTAGTGTGTGTGACTAAATAGACTTTCGATTTATGTTGGCCGTCTATAATTAACCAATTATAGAACGATCATGAGTGACACCTAGTAGTACATCATGATCCCCAATTAATCGAAAGATCAACGGTTGACCTCAGAAACAATTCTGAAACCCTTTAGCAGCTATAATGAATCGTGCCCCATTCCCTTCACCATCTTATACCCACTTGGTTCAGGACATGGTCTATGTGTGTCAGTCCCCACTAGGCTGACTGCGTCACACCTAGCCCAAGTAATATTTTTTCATCCTACGGATTCTAATTACTCTCATGTATCTAAGAGATTCATACTCTGAACATGTCATGCTTTGGCCATAGGTTTCGAGTAACAATCCGACGACAGGCCTTGGGTATACATCTCCTCGCAAGGAGTGGTGAATCCTTTATAGGCTGTTCAAACATCTTCGGGCACTTCGACTTATACCCAATCATCCTGGGTCCACACCTCCTTGGAGATGCTTGCTTAAGATGTCAAAGTATAAGTCTCCATGACCAAGTTGACTTGAACACCGCAAGTCAAATGAACATCGCACTTAAGCTGCAGTAAGAACTTCACTGACATGTCTATATATGTAGACTACCATATGAAGTTTTACAGTCAGTCACTCCAATGAACTAGTTCCCTTAACTAGCATTCATGTTTATCTCCGGACATCCCAATGTCACCAGCCAGTGAGAATCAGCTGATTAGAGAATAACCCATGCTAGTCTCAACAGAATTGATAGTGTCCGTATTTATCAATTCATCGACTAGGGACAATTTCAATACTTCACAATTGCACATGTAGAGATAATCACTAGTTGTGAATTCATCACAAATTCTCTCATGCTGTGAATTGTATTGCGGACATTCAGTAAATGAGTTTAAGATCTCAATCAAATACATAAACATGTATACTCAAATAGTGAATATTCATTTATTAAAATAAATGATTACAATCATAAGGCGATTGCCTTAGGACACTTATCTCATATCACTAACACCCGACACAAGTCGACTACCCCTAGGGCCAGTCGACTGGTGTCTAGCCAATGACTGGATTTCAAATAGACCAATCGACTACCCCCAAGGCCAGTCAATTGCTTTCGGCTGTTCGACCTTACAGAAAGATCAGACGACTGGTTACCATACCAGTCGACTGCTACAGTGTGCTCTCAGAAGTGCAAGTCGATTGATTCCCTTGCCAGTCAACTGCCTTACTTACAAGTTCACTCTCAACATATCCGAAGTTCACCCTTCGCGTATGCCTTGAAGTCCACTTCCTTGGCTTTCCCATTGAAGTTCTCTTCCTTCGGCTCTCGGCCCTCGGATGCTCACATAAGCCTGCGGCTTGTCTCCATGCCATCCTTCGCGTATGCCTTTGTAGTCTACTTCCTCGGCTCATCCTTTGAAGTCCTCTTCCTCGGCTCTCGTCCCTCGAATGTTTCACTCTGTTAATCCTCATGTGTGATTCACCAAGTCCTGCAAGACTCAAACACACACATCAAATCAACATGAAAACCTAACTTAATCATATCGACACGCACATCAAAATCAATGATCTACTCAATCAAACTTAGGTCAATTGCACTAACAAGTTCTTCTACTTGGTTCGATTAGGTTTCTTCTCCTTGTCTTTTTCTTTATTCTTCAATCTATGACAGTTGCCTTAATATGTTCTTCTTAACAGTTGTAACACCGAACTTTTCTTTTTCTTCGAAACAGCTTCTTTGCCTATGACTTATTACAATTGTTAGTCTTAAATAATTTTGAAAATTTCCTTACCATGTATGTTTTTTCGTATTCATCAAGGAAGGTATCTAAATCTGATTCATCTATCTTAGCTTTAGTGCTAGGTTTTGACCATTTTCCCATTTTTGACTCTACACATCTAGATTCGTGAAGCTCAAAAGTTGAAAATAGTTGTTCTAAAATACTTACCTCTAGGTCTTTTGAAATGTAGTACGAGTCTATAATCGAAGACTATTCCTCCCTTAGAAATGACTTTAGGGCATATCTGAATGAATCTCGATTTGAAACTGATTCTTCAAGGTTGGTGAGTCTGGTTATCAATTCTTTGATTCTCGCATGCAGTTGTACGATAGTTTCTCCAGTGCCAATTCAGAGGTTTGTCAGTTGATTCTGGAATAGATCTTGTCTTGCCATCTTGGCTTTTGATGTTCATTCGTGAAGCTATAAGAACTTTTCTCAAAATTTCTTAGTCGAGTTGTAGATGCTGATCCGATTAACTTTTTGTGGCAGCAGAATATTTAGCAGATGAAACTCTGCTTTGTCATTAGCCACGAAGTCGACTTGCTCCTTAGTCTAGAGATACTCCTCTTTCTCTTCTCTGTTGTGATCTTTAGGTATTGCAAAATCGTAATTAATTGTTAGCAATATATTGAAATCAATTTTAAAATATACCTTCATTTTGCATTTCCAAAGAGCAAATTCACTCTCAAACTTAGGTAGGTAGATGCTCAATCCAACTATTTCTTTATTGTTTCAGGCAGTGGTTAGTCCTTCTAAAGTATCCTTGCTCTGATACTAATTGTAGGGTCATGTCGGGCCGACTAGAGGGGGTGAATAACCCTAAAATATAATTTCTTTCTTTTGTCCTTAGCAACGACACACAATTAATTCTTACAAATAATAAGCATAAACGGGAAGTAAGAAGAGGCACAAGAATTATTTGATTTGCAACTTGAGTGGTTGCTAATCCAAGACAATAAAAAGCTCTACTAGATTTTCTCTTTCTTGAAGGCAGAACAACCTCTTACAAGCGTTAAAAGCACAGACAATTTAGCACAAAATTAGAAAAAGAATATGGAGATTGTTGTTTTATCCGTTGCTGAAAAGAATATGGAGATTGTTGTTTTATCCGTTGCTGACATGACACATCCATGGCGCTTGTGTTCATTCGAGGTATCTAAGTTGGGTCAACTCTTATCGGCATAGCAACAATAGAAAAAATAACTCTTGCTGGGATAAGGTAGCCAATCTTGGGTGCTCGTATCAACTCCGGGCGCCCCGATTGGTTCAGGACTCCTCGGAGCCTGGTCAACCCCCGATTGACCAGTAGCTTTGGCGTTTTGGGTGAGTTTCTTATTGTTCAGAGTTAAGCTCACCTGAACCTAACTCTTGCCTTCCCCTCGAGCAGTTTTCCTCCCCGGTTTCTCGTCTCTCAGACGTCATGCACACCCTTCTCATTCTACCGGTGTACTCTTCCGCAACTTTTCATCTCTCGGATGCATCAATCTTGTCAGCTCCCTTCCCGTACACTTCTTTTCACTCATTGCATTTTACGCTCGACTTCTTGTGCTCTTAAGTTCCTGCGCACTTAGACATAAAATATCAAAACCTAACAGGTCCTAACTTAATTCAGTTGACCACATCAAAACTATCTCGGAGTACTTACAATGATTAACTAGGTTCTTCTCCTTCCACCGGTATACTCTTCCGTAGTTTTTCGTCTCTTAGATGCATCGAGCCTATTGGCTCTCTTCCCGTGCACTCTTTCTCGTTCTTTGTGTCTTCCACTCAACTTCTTGTGCTCCTAAGTTCCTGCACACTTAGACACAAAACATCAAAACCTATCATGACCTAACTTAACTCGGTTGACCACATCAAAACTATCCCAGAGCACTTGCAATTATTAACTAGGTTAGGTAACGTTGAATCTGGGATGATCAACCCAGCTCCACGAAAGTTTCCTACTGGGCGCCAAGGTAAATCGGGGAAGTGTATATGGAGGCCTATCCAGATAACCAATATTCTCAGGTCCGCTACCCATTAAGGGGAAAAAATCCTGATAATACAACATAGCTAATTTTTGAACTCTAGATCCCTAACTTATCAGTGGAGGGCCTAACTACGATACCCTACCCTCGGGGGCAGCTATTAGCTATAATAGCACTAAATGTGCCTCCCAGGGCATAATATAGGCGGTGGGCACATGACATCTCTAACACAACAGCCAGAGGTCGATTCCCAGGAACTAACGATCAACATGCTCTACCCCACCATGCACCTAACGCTTGTGTACCTGAATTAACTGTTGGGTTTTTCGGGCCGCGAAAATCGCCTTTTCGCGTCGCGGAAACCCCGAGAACCCAAAGCCATGGATCTCGTGCGAAGAAAAAATTCCGAAACGAAAAATCACGTATTCATTTCATGCTCAAAATCTGATCTACTCCTAGATCTAAAGAGGGATTGGTAAACCATTTTACCTTTGGTGCGTGCCCCGCTTAATCCCGCTCACTCCTTTTGGATGTCGGATCTCTAGGACGTCAAGTGTCGTCCCTCTAGAAGTATCCACGCGAACAAAGTGGATGGAGGAAACCCTTTAGGTGTGCTAGCACCTTTCAAGGGTTCGGCCAAGAGGAGAAGAAGAAGAAGAACACCAACACTTGGAGGAGGAAGAAGAGAAGACACCCCCAAAAAATGAGAAAAATAGAACCAACACTTGGTTTTTCCTCTCTCATTGTGGCCGGCCACATAATGGCCATTAATGGCCATTAAGTGGCCTGCCATAACCCCCTTTCAATTTGAATTCAAATTCAAATGGGGGGTTACAACCTTTGGAGATGATGTGGAGCATCATCATTGGTCAAATACCAAGCTAAGTCATCACTTGGTCAAGTCAAGGTGAGGTGGCCTTTTGGTCAAGTCAAACTTGCCTTTTATGGACTTTCCATATTTAGTCAAGTCAAACTTGACTCCATTTCTTCTCCCATGTCAAGTCTAACTTGAAGTGGAACCAAGTCAAGTCAAACTTGATTTGGATTTGGGTCAAGTCAAACTTGCCTTTTATGGACTTTCCATATTTAGTCAAGTCAAACTTGACTCCATTTCTTCTCCCATGTCAAGTCTAACTTGAAGTGGAACCAAGTCAAGTCAAACTTGATTTGGATTTGGGTCAAGTCAAACTTGCCTTTTATGGACTTTCCATATTTAGCCAAGTCAAACTTGACTTCATTTTTTCTCCATCTATTTGTTCTTTGCGTGTGACCCTATAGGTTCTTGTAACGTTGGCAATGCTTCTAACCTCTTAGAAACATAAGCAATGAGCGGTATCTAGCAACACATCATTGCTACCCAAGTTACAAGAATGTTGAGATCCAACATCACCAATGTGACTACTAATTATGACTTTCATAATATGTGACAATGACCTTCTATCGTCGATATCTAGATTGATCTTCTATGAAGCATAGACCGTGTCATTCTCCAATCAATCTATGTGTCTTGAACTCCAAGTAGACTCACTATAATCAAATAAGCTCAATATCTCATATTGCCTTATTTGGGCATGACCATGCACTTAGTGATCTCACTCTATCAAGACTATGATATCTCTCCCGTCATATAGGAGGGATAGATCCCATTTACATCACTCACATCCCTCCGCATAATTTGTTACATACCCAGTAATCGCCTTTATAGTCCACCCAGTTACGGATGATGTTTGACGAAACCAAAGTACATAACTCCTTATGTAGGGAACTATGGTGACTTCAGGTCTAAGGACTAATAGTCATACTAATAGTCACATGAGAAAGTATATGACACTCATATGACGATCCATAATACTTTCTCATGGTGGGTCATTCAGTATACATTCTCCAATGCATACTCATGTGTCAACTTGATATCTCATATCCATGACTTGTGAGATCAAGTCATCGTGTTGACCTACATGCTAGTCTCTATGCATTAACATTGTCCCTGAATGTTAATACTTGACTAGGAATAATTAAGAGTAGTGTTCTCTATATCATCTCACTATCGATTCAACCAATCGATTGATATAGATATGAACCTACTACCAAGGACGTTATTACACTTAGTTATTTGGCACCAATACAAATAAGTATAATAACCATAATCAAATGCCTTTATATATATATATGAAATATGATACAATGAGTCCATACAACAACCATCACATGATTGGCTCTAGGGCTCTCACTAACATTAACCTCTCTTCATAACCGTGAGATAAGCTCTAGGAGTGTCGTTAAAGTAGCAGATCTACCTTTTTTACAATAACACTAAATGTATCATCAAGGGCTTGACATAAATGGTAAACATATGATATTCTATCAGGATTGGATAAGAGTCAAATCTAAGGGATTTCATCACTTTACATACTCCATCGTATGCTTGCCACCTATGCTCTTGTAAACTTCCCTCCATAAAACGGTCAATAACACTACAAATAATTATTAACGAGATTTTTTTAATTTTGGACGATCGGCCTAGTCCCATGAAAATTTCTCGTTAGCCGCTAAGGTAAATCAAGATGTGCTCGCAGTAGATGATCCAGAAGTCCAGCGTCCTAGGGTTTACATCCCTTTTGAAAGAAAAATTCTTACAAAATACATCGTAATTAAGGATTAAACCATAGATGTCTGAAATGACAATTAATCATCCTTGTGTGTTGCACCGTAATCCGGGGGCCAATAACACTACAAATAAGCAACTACATTGTAATAACTATTTTGTAATTATTACATGTTGTAATAATTAATCACAATCAATCGTAGTTAGAAAGTAAAAATATTTAATAAAATGCTTTTGATTGTTTTTTATAAGAAAAGAGACGGATAATTGGAGACGTCTATTTGATTTTTGTCTAAATATCTTTAGGATTTGTAAACTCTTATAATTCCACTCGGAAATTAGTTTCTGATATATACTTGATGGTTCCAGCCAGAATGCAGTCATTCAATTCAATGCTCAGATACTCGTGCGTTGCAAGAAAAAGCAATGGACAATCCACTGCATCGAATCCATGGCGACGGTCGAACTCACTTCGTCTTCACGGCGACTCCGTCTTTCCCCGCGATTATGACGGCGGTGGCCATGTCCAGAAACAATCCGTGCTCCACGACGCCTTCGAAGGCCGAGATCTCTTCTCCAGCCGCCGCGGCATCTTTGATGGGCGTCTCGAAGTACAAGTCGACGATGTAGTTCGAATTGTCCGTGACGTAAGGCTTCCCGCCGTCGTCTAGGCGAAGCTTAGCTTCGCAGCCTTGTTCTCGGAACAGCTCTCGCAGTCTCGTCAGGTTGTACTTCCAGCAGAACTGCACGACTTCCACGGGCATCGCTAGGCCGCTTCCTCCCAGCCCGGAGACGAGCTTCGTGTCGTCCACGACGACCACGAACTTCTCGGAGGCGGCCTCGACCATCTTCTCCCGAAGCAGGGCACCTCCACGGCCCTTGACAAGATTCAGATCTGGATCGACCTGTCACAATTCGGGAATCAGAAGGGGGAGACTAGAATTAAGAAATAGGGGTATGCATTAATGGTTCGCCAAAAGCAGGGATTTCGACCTCGTCGGCGCCGTCGATGGCGAGATCGATCCGCGGGTGACCGTCGAGGGTGGAGAGGGGGATCCCCAGCGAGAGGGCCTGCTCGTATGTGCGCTTGGAGGTGGGAACGCCGACGATGTCGGTGAGCTTCCCGGAGGAGAGGAGGTCCCCGATCTCCGCGACCACGAAGGCGGCGGTGGAGCCGGTGCCCAGGCCGAGGACCATGCCGCTTCTGACGTACTCGACTGCCTTGACGGCGGCGAGTTTCTTGAGGTCGTCCTGGGTGAGGGCAGCGGGGGCGGAGAAGGCTCGGACCGGGGAGGAGAAGGGTCGACGGCGGACGCAAGATCCGCCGCGGCGGAGGAGGAGGGAGGAGGAGGAGGGGAGGAGGAGGGAGGAGACGGCCATTGGAATGGTTGAAGAGAAAGGGGGGCGCGGCGCCTTTTTGATGGGGATTTGGGGAGGTGGGAAGCGAGTGGTTGTTGAGAGGATTGGGGTTGGTGGTGGGGAGATGCAGATGCTGTTGTAACAATGAGTTGATGAAATGTGTAATATTTGGGTGGGATTTAAAAAAGTTTCTTAATATAAATTTATGATTCCCCATTTAAAAAAAATTAATTATAAATAAAATCAATAATATTTTTAAATTTAAAAATGATTAATTTTTATGTGGTTCAAATACTTTGAAATGATATAGGAGAACTCGTTCGTTATCGAATCATTGGAAGAAAATATTTACAGTGTATTATAATTGAAATTCAAATCTTAAATATTTAATTATTCATTTGATTAATCATGTGTAACTTCTAAATTCAGAACATTTGCTCCTTGAAATGAGGCGATGGTACAAGCCTCATACACCTCTAACCTTGTAAGATGATTACAAGTAATACTTTGTGTCCAATATAAATATAAAAAAATTTAAAAAGAAAATTAGCGATTGGTTTAGATGAAATCCCTCCCTTTGGGATTTCATGTCGTTGGAAATAATTTGAGCAATTGGTCTCAACAAAATCATAAAAAAATTTGTACTCCCTATTTTATCATCGAAAAATATTTTTTTATAGTGAAAATAAATATTTTAATGAAAAATTTAACCGTCAATCGATGATATGTCTGATTTTCGATCGCCGATCGGACAGCACCGGCGACCTTCGATCGCCGCCCCTAATTAAACTATATCTTGGGAGGACTGTGAACCCGTCGGGATCACCCGCAACAATGAACTCGTCGAAATTGATGGTGAATGATGTGAGATAACAATTGCGGCGATCCCCCTTGGGGACCTCTCCTTTATATAGAAATCCAATCTGTTATCAGCCTATAGATAATAACAGAATAACAGATTGGCCTAAAGAATTTAAAGAGATCTATACATTGAACCCGCATCCAATAATCCGAAACCTAATAAATATAAGTTAGATCACTTTAAGGGCTCAGATTGTCGAATTATCTCCACTTGTCTCAAACTAATGATTCTCTATTGGTCTCAGACCAATATATTTTCCTTTTCAAGGCCCAATCTTCTCCGATTGGGGTCAAGCTCTTAATATTATATCCTTATGATCTCAGGTTCTCCATATCGGCTTCTTAGCTAGATTCTTCGTATAGGACTTTCCGATCGGATTAGCCTTACGACAGGCATGGAGATCCTAGCCATGCTTAGAGAGTTTCTTTCCTGACTCCTTAGTCAGGAGCGATTTAGCCTTACGACAGGCTCGGATTGCCTTATGATAGACATAGATATCCTAGCCATATGCTAGAGATTTCTTCCCCGACTCCTTAGTCATGGGGTAGATAGCCTTACGACAGGCTCGGAGACCATCACTACTAGAGAGTCTTTCAACTATCCCACCACAACACAACGGTCAAGTCAGTCGGATTCACGCCTCCTTCGATTAGATTTGAAAGGGATGTTTGTAATACAAGAGATATGAAATAGACCCATGTGGTAAACCTGGTCAACACAACTCTAAAGTGGCATGTCCCTTGACCTAGTTAATATAGGTGTCAACTGGCATGCCCTTTTAACTTGGTCAGCATAGAGGTTACAAGACTCTCCCTAAATGCTCTCTTAAAATCCTTTAATAATGCTCCTTGATTTCTCAGGTTAGTTAATACCCCTTAATGCTCCTTGACTGCTTATGAATAACTTTTATTGAAGATTGGAGCTTCTCCTTATAAGAGAAGGGAAAGCACCAAAAGAGACAGGGGATCATCTCATATGATAAACTATCATATACATTTACTATTTACTATCTTCTTTCTACTACGATATTATATATCAAGACCTCAATGCTAATTTAGGCATTGTAGTGGCCTCACCGGACTTCCTGACAAACCCTTTGATGTTTGTTAGTCTCTATAAGTAATCACTGCGCTACGAGAAAAAAATATAAGAGAAGATCTACTCGACGTCATCATTGTTAATGTTAGGATGAATTTCTACAACCGTGTCATTGTGGTGAGACTTCTGGACCGGAGCGGAGCTGGGGTGGATTTCTACCAGAACGTCATCGTGGTGAGATGTTCATGCCGGATCACTTAGCATTTTCCCATTGTTCCAATTTTGTTTTTCTGTGTTTGTGTTTGCAGAACCAGACTGGTTTGGCTCGGCCGGTTGAAACCGATTAATCAATGCAATACAGAAAGCCTGGTTGAACAGAAGTGTTAATCACAAGTATAATGAGGCTTCTGTTGCATTGAGGAGTATACAACATTGGATAGGAAATTGCCAGCCGGAATACACAAATAACAGGTGGTTCCTAAGTATGATTGCAACTCCATTCTCCCACAGCAAGAGGAATCTGAGCATGGACACGAGTATACAGCTCCTTAGATCAGTAAGCAGCTGAGGAAGGAAGGTTAGGATTCCGAGTTGAATATAGTTAGCACTGCTGTGAAGAGGTTGATGACGTCGAGATATAAAGAGATGGCTGCGCAGATGTACTGGTCGTAGCTGTGGCGCTTGATGAGGTTGTCGGTGTCGTAGATGATGAAGCCAGAGAATATGATGGCTGCCAAGCAACCGTAGATCGTAGTCGAGACCCTTCCCATCGGGATGAAAATCTGCAGTGAATACTTCGTAAGTATTAGAACATTTCATCGAAATGCACCCTGCAAAACTGGTCTTATTAAAGCATGCACATTCTAATAATTCTGCTTGTGATTTGTTTCCCATTTAAAATATTATAAGTTAATAGCAAGTAGAGTGACAACCTGGATGAGGCAATACAACATGAGGACAATAAGGGATGCGAACAGGAATGGACCGAGGAAGTTGAAGTCGTAGCCTCTTTTAGCTGCCCAAAATGTGTAGAAAGTGAGAGCCACGAAGACGACGACAGTGAGAGCTGCAGCTTCCAACACTACTTTGCCTGGACCAAAAGATTAGCGAGAAGTTGCTGATCAAATCTCAGTTGAAGAGGCGACAAGGAATAGAAATATCAGGAGAATGATTACGCCTTGATTTGATGTGGTTTAGCAATCTACTAATGATAAATATGTACTTTTCCAAACACAGCCTTAGTTGATCGAGGAGAATAAAAAGAATGTATATAATTGTTGAATGAAAAATGGCATCGACGTTTAGTTGCACTAATAAATTCAACGATAAATAAAATGGTTGATTTTGTTCTTATTGTATCATTCTATTTGTCAGTTAAAATCATCAGTCATTATCAAGCCCAACCTAGCTCTCTTAGCCTAGCTGTCACAGTCAGTCAATTTGGTCCAATTGACTAGGGTTGTTGAGTTCACTCGTCACACACACACACACACACACACACACACACACACAACTCTGTTTGTCCATTTTCTTGCTCGGTTTGGCTTGCTTGGCCAATCCAGTTACCTCGCTTGAATCATCTAACTTTCTTAGTTGACTTGGCTTATTTGATTCAATTGACTCTCACATTTTGATCGCTCGATCAATTCTATTGGCCAATCGACTGCTAGGATGGGTCCAACTCCACTGCTCTATCCAACCCAAGTAATTTGATTTTCCACTTGATCCACTATACTCATCTCAACAATCTTTTAACATAATTTCTAAGACAACCCATGAATTAGCCAAATTCATTGCTCTCACTCAACTTGCACAACTCATTGGGTTCATCCTGCACACCAAACCAAATTAGATTCCTCAGTGGCTTGACATGAACAACATGTCCAACTTACTTGATCCATCCAACATGATTAACTCAACCAAATAATTGGATCCATTCAACTCAATACTTTGTTCTGGCCGGAAGGCTTGTCCACCTATTAGATCTATTTACTACCATTTGACTTTTGCACTTAATAGATCCTTTAAACTCATTCAATGCATCCACAACTTAATCAACTGGTTTGACCTAATTGACTCAGGTCATTTAACTCAAGTTGTTTAATCTATATAACGTATCATCTCGTGTTGCTTTGGTAGATACAGTCGATCAATTTTTTTGACTACATTAAATCATGCATTTGGAGGACGAGAAATGACAACTTCTCAGGCTATAGTAATGAATGGGAAGGAAATCCTCATGTCAGTAGAGTGGTAGCCATTTTATACCAATCTATCCAAAGGCTGAAATAAAATCACTTTCATTTGATTCCTCCCTATCATATTTATGCTTAGAAGCAAAGAAAAAGGCATCCTTTTTTCACGCAGTATTTCACTCGGGCATTTTTACTAAATCATGTCCTTTGTGTTATCTATGCACCAAATCACGCTTTTCTATTTAGTATTTTTTAAAGCCTCTCAACTTTATTCCGACTTTACTCTTTTGTTTTCAATTCAATCTAAAATCCAAAATTTATTTAACCATACAAATTAATTTGTAAACCAACACCAAACATGATTTTAATTATTTTTTCCTAATTATTCAATCTAAAATGATCATATTTTATGGTATATTGCACCTTAATAATCGTGAATAAATATAGTTGCACTACGAAAAACGTAAAAGCTACAATCATAAACTGAACGATGATATGATTTTTTTAATACCCAGAAATACTTTTTTTTAATTCATTCTAATCTAAAATGATCATTTTGTAGTCTCTTAAAAAAAAGTTAGATAGGTAGCAGATAAATCCACGGAAGTTTTTCATCGATCACCAAGATAAATCGGGAAGCGATCGTGATGGCGGTCTAGATGTCCAGCGTCTCAGAATTCATGCCTTATTTTGGAGAAAAATTTCTATAAAATATGGCGTAACTAGGAATCGAACCACAGATATCTAATATAACGACTAATCATCCTACTGATGCATCGTAACCTAGATATTTTTTTTTGGTAGTCTCTAAAGCTCTAATTATGCATAAACATGTAAGACTTTGATAATGCAAAGAGAATTCTAAATTTAGAAAAAGAAAAAACATAACAAATTTAGCCGGTGATACCAAAATTTCTAACAAATCTTGAAAAAAAAAATTGCGATCAAAAGCTTGGTGATTACCTTTCGAATTCGCGCACGCCATCCCTATAGACAAGCTCATGCAGATGGTGAACAGCGTGAGGAGGATCAGGTTCAATGGGTGGCGCTCGCGGAAGTAAATCATCGGCAGCAACACTTCCATCGATTTCCACAAACACAAGACAAATCACCGATCGACCCAACATTTCAGATGGAAGAAGAAGAACGAAGGAAGGGCAATTGATCGAAGCACTAGGTACCTATAAAAGGGGAGACAACGATGACGATGAGGACGACGAGGGAGGCGGTGGTGTGGGAGAGGAGGAAGCCGCGGATGGGCTGGACGAAGTTGATGACGCAGGCGACGGCGACGGTGAGGAAGATCTGGAAGCAGACGATGGAGTAGACTTTGCGTACGAAAGCCCACCGGATCTGAGGGTTCTCGGTCATGTTGGGGTACAGGGCCGCGTCGCCGGAGCCGGACTCGATGTCGCCGTCGCCTCCCCACTGCTTCGTCATATCGCCGGACGGAGATTCTAGCGATTCCGATTTTGAAGAGGGATCTCGATCGAGGGAAGCAACCAACGGATTTGAGGAGGACGACGAGGAGGCAGTGGTGTGGAGGTTTCCATTTATAGTGTAACCGTGATGCACTGCGGTTGGCTTTTGTGTTTTGTTACAGACTGGAAGGGTCAAACTTTCATTTTAACCCTTACAATTGTTTGAAATTCTCATTTTCATTTCGATTGTTCTGGTGAATATTTAGTCATTTAAATTCTGTCACTAAAATTGAAATTAAGATTTTTTTTTGTATTATCCATCTGAATTTGCAATTGTTTATAATTGATATAATAAAAACTTATTTATATTAGTCAAATAGTATAATTAAATAAAGTCTAAAATAAAATACTTAAACTACCAATGAAAGGACTAACAAAATCACTCTCATGCTATTCTTATTATATATTTCCCATAAGTGGAAGAAAATATGAGCATAACTCAAATAGTTAGCACAGACCCAGCTTAGTGATGATGATACAAGGAAAACCTATGACACGATAAGGTATGTGATGTGATCCTGAATATGAAGCCTATGCCGATGGATTTCCATGTAAAGGGGGAGTGTCAGCACCGTGCCAATTGATGGATTCACCGATACTATATGATCGATAGCCTAAGACCTCTTCTTCCGGCACTGCATCGGTTAATTCTTTGAGATCCTCTTTCGTCAACCTCACCTTCAAAGAGCCAATGTTTGAATCCAAGTTCTTCAACTTCGTTGTTCCTAAGAGAAGGAAGAAGAATGTATCAATCAAGTTTAAGCAAGTAGTTTACTATTTCTGATTTCCTAATCTTACCACTGTCTTTCGATGGTATGTTGTCATTAAAGACTTCAAGTTATATATCGAGAAGTGCTAAATGTAGGTTCAAACTGAGATTTTCTACTGTCACCAATGCTTTCAAGGTTGATACAAGCATGGAGGTGAATAAGTCGGAAAACATAATGTGGCTTGAGAAGACTTAACAGTGACATTTGATTGCTAAACGTGTTGGCTAACCATTGATCTACATCCTATTCCGTGAATATAAACTTCAGATACTGTCCAGGAACTTATGATCTACCAATGTGGATCGACATGAATTAACCGTGACACTTGGTATTGTTAAACTTGTGTTTTACTAACAATTGATCTTCACCTCATTTATGATATAAAATTCAGATAACTTTTTGTTTTCATTGTATTGATAACAATATGAATGTATCATGATTTTCCAAACAATTGCATACCTGGGATAGGAACCACATCATCCCCTTGATGCAGAACCCAAGCTAGTGCTAGTTGAGCAGTGGAACATTGATGTTTTTTGGTCAGATTCTCTACTCGATCGTACAAAGTTTTGTTCTTTTCCAAATTCTCTGCCTTGAACCTTGGAATATTGGTCTTGCAAAGTCAAGAACATTGCACAAATTTATCCTTAGTGACCAGTATGTGGGATCCAATTTATGAGAAACCATCCAGTTAAACATCACCAAAATTGCTCAAGAAATGTTACGATTGGATAAGAGACCATACCAAAGGCATAGGTGCATCGGTAGGCAAACTTTCTGTGACTCCTCGACCGCCAAAAAAGCCACGTCCAAGAGGGCTGTAAGGAACTATCCCGATACCGAGTTCTCTACAATGTACATTATATATCACATAAGAACAGCAATTGTTACTAGTTGCACCATTATGAAAAATTTCTCAAGATAGTATATTTGACCTAGTAAGCGAAAAGCAAGAAGTCAAGGAATGGAAAATTTTCTTGTGTTTTCTCTCCAATTTATCAATCAATAAAAAGAGAATCTTGAAGTTTAGTGCTTCAAACGAACAAATTTTAGGAAGTGAGAGACCCAAAAAAAGCAACCCCACAAATTGATTTCACTAGTTTGCTTATAGTTTTGAAGCTCGTAAGTTTGCATAAATACATGATCCAATGTGTCTCATTTTCAGTGTTCGATATTCATGACAATATGTGACTGTTATCATGGAATACAGAAACTCAGAAATGCATCTGATACTGCAATACAAAAACAAATCCAGTGTTAACTTCAGATAAAGCTGAAAATTGTATTCAGACCTGCAAAGTGGGACTATCTCTGGCTCAATGTCTCGAGTCCACAGAGACCATTCCATCTGCAATGCACTGATTGGATGCACAGCATGTGCACGTCTGATCGTATTCGGGCTTGCCTCTGAGAGCCCAATGTATTTCACTTTACCTTCTTCCACCAATTTCTTTAGTTCCCCCATCTACAAAGAAATTTATAGCAGAATAGATAGTTATGTTCATAACTATATGGTAGAAATCATATCTAATCCTTACAACAATCTCCTCTATCAGCACAATCTTATCAACTCAGAGCTGTAGTAAAAATCAATGTAGAATGCAACTGAGAAAGTTTAAGATCAATATGGCAAAGCCCTTACAGTTTCTTCTATCGGCACAGTCTTATCAACTCGGTGCTGATAGTAAAGATCAATGTATTCCACTCCGAGCCTCTCCAAACTTTCCTCGCAGCACGCCCGCGCGTACTCGGGCTTGCCATTGATCACGGTACCTGTGGCACTAAAAGAAGTAGAGGAAATCCCAAACTTTGTGGCTATTTGGATCTTCTCGCGCGGCAATTGCTTCAAGGCCTAAAGGCATTTTGCCAAAAATATCAACATTTGTTCACCCGAGGAAATTCCCACCAGCAGGCAAGCAGATGAGCAATGAGATACGAACCTTCCCAAGCAAGATCTCGTTGGTGCGAGGTCCGTAGATGTCGGAGGTGTCAAAGAAGGTGATGCCATTGTGGAAAGCATGCTTGATGATGGCGATGCCGGCTTCATCATTTACAGGGGCGTTGTATACACCAGTGAGACCCATGCACCCAAACCCTAATTTGGACACCTAGCATCCATCACCACGCCACATTTGAAGTCAAAGAGCAATCTTTACAGCAAATTTACGACAGAAAACTGCAATCCATAAGAAATAACAAGAAATCTAGTTGTACCTCCAAACCCTGGGCGCCCAGCTTCACTCTAGGGATTCGAACCTGCGCCTGCTCCGCCATTGCTGGGCAGTTCGATTTGGGTTTAGCGTTTGGAATAGGTTCGAAAACGCGATTGTTGGATCATGGAGCAAATCGATTAAATAGATGGCATGGGAAGGGAATAGGGATGGAGATGACGTAAGGAAGGACCTCATGGAAAAGGACGGCGATGGAAGCGACGTAAGGAAGGACCTCATCTGAGCTTCCCGGACGAACACTGGGCGTTGAAATTTGAGCGGCTGTATCATCATTTTGCTCAATTTTATTTATTTTTTAAAATACAAATAATAAATTTTCTTGAATTTGATCAGTAATGTTTTTTTTTCTCTTCTATCTCGAAGCAACTTGATATCTTTCATTTGAAATATGATTAGTGTTTATGAAAAATAATAATCTTGTATTTCTTTCTTCTCTCTATCAATCTAATAACATGATATTATCTTAAACTCGATCTTTTTCGAGATATTTTAACTAGAAGCGAAATTATAAGAATTATACAATTAAACGAAAGAGTTCATGATAATATTATTGAAGGAAGAAGGGACGAACACTTGTAGAAAATGATTAAATAAAGAATGCAAGGGAAGATAATAGCATAGACAAATTAAGTCAAACGATAAATACAAATTAATCACTACTTTCGTGAAACTTTCATCATAAAAGGCAAACGAAATGGATATCCATATGAGCATATATCTGTTTCAATAAATTTTAAAATTAATTTTAGCGAATGAAAATATTTATTATATATCTAATCTTTTATAAATAAAAAATCATTATATTAAGATAAAATGTCTCCCTACATCAGTGCCGTAACTGAGATATTAATGGCCTGAGTCGAGCTTAAAAAAAAACCATTAAAGTTATTGTTATTTTATTAATTTTTTTTTTATATTTTTTTTAATAAAAATCATTATAAGATAAATGTCTCCTACATCACCGTAACTGAGATATTAATGCCTGAGTCGAGCTTAAAAAAAAATAGCCCATTACAATTTATTGTTATTTTAATTAAAAATCATGTACATTTAAAATATGATCAAATTTTATAATAAATCTATAAAATATACAATAAAATAAAGAGTTAATAACATAAATATTTTGAAATATAATAAAATAAATAAATATTACCAATAATATAATATGCCTTGCTTTGATTTAACAAAAAAATATAATATATATTATTATCGCTTTTAGCCCACCTATAACATGCAAAGTAAAATATGAAATTAAATAATATTTAATATTATAAAATATAATCAAATAAAAAAATATTATCAATAATCATTTAAACCTATCTTTTTATTTTAGCTTAAAAAATATTAATTAAGCTTTTATAATCAAGATGTTTAACTATTTTTTTTCAATAGACAGCATCTTCAATTCATTTAATATTTCTTATGACATTGTTGATCGAAGATATATTTTAATCAACTTCAACTTGGAAAATCTCCTTTCCATAGATGTCACTGTAACTGGTATAGTCAATAAAATTCTATAGGTATTTTTCAAATAATTTATAACATCTAAGGCTCTTTTTGCGTAAAGATTACTTCAATATTGATTACTTCATATATAGATTATCTCTATCCATTTCTGACTTGCCATTATATCACAAAACTTCTTTGAGATTTATATAAGATTTCATTAGATTATTATCATTAGCAAACTTTAATCTCTCTCAATTGAACAAAAAGAAGAAGAATAGAGTGAAGGGAAAAAGGAAGAAAATAAAGGAAAAAGGAGAATGTGATGTCGTGAGGCGGTGGGTTGCTGCGTGAGGAGAGAAAAAAGAGGAAAGACAATTTTCTCAAAAATATCCTAATCCATTTTAAATCGAATGAATTGATTTAACTCATGAATTTGGTTCGGGCATACCTAACCAAATTAAATTTACATCAACCATAGTTTGAACCAATATAAACCTTATTTCATATGTATTCGATGGATTTAGATCGGACCCAACCCAATTTCAATTCTACATTTGCATTTCGGGTACGATGATTTAATTCATTTATTTAATTTATAATATAATATTTAACAAAGTCTACAACAAATTAAAAATTCTAAACCTATCTAATTTTTGGGCCCTTCTAAAAAGTGAGCCTAAATCGAGTGCCTCCTGGGCCTCACCTCAGGTACGGGCTTATTTTTCGTGAATCGACGATACTGAACTATTTAAGATAAATGATATATATTTTACTACAATAAAAGACAAAAAAATATATATATAAAACAAAATATTTCTCTTTCTCTCTCCTCATTCTATCTAATGCATTTTATCTAATTTTAATAATTCAGATATTTAACTTTTCGAATCGACTAATTCTAGAAATGACCAATTTGGTCTCATAGAAGTTTCCCATCAATCACTAGAATAAATCAGAAAATATTTATATAAACCAATTAATGACCAATATTCTTAAGTTCACTTCTTAATAAAGAGAACTTCATTACAATACGATCGGTTGAAGTTCAAATCTTAAATCTCTTGATTATCTATTAAAGGATCTAATCATTATATTATTACTCTGAAAACACATTTTATCTAATTCCTTCATCCTTTATGCTTAAAATGTTTCGGACTGATATTTCAATCACTAGACGGTCATGCAATAGTTTATACTAATGAGATAGTGTTTGCTCCGATATTATTGTTTCTTAAACCATTCAAACTTATTTGGAATAGGAGAACTGTTGAATATTTGGTGCTTAAAAACTAATTAAGACCAAATACGATTTTATAAAGGAAAATCGATATGTCATCAATCGATGAAAGTCAGAATTGACTTCAAAAACGAAATCTACATTTTGTGTAGATGAATTTAGACTATTAATTTGCTCAAAACTGATTACGGGTGAATGAAAAATTATTTGTTTAAAGTTAGTCCAAAATTTGTATAAAAGAAAGTAGATGAGGATCAGTCCCACATTTGAAATTTTCGAAGGGATTTACTTCTTTATATGTGTTTATGTGTTAATGGAATTAAAAAGAAACACAGGTGGTCTCTTCTCACAGGTGAGCAGGTACTCACACCTGTGAGCCCGCCACCCACGCATGTGCGAACGTGCGCAATGAGCGCTTTGTTGGCACACTTTGCACTTCACATCGTCTCGAGGAGCATTGAAGAACTTAAATTTATGCTTCAGGTGACGTGACGCTCGGGTGACGTATGGTGACGTGGCAGTGCTTACGTGGCACTTAGATAGGAGGAGAGAAATGACTGAACTGCTGACTGGGCAAGATGTGGCAGTGGCTGCGTGACACTCATATAGGAAGAGAGAAATAACTGGATTGCTGACTGGGCAAACAAATGACAACCGTTGGATCGAAGATGGGTGCTGGTTCGCAACCGTTGATCGTGAAGAGTCATGATCTGACCGCTGGTGAAGAGAGACTTGATCTTAAGCGTCAGATCAAATCTGGTGGTTGAGATCAAAGAGATATCTGAAAGGTTACAACCATTTAAATCTGATGAATGAGATCAAAAGGCTATCTGAAGGGTTACAACCCTTCAGATAACGACCCAGATTAATCCTAAACTAAAGGTTACACCCACTCACGTGATCAACTATGACAAGAATTACGTACATACAAGTGCTGATAGTCATCGCAGCATTGTATGACCTTGAAATACATCAAATGGATGTTAAGACTGCGTTCTTAAATGGTGAGTTGGAAGAAGAAATCTACATGAAGCAACCCGAGGGGTTTGTAGCTTCAGGAAAAGAGGAAAAGGTGTGTCGACTTGTTAAGTCATTATACGGACTTAAACAAACGCCTAAACAATGACACGAAATATAATCGTGTGTCTATAAGTAGACGACATTCTTATAATGGGCTGTAATCATGAGATACTCATGAGTACAAAGAGAATGTTGACCAACAATATCGATATGAAAAATATGGGTTGAGCAAATGTTATATTGGGAATTAAAATTCTCAGGACATCTGATAGGATAGTTCTAACACAATCCTACTATGTAGAATCGATATTGAAAAAGTTCAATGCGTACAATCTCTCTACAGTGAAAACACCTATGGATCTAAATAAACACTTAGCGAAAAACCATGGTAAGCCCATATCGTAATTAGAATATTCTCGGATAATAGGCAGCTTGATGTATCTTACAACTGCACACGTCTGGATATTGCCTATGCGGTCAACAAGCTGAGTCGTTTTACGAGTAATCCAAACGACACCCATTGGAAAACACTGATGTAAGTTCTTAGATATTTGAAATATACTATGAACTACAAATTACATTATGGAAGATATCCCGCTGTCTTAAAGGGATACTGTGATGCTAATTGGATATCAGATACAATAGACTCTAAATCCACTAGTGGATATGTATTCACGATCGGTGGGGGAGCGGTATCTTGAAAGTCCACTAAGCAAACGTGCATTGCTTGGTCAACTATAAAATTCGAGTTTATAACATTAGAAAAAGTAGCTGAGGAAGTTGAATGGTTGTGAAACTTCTTAGAAGATATTTTGAGCTAGACGAAACCTGTGCCCGTCGTACTTATACACTGTGATAGTCAATCAGCGATTGGAAGGGCACAGAGTAGTATGTATAATGGTAAGTCATGATATATACGTCATATACACAATGCCATTAGGCAGTTGATCTCGAATGGAGTGGTTGCAATCAAATATGTTAAGTCCAAAGATAATTTGGGAGATCCTCTTACAAAAGGGCTAAATCGAGATCAAGCATATTGTTCATTAAGAGGAATGAGATTAAAAATCTACAACTAAAATGACTGTAGCGGTAACCCAACCTTATTGACTAGAGATCCTAAGATCTTGGTTCCATGGGACAACGAAGTTAAAAAGTTGTGTTACATCACACGAGATATATTATCTCTATCCTAGTCCTAGGATAAATATATGTTGTCCTATCACTGTAGTAAGGTTAAGCATATGCTTTTAATGACTTCTATACCTTTATAAGGTGGAGTATGGTGGGATACTCTTGATAAAAGCGTCACCTATATGAGTGTCAATATAGGCCGCTTCAATGAAATACTCATGAATCCAAGATGGTGTCCATGGCCAAAATGGAACCAACCATGAGAACCAAAAGTAGGTGAGATAAGTCCTTGTGTGGGTGCTATTGTCTTAGTATACAAAAATAGCTGAGCAATTCAAGACATCACATTCACTACGCAGCTCAGTATGCTTGATAGCATTCCACTACGAAAGGTTCAAAGCCACAAGCTACCTCTCCCAATGCATTGACTTATCGATTGGACTCTTATAAAGTGTCAGCATGCATACATACATTAATTTTCATTCATATGAGGGATTGTTGGATATTTGGTACTTAAAAAATAATTAAGACCAAATACCATTTTGCAAAGGAAAATCAAGGTGTCATCAATCGATGAAAGTCAGAATTGACTTCAAATGTAAAATCTATGTTTCGCGTAGATAAATTTAGACTATTAATTTGCTCAAAATCGATTACGAGTGAATGAGAAATTAATTATTTAAAATTAACCCAAAATTTGCATAAAAGAAAGTAGATGGGGATTAGTCCCACATTTGAAATTTTTGAAGGGATTTACTTCCTTAGATATATTCCTGTGTTAATGGAATTAAAAAGAAACACAGGTGGTCTCTTCTCGTAGGCGAGAAGGTGCTCGCACTTGCAAGCCCGCCACCCGCCACGCGCGCAATGGGAGCTTTATTGGCGCACTTTGCACTTCGCACGTACGCATTGTTGTAAGGAGCATTGAGGAACTTAAATTTATGCTCCTGGTGATGTGTCAGTGACGTGGCAATGCCTACGTGGCACTCAGATAGGAGGAGAGAAATGACTGGACTACTGACTGGGTAATCAAATGGCAACCGTCGGATCGAAGATGGGTGCTGGTTCGCAAGTGACGCGATCTGGAGCGTTGACTGTGAAGTCATGATCTGACCGTTGGTGAAGAGAGACTTGATCTGAAGCGTCAGATCAAATCTGGCGGCTGAGATCAAACGGAGATCTGAAAGGTTATAACCATTCAGATATGATGGATGAGATCGAAGGCCTATCTGAAAGGTTATAACCCTTCAGATCGAACGACCCAGATTAATTCTAAATCAAAGGTCACACCCACTCACCAAAAGATACCTCACCTCTTCCCTTGTATAAATAGAGTCCTCTAGATAATGAATTCATTCATTCAATTAATCATCAAAGTCATTAGCATTCATCTCATCATGTGCATCCAGAGTCCGAAAAGCCTACAAGAAGGTTCGTTTGTCTCGAAATTTATAATACTGCTATTTTGAGACATCATCGTTGTATATTGGGAAATGAATTGCTGCTATCCGTGAGCACCTGTTGTGGAGCAATATCGTTTTACGAAGATAGTATCCAATACTAGCCTCGATGAAATTATATCAGTTTGTATCCTCCCGACAGCTTACCCGGACTGTTGATGCAGTCTGGCCCTGATTGGTGTTTTGGTGTTGACAACGATTTTAGTTTAGGTTGATGATTATGATGATTATGATTAAGTCCTGATCGAGGATTAGGCATGATATGGAGGATTCTAGCCTGGAGGGCTAGGTGTTGGAAAAATCCTAACCTGGAGAGTTAGGTGTGAAAAATCCTAGCTTGGAGGGCTAGGTGTTGGAAAAGTCCTGATTCGGAAGGGTTGGGTGAAAAGTGTTGGTGCAATCTTGCTCCAAGTAATTATGATTTTCATGTTTGGCTAAACAAGTTTAAGTTAGGCAATGTTTTGTGTTCTAACTTGTGTGCTTTGAGTAAGCAGGAAAGTCCAAGAAGAGAGTCTTGGCAAAGGAAGTCCCGGAGGTGTGACCTCTTGGCAAAAGGGAGACTTAGTATGACGAAGCCGATGGAAACACTTCAAGCAAGTGCAAGGATGAGGAGTCGTGGACTCGGAAGCATCCAAGAGAGGTACAAGGCTTGTGGAAGGTGTTTGAAGGCGTGAGTCAAGATTAAGGGATGAAAAGGGAAGCTGAAATGTGATTTCTCAGCTTCATCAGTCGACTGGTAAGTTGTCAGTCGACTGGGACCACAACACACAGAGAATCGGGTCGACCCAAGGAGGGTCGACCAGTCGACTGCCAGTCGACTGGAATTGGTTCCAGTCGACTGGCTCCAGTCGACTGGTCCTGTACCAGTCGACTGAAGGTCGACCGTTGCGAAGGCGGCTGAGGCACTCATTGTATATTTTGTAGCCGTTGAAGCCTACCAGTCGACTGGTAAGTGAGCAGTCGACTGGAGTCGCGGACGAAGATATAAAACCTAATGTTTTATCTTGGAGAAAGGTAGGGCTTTCCTTGGGTACGAAGTGTGTGATCATTTTAGAGCTCTCCAAGCTTCACAACTCTCTCAATCTCCTCCTCCAAGCTTTCATTTCATTTGTAAGAGGAGGGAGATCATTGTGTTAGGGTTTCTCCACCTTCAAGTGTGATCTTGAGAAGGAGAAGTTCATAGTGAAGGATTTTGTGTGGTGTGTGTGGATCCTTGGATTAGTCACCTTGAAGAGGTGGATACCAAGTAAAATCAGTGAGTTAGTATTGATTTCTTTCCTACCTTCATATTTCTATTTGTATTGCTTCCGCTAACGTGTTTGTAGGAGAGAAAAATTGAAAGATAGCTATTCATCCCCCTCTAGCTAGGGCAAAGATCCTAACAAAAAGTCCTAGCTTGGAGGGCTAGGTGAAAAGTCCTAACTTGGAGGGTTAGGTGCAAATTCCCATCCTGGAGAATTAGGTAAAAAAGTCCTGGCTTGGAGGGTCAGGTGCCTAGCTTGGAGGGCTAGGTTGGATGAAGTTCTAACTCGGAAGGGTTGGGTGAAAAGTCCTAGCTTGGAGGGCTAGGTGAAAAGTCCTAGCTTGGAGGGCTAGGTGAAAAGTCCTAACTTGGAGGGTTAGGTGCAAATTCCCAACTTGGAGAGTTAGATGGAAAATCCTTAGCTTGAAGGGCTAAGGTGGATGGAAACTTAGCTTGGAGGGCTGAGTTTGAGTCCCTGGATCGGTCTGGTGATCGATCAGGGATTCTGGCACGCTGCTCCTTCGTGGATCGATATGGTGACCGATCCAGCGATGACTGATCGGTCGGGTGACCGATCAGGGAGCACACAATGAGGTTGGGAACCTACTGTGCTGCTCCTGATCGATCTGGTGACCGATCAGGGAGTATGCGTTTCACCCATTGATTGGCTCCTGATCGGTCTGGTCACCGATCAGGCAACGAGCCGTGAGGTTGAGTTCCCTTGCTGAACTGCTCCTGATCGGTCTGATGACCGATCAGGATCACTGTGCAGATCGTTCTGGTGAACGATCCAGCTTCGCGGGCGTCTCACTAAGATCGATCAGGACGATTCCTGATCGGTCTGGTGATGACCTGATCGGACTGCTGACCGATCAGGTGACACCCTGATCGGTCAGTTGACTGATCAGAAGGCTTAGCCTGCGAAATTCATAAATCGCCCGATATAAGGGTGGATCGGTCAGGTGAACGATCCACGACCTGGGATCGGTCTGGTGATCGGTCCAGGAGAATCTCAAAGAAATCGCGATTTCTGATTGAGCGTTGGGGATCGATCAGGACGAAGCCTGATCGGTCTGGAACCAGCCTGATCGGTCTGGTGACCGATCAGGAGGCTCTCTGATCGGTCGGGTGACCGATCACTTTAATTCAAATTGCACTGTCAGACGCTCTGATCGCGTCTGAACATCTGATATTTGCTGCCACTTACCTCTGATATTTGATTCACTGTGTGATATACTGCTCTAACAGTCAGATTAAGCTGCAGGTGACAGGGGAGGATTCAAACACTCAAGGAGAAGTCAAAGAGGGCTTTCCTTGGAGCAGGTTTGTCTATTTCTCAACTCATGTTACAACGGCTAGAGCTGCAGGACTGAAGCCGCTGACTGAAGCTTGGCTGAGGGAGCTCAGGAAGTTCAGTAAGGATTCAGTGTAGCTGGCATTGGCAGTGAGGCAGCTGGAGGCTACTGGAGATGAGGTCACTTGTTGCTTAGTGGAGAAACAAAAGGAACGAGAGACAGCTTCGGTGAAGCAGAGTTCGATAGTTTTACAGCTTGTGTTCTTGAGTTCTCCACAACGTGCTTGCTGTGTCCTTGAAGTCTTCTTCATTTTTGAGCAAGCAATTGAGAAGCAATCATCCATTACTTGAGCGCTTGAAGGAGAGAACAAGAAGCTTGGAGTCCGACAGTGGGAAGACACGAAGAAGGGTTCTTGCGTGAGATCGCCACTGGGTGGAGCTCAGGGAAGCTTGCTGTGCTTTTGTCCTTGCTAAGTGTTTGAGTAAGATCCTTCTTGTTGTTTCATTGTGCTTAAACTATATCCTTGTTTGAAACACACTGTGGAGAGGTTTCTCCACCGAGAAGGAGGTTGCTGAATTATCCGGTGTTAACCGGGGCTTGATCTGCCGACGATCAAGGGATCGCCCACCTTAAGGGCACGCCAAGGAGTAGGGGCAAGTTATCCCCGAACCTTGTAAAATCTCCTTGTTAGCGATCTTGCTAATCTTGCTAGTTAGTTTTCTGTTTTAGTTTCTGCACATTCTGTCTTCCGCTGTGCTACTAACAACTTCAAGTGCAGAAACTTGCTAACTCTTCAAAGTGAAAGTGATTGGCTATATTCACCCCCCTCTCTAGCCATCTCGTCCCCAACAAGTGGTATCAGAGCTTGGGGCTCTGTACACGGCTTAATATCCGAGAGTTCTCAACAAGATGGCGTTGAGAGAAGGCTTCTCCACCACTCGACCTCCATTCTTTGATGGCGCCTACTTTAAATATTGGAGATCAAAGATGGAATACTATTTGAAGATAGATATCCACACTTGGTTTGCGGTGAAGGAGGGATTCGTTCCTCCTAAGGATGACGAAGGCAAAGAACTCGAGTCTTCACAGTGGATTGCGGAACAAACTCGGAAGAGTGAAGCCGACGCGAAGGCGGTTGTCACTTTACAATGTGGCATGAACAAAGACCAACTCATCAAGGTTGGTCCTTTCACAAGTGCGAAGAACTTGTGGAACAAACTCATCGAGCTTCATGAAGGCACCCGGGACTCAAGAATTGCCAAGAGGGATTTGTTCCTCAATCAACTCCAAAATCTCGCCATGAAAGAAAATGAGTCGGTAAGTGAACTCTATAACCGGTTCAAGGAAGTCCTCAATGGACTTCATTCAATTGACGAAAATGTCGAGAACCGCGACCTTGTGAGGTATGTCTTAAAAGCATTTCCAAGGAATGCTTTGTGGTCATCCATGGTGGATGCCTACAAAGTATCCAAGGACTTATCTATTGTTAAGTTAGATGACTTATTTTGTGAGATGGAATTGCATGAAATGGCTAACAAAGACCCCAAGGAGAAGGGGATTGCCTTAGTTGCAGGGGATCGAACCAACAAGAAGAAGAAGGAGAAGAAGAAGGAAAAGGAAGTCTCTTCATCTTCATCCTCTTCCGAATCCGAGTCTGATTCTGAAGAAGATGGTAGCGGCTCCTCTTCATCCGAAATGACCAACTTTGTGAGGAGGATGATGCGAAGAGACCGACGTTTCAAAAGTAGAGGTAACACTAGTGAATCCAAACTTGACAAGACTAATGCCTCTTGCTTTGAGTGTGGTAGGAAAGGGCATTTCAAGAATGAATGTCCGAAGCTTAAGAAGAAGGAGGAGAAATCCAAAAGAAAAGAAGAGAGATCCAAGAAGAAGAAGAAGGCCTTGAAGGCCACTTGGGATGAGTCATCTTCTAGCTCATCCGATGAAGAGAAGGAGGAGAAGAGCACAAGGCAAGTGGCACTCATGGCTCTTGGAGAGGAGAGCAGTGATGAATCTTCAAGCTCCTCAAACGCGGCTTCATCATCTTCGGATGATGAAGAGGTAACTTCTCCCGAGCTTGAAAAATGTTATAGAGCAATTGCATGTTTAACTAGTATGCTTAATGTTGGGAACGAGATGGCTATAGAGGGGGGCGGGTGAATATAGACAACCACTTTCTCCTTCGAAACTTATCACGATTTCTGCAACTCAAATATCAGTAGCACAGCGGAAAGAGTAGAAAACAGAGTGTGCAGAAAAACAAAACGAAAGCAAAACAAACACGACTAGCAAGATCGCTAACAAGGAGGGTTTACAAGGTTCGGGGATAACTTGCCCCTACTCCTTGGCGTGCCCTTGAGGTGGGCGATCCCTTGATCGTCGGCAGATCAAGCCCCGGTTAACACCGGATATGAAGCAACCTCCTTCTCGGTGGAGAAACCTCCCCACAGTGTGTTTCAAACAATGATATAGAATGAGCACAATGAAACAACAACAAGAAGGATCTTACTCAAACACTTAGCAAGGACAAAACACAGCAAGCTTCCCTGAGCTCCACCCAGTGGCGATCTCACGCAGACCCCTGCTCCGTGTCTTCCCACTGTCGGACTCCAAGCCTCTTGTTTTCTCCTTCAAGCGCTCAAGTATGATGATTGCTCCTCAATAGCTTGCTTAGAATGGTTGAAGAACTCAAGAACAGCAAGCTTGTAACACAGGAACTCAAGAGCACGAAAAACTGAAGAACTGATTTCAAACTCTCCTTCTCGCGTTCCTTTTTGTTTCTCCGCCAAGCGACAAGTGACAACATCTCTGTAGCTCCCAGCTACTCATCTGCCAACGCCAGCCTCTACTGAGCTATCTCTGGACTCACTGAGCTCCCCTCAGTCAAGCTCCAGTCTCAGCTCCAGTCTGCAGCTCGCCGTTGCAACCTGAGATGAGAAAGAGACAAACCTGCTCCAAGGAAAGCACTCTTTGACTTCTCCTTGAGTGTTTGAATCCTCCCCTGTCACCTGAAACTCAATCAGAGCATTAGAGCAGCAAATCAAGCAGCATATCAAATATCAGAAACATACATCAGCAAATCAGATACGATCAGACGCTCTGACCACGTCTGACAGTGAAATTTGAATTAAAGTGATCGGTCACCGGACCGATCCAGGGTGTGTGGATCGGTCACCAGATCGATCCACTGCTTCGCTGGGATTCCCAGCTCTCGCAGCTATACACGCCTGATCGGTCACCAGACCGATCAGGGTGAAGCCTGATCGGTCACCAGACCGATCAGAATGGATCCTGATCGGTCACCCAGATCGATCAGGGCAGATGAACAGTTATTTTTTAATCAAATCCAAGATCCCTGATCGGTCACCGGACCGATCCAAGACTTTGATTAGCAAGGGAACTCACTCACCGTTTGCTCCCTGATCGGTCACCAGACCGATCAGGAGCAAGACAGCAAGGAAGCAGCCTGCTCCCTGATCGGTCACCGGTCCGATCAGGAGCCACACAGTAGATTCCCAATCTCACTGTGCGCTCCCTGATCGGTCACCAGTCCGATCAGACATAGCTGGATCGGTCACCAGACCGATCCACTAAGGAGCAGCGTGCCAATGTCCCTGATCGGTCACCAGACCGATCCAGTGACTCAACCCTAGCCCTCCAAGCTAGGAATTCATCCACCTTAGCCCTCCAAGCTAAGGATTTTTCCATCTAACTCTCCAAGTTGGGAATTTGCACCTAACCCTCCAAGTTAGGACTTTTCACCTAGCCCTCCAAGCTAGGACTTTTCACCTAGCCCTCCAAGCTAGGACTTTTCACCCAACTCTTCCGAGTTAGAACATCATCCAACCTAGCCCTCCAAGCTAGGCACCTGACCCTCCAAGCCAGGACTTTTTCACCTAATTCTCCAGGATGGGAATTTGCACCTAACCCTCCAAGTTAGGACTTTTCACCTAGCCCTCCAAGCTAGGACTTTTCACCCAACCCTTC
Organism: Boesenbergia rotunda; assembly: GCA_024364735.1. NCBI lineage: Eukaryota > Viridiplantae > Streptophyta > Magnoliopsida > Zingiberales > Zingiberaceae > Boesenbergia > Boesenbergia rotunda. The sequence continues at coordinate 1,058,602 of JAGFNQ010003467.1, forward strand.
CGAATTAGGACTTTTCCAACACCTAGCCCTCCAAGCTAGGATTTTCCACACCTAACCTCCCAGGTTAGGATTTTCCATATCATGCCTAATCCTCGATCAGGACTTAATCATAATCATCATAATCATCACACCTAACCTCCCAGGTTAGGATTTTCCATATCATGCCTAATCCTCGATCAGGACTTAATCATAATATCATAATCATCCTCCTAAACTAAAATCGTTGTCAACACCAAAACAACAATCAGGGCCAGACTGCATCAACAATCTCCCCCTTTTTGTTGTTTGACAACCCGATTTTAAGTTTAGGGATTCTCAATCAATATTCCAACTTTAGAATCATAGGGGAATCCAGATCCTCCCCCTACAACATGATCATGCTAAACTTAACCAATCCACACTCTCCCCCTTTGTCGAACACCGAAAAGGGACAAGAGGGACTGTCAAGATTAAGATGAACTCCCCCTCAATCCTAGAGGTATCCCAACTCATCAAAAATGTGATAGTTTGTGGAATGATCATACGAACACATGTGAAAAATTATAGCAAGACATAGCAATCACATGCATCATATGAGTATGAAATATAGACTCCCAAAGCATGCCATAATATTCATAAGTATCAAATAGACATGGCAATGTAAGCATGAATATGGCAATCGAACAATCATGCAGATAACAGGTACATAATCAACATGGCATCAACAATAGTAGATAAGCATGGCAGGTAAAAATATATAGGTCAAGGCATGAAAACATCCGAACAAGTAGCAAAATATGTGTGACTCAAGGTCACACCAACAAAGTCAGAGGGCATACAGCCCAAAAGTATCATAGTCAAATACACAGATCATGATAAAACAGCAGATATCCGAGCTCAAGTGTCAGTAGGAGGGTCGTCATCGCGCATAAGGTCGTCCATCGTGGCATCATCAGCAGCAACAGCTGGTGCACCCTCGGCATGAACCGCTAGCGGCAGCTCCCCCACTTGGTTGCGATCCTTCCACTGTAGCCCCTCGGTCCCGAGAACAATGTCGGACTGAGCAAGCATACGACGATCCAGGCGACAATCTTGTCGATTCATTGGCACGAGTTGGCCCTGTGAGACGTCGATGCCAACCGACTCCAGCCAGGCAGTGATGATATGGCCGAAAGGCATGTAGATCGTCTGACCAGACCTCAGACCATGAACAATGATGGAGGAATAGATGGACGGTGCTATGTCAAAATCGAACTGCAGATGCATCCCGTAAAGCATCAGGCAGTGAGATGAATGGATCGCATCAAGATGGTTGGACTTAGTTGGAAGAAGACAATTTGCGATAATTTGAAACAAAATATAATCAATGGGAGATAGATGAAGAGCAGGAAATGTGGGAAAGTTATAGATGTCCGCACCAGAACCCCGTGGCCTGGGGTGGCCTAGAAAATGCTCATATATGGAGTCAGGAGTGACTCCAGTAAAGGGAACAGGAAGAGGAACAGGAAGATATGGATAAAATGAGAAATCATTCTTGGAGCGACGACAACCCAGAAATATAGTGAAGGATGATAGGGTAAAGTCAAGATCGACACCGGTGACACGGGTCCGCCACCCCGTGCCCTCCCCATTGGCCAGATTATTGTAGAATTCAGAGACCAAGTCAACATTGATAGGCCTTTCTAAGAAAAGGATGTTTTGAAGCCCATAGTACTCAATGATTCCTTTTATCGTAGGGCAATGTTCATAAAGAAAAGTTTGGTCCACTGATCGACATGGCATTAGTTCGAAGTTGTGCCAATGAAAGTCTAGGGCATAGAGAATGTTCTGAAATCTAGGATGCGGGGGAGATGGAGACCTTGAAGGAGGTGTAGATGAAGAAGTAGTCTTCCCCCTCGAACTACCCTCCGCTACCTCTTTTCCCTTAGATGACTTTCTAATGAGGTTTGAATTGATCATGACACATAGATTGAAGCACAAGAATTGATCATAAGATGAGACCCAATCAAAAGATAGATATAAAATTTTCGGTCATAAGATGAGAAAGAGGGTCACGGCAAAGGCAAAAAGGATCAAGACATCACAGCAGGAACAAGAACAAAAGCATGGTTAGCTTCACAAACATATATTCTAAGAGCTGTTGGGAAAGGAAAACTGAAATCAAATCTTACTTAGGCGCCATTGAAATTTGTTTGAAGGGATTGCAAGATGGAGAAGGAACTTGCGATAGAACTTGGAGTTCGGAGAAAACGCCCGTAGAAGCCATCACAGAAAAGCTCGCACGCGCGTGAAGAAGGGAGACGCAAAGACTCTCTCGCTCGCTCGCACAAGGTTGCGCAGAGTGTTTCGGCGCTAGGGTTCGGGAAAACGAAGGTTTGGAGAGAGTTAATCGGTTGGTGGATCGGTCCACCAACCAAAATTTAATGCGGTTGATCGGATCACCGTTCGATCTGATCGCGTCCCGACCGATCAGGATACAGCCTGATTGGACTGGAATGATCCTGATCGGTCGGATGACCGATCAGACGCGCTCCTGATCGGTCGGGTGACCGATCAGGATTCGATCAGTAGGGTCCAGAGAAAACTCTGAGCTCCCTGATCGGTCTGTGGACCGATCCCCACAGGGTGCCAGATCGGTCGGGAGACCGATCCAGGCTAGCTCAGAACACTTAGTCAGATTTCGGGAGATCACGGCTTGCCTCGCAGATCGGTCTGTGGACCGAACACCACAGGAAGGGGTCAGATCGGTCCAGGGACCGATCAGCCCGATGCCTGATCGGTCCGGTGACCGATCAGGGTTCCTGATACGAACTGAAATGTTCAGTTTCAGAACTTCTGAAATTTTCAAAAGAAATCTGATGAACTTTGTCGAACTTAGACATGATTTTCTGACTAAAATTGATCCCTGAACAAGAATCAAAAGTCCTTATAGGTTCAACAAACACTTTGACCCATCTTAATGGAGTCAAACTCAACCATCAATCAATCAAGCAAATTCAAACAAGTTTTTACTCCAACTTCAAGTTTCCAATCAAGTTGCCTTGATTGGAATGTCCAAGTATGATCATGGAGCCATATACACATATGTTATGCAATGGTTTTCCCCATACTTGGTCACCACCGTGATTATTATCTCGTCAACTTAATTTCTCAAGTGATGCAATGACATTTTGAGAAATTGAGTTGAACCTAACATCTCACCCCATATCTAGCAAACAAAAACATTTTGGTAACCCTTATAGTTTGTGTGAGATGTTCCCAAAGTTACCCAATTGTTCCCTAACAATTTGAAATAATCATGAAGGGTTTTGAATACAATTTGAGGATCATGAAGCGCGACACATTCCCAATTCCCGTCTTAGGAAACTAAATTCACTCTCGGGAAGTGGTTTAGTGAAAATGTCAGCTAGGTTTGACTTTGACTCTACATGTGAGAGTATGATGTTCCCCCTAGCTACATGATCTCTAATGAAGTGGTGTCTTACCTCAATATGTTTTGTCCTAGAATGATGGACCGGATTCTTGGTTAAGTTAATTGTGCTAATGTTATCACATAACACTTGCACACCCTTGTAACTCAATCCATAGTCCTCTAAGGTGTGGATCATCCACAACAATTGTGATATACTCTCTCCCATGGCGATATACTCTGCCTCGGTAGTGGAAAGAGCAACACAATGTTGCTTCCGACTCGACCAACTTACTAGAGACGATCCTAAGAATTGGCAGCCCCCACTAGTGCTTTTTCGGTCCAACTTACATCCAGCGTAGTCGGAATCCGTATAGCCCATCAAATCAAAAGATTCGGTACGGGGATACCAAAGACCTACACCAATTGTGCCCTTGAGATATCTCAAAATTCGCTTAACAGCAATTAGGTGAGATTCCTTGGCACAGACTTGATACCTAGCGCACATCCTACAGCAAATAGTATATCTGGTCGACTAGCTGTGAGGTATAGCAAACTACCTATCATGCTTCGATATTGAGTTAGATCAACGGGTTTACCACTCTCATCATTATCTAATCTTGTGTTTGTAGCCATGGGAGTGGTTACCTCTTTCGAATCACTCATATTGAATTTTCGAAGCATTTCATGTGTATACTTTGATTGGTGCACATGGATACCATCGCGAGTTTGCTTGATTTCAAGTCCGAGGAAGAAAGTCAACTCTCCCACTAGACTCATTTCAAACTCACTCTCCATGTGTCCGATAAATTCACGTAAATAGCCCTTGTTGTTTGAGCCACAAATTATGTCATCGACATATACTTGGGCTACAAATATATTGTCACCATCTCTTCGTAGAAATAGTGTAGGGTCTATTTGACCTCTAACGAAACCCTTTCCAATCAAGAATGTCGACAACCGCTCATACCAAGCCCGGGGTGCTTGTTTAAGGCCATAGAGTGCCTTCTTGAGCTTGTACACGTGGTTCGGATATTCGGTACTCTCAAACCCCGGAGGTTGTTCGACATAGACTTCTTCCCTAATCAAACCATTTAGGAAGGCCGATTTGACGTCCATTTGAAATAATTTGAAGCCTCGATGTGCTGCAAATGCAAGCATCAATCGGATGGACTCTAATCGTGCCACGGGAGCATAAGTCTCATCATAATCAAGACCTTCAACTTGACTGTAGCCCTTGGCTACCAAGCGTGCCTTGTTTCTAATGATTTCTCCCTTGTGGTTTAATTTGTTTTTGAAGACCCATTTAGTTCCAATAATGGTGGTCTTCTTAGGCCTAGGGACTAAGTCCCAAACCTGACTCCTCTCAAATTGACCTAGTTCATCTTGCATCGCGATAATCCAATCGGGATCATTTAATGCTTCATCAATTTTTCTAGGTTCAATTTCGGAAATTAGAGCAACTTCATTAGCCTCATTCCGGAAGAATGATCTAGTCCTAACCCCTTGATGGATGTCTCCAACAATTTGGTCTTGGGGATGACTAGAGGCTAGTCTCGTTTGCCTTGGTGTTGGTGGTGCTTCTTGAATAGGTTCACTAGACACAAATTCAGCCTCAGGATCCGGCTGATCAATGAGTTGTCTAGGCTCACCGTCATCAGACTCATCACCATCAACAACACTTGGAGTTTCTTTCAAACTTAGTCTCCTAAGTTCAAGTTGAGCTCCTCCTACATTTTCTGATTGGTCAATTGATTTTGGAATTTCCTCAAAAACCACATCAGAAGACTCTTCAACTAGTCTAGTTCTCTTGTTGTAGACTCGGTAGGCTTTACTAACGAGGGAGTACCCGACTAGTATCCCTTCATCAGCTTTTGCCGTGAACTTTCCAAGGTGATCCTTGGTGTTTAGGATGAACACCTTACAACCAAACACCCTAAGATGTTTAACCGTAGGTGGTTTCCCAAACCAAAGTTCGTGGGGAGTCTTTCCTAAAAACCTATGGATGAGAACTCGATTTTGCACATAGCAGGCTGTATTTACAGCTTCAGCCCATAAGTAACTCGGGAGTGAGTACTCATTAAGCATACTTCGTGCAGCCTCTTGAAGAACACGGTTCTTCCTCTCTACAACACCATTTTGTTGTGGTGTTCTAGGAGTAGAGAACTCATGCCTATAACCCTTATCTTGACAAAATTCTAGAAACCTTTGGTTTTGAAATTCACCTCCATGATCACTTCTTATTGTCTTAATTGTTGATGATTTCTCATTTTCAACCCTTCTACAAAAAGAAATGAAAATATCTAAGGTTTGATCCTTATGTTTTAAAAAGTAAGTCCAAGTATATCTAGTAAAATCATCAATGATAACAAAGCAATATCTACTTCCATTTAATGATATGATGGTACTACAATCAAATAGATCCATGTGAATTAAATCTAAAGCATTGGAAGTACTTACAGTGCTTTTACCTTTATGTGCAGATTTTGTTTGCTTACCCATTTGACACGCATCACATAATTTATCTTTTCCATACTTGATGCTTGGTAAGCCTCGAACTAGTCCCTTGTTGGCCAACTTCCGGATGTTCTTCATGTTCACATGTGCTAGTCTCCGGTGCCAAAGAGTGGACTCTTCTTCTTTTGACATGAAACACTTAGCAAAAGCATTAGTAGCACTTTTAAATGAAACTTGATAAATATTGTCTACTCTTGCTCCTACTAGTACCGTGTCCAAGGTGTCATTTTGTCTAACTAGACATTGACTTGGTTGGAAGTCAATTGTGTAACCCGTGTACACAAATTGACTGACACTTAGGAGATTAAACTTCATCCCCTTGACTAGAAGGACATTTGAGATTCTAAGACATTCGGATATTTGAATGTCTCCTATTCCTATAACCTTAAGGCTACCATTGTTACCAAATGATACATTACCTCTACTCTTCTTGTGAAATGTGGTAAACAATGATCTATCCCGGTCATGT